>OZ025299.1:187261074-187865305 GCA_964019185.1 Maratus speculifer
TACTATATTGTATATAGTACGAAAGCACCTCATTGGCTATGCTTTGACGTGCAATTACCGACTTGTTTCCTATTATGCTTTATTTTTTGCTTGTTTATCAGAAAGGTAAATTCTAACGCGATTTCTTGAATAATAACGCCAAAAGCGCAGGAAATTTCACTCAAGTTTTAACAAACGAAATGTACACAAGAATTTTTAACTATAGCTTTTTAACTTATCTAACTTAAATTATTTTTGTGTGATATATACATATTCAACTCTTTTTTTTTTTTTTTCAAATCGATTTGCTAGCAATGAAATTGACTGCTCTTGGCGCTTTTAGCATTACGTAAACTTTATTTTAATTTTCCAACCAACATGAACTAATTTTATAAAGAGAAAAGTAGTATTTTTGTGTAACATAGTAAAGTATTCTATCAAATGAATCTGAAAAATCATTTTACTTTTAAGATAACAAAAATAAAATAAATAATAACGACTGAAAAGTGTTGGTTTCATCTACAAAGGCATTAGCTAGGAGTCTTGTTATCACACTGAATGAGAAAAAATATGATTCTGACATCTCGAATCTAAATTATGGCTTTAGAAAAAATAGTTCCATGTCATCCTTATAAAATTCCAGTTCTCTTTCCTAGAGAATTTTAGAGTCTCCTACTAGTCTCATCCTAATTTCTGCAATACATCTAGTAATGTTAGATAGCACCCAAATTTATCCTTAAGTAATTAGCATAACAGTTAGAAATAGTAGTATTATCTCCAAATAGTGACATAGATTGTATAACCATGTAATTAATGCTGTTCCCTTTCAGGCTTCCCTCCCCCCCCTTTTTTTTGCAGTCGACTGAGGCCGGCGGCGTGGGAAGATTTTTTTTAATATTACTATTTTTTCTTTTTGCTTTTAATTTTAATTTATTATTATTATTATCATTTGGACAGCTCGCTTCTTTATTATGTACAATAGGACCCTGTCCGAACGAGCTACCGGACCTAATGGGACAGCCCACGGAGCCAGTTTTTCTCGGTAGGGTAGGGTATAGAAAGGTGGGATCTTGTCCCCCTCTGCAACGCTATCGTCTGCCTTGCTTTTCGGAGCAAAATTTTCCCTTTTGCGCGACGACTTAGCTTTTCAACCATTCTGATCTTTTCAATTCCCTCAAAATTGCCCCCACTTTCAGCTCAGTAGCACCGTTTAGGCTCAAAAACATCCAGCCCCTTTTCTTCTGGTATGATGAGTACAAAGTATGCGGCAACAAATCACACAGTTAACCCAGTGTGCAATAAACCACAAAGATTACCCACAAAGCACTTAATCTAAATAGCCGACCCGGGTACTTATCTTAGTGGTTCGCCCCTTTTGCCAGCTAAAATTCCGTTATGTACGCTAATGGCGCCTGGTGCATGCAAAATCCGTCGTGGGTGCAAAGTCCTCCAAGTTGCCTGTGAATTATGCCTTTGGAGGTACCTTGCCAGGTGAAGGTCTCGTCATCTGATCAAGATTCTAAATTGCGAGACCAGCTTGAGCAGATGTTTATTGCCACTACGCGGCGATTAGTTGGTCACCCGCCCCGACACCAGGTATCTAACCCGTTAAGCTGAAATAATTCGGCAGGTAGGGTCCTGGTCATCGATTAAAAAGAAAGAAAGAGTCTCCTACTAGAATTCAAGAACCTTAATCTATACCCTGGGGGTCAAACTTGTTACAAAATCTCTTCAAAAATATGCGAACACAAGAGGTTAGTTTTAGTAACTAATAATTCTAGTTTGTGAAACCATTTCAGAAAATGAACCGATAATTTCTCACTGCTGAAACGATTCATTACATAGCCCTGCAAAATTGAAGTTTTTGAAAAATATAAGAGATATTTTAGCTGATTTTTATGCTATTTGGTATGATGATTTTGAAAATTATCTCCATTTTTTTCCCATCACGTCCGATTTTTTTGTAAAATCGATATCAATATTTTTGCTAAAATCTTATTTGAAAAGGTATTGTCCCAAACAATTTTACATATACTATCTACAACAGTGGTTTTTATCCATTTAAATCTCTGTAATATAATCCTTTTTGGTGAGGCAAATTAGTTTTTTAGTATTCAATTATTTTTTATACATTTAAATGGATGAAAATCACGGTTGCCAGATTGCATTCTTTTTTTACCCAAAGTTGAGTCTTACACGGCTGTCTCACTCACCAATGAAGCATGGATATTTTATGTATCTGATTTGTTGATAAGAAGCATGAAGATAACTTTTAAATCACAGCAAACGGTCCAACCGAAGTCGGCATATTTTATTTTGTTGTGAACGAGAGCCAAGTTTTCTTAGCATTCTTTTAAATGTAGCGATTTTCCAAATGGTACACATGCACATTGACTTCCGTGATCAAGGACAGCTTCAAGGCTCCTTTTCGATGAATCTACAAACAGCCTCCATTGACTTTTACCATAGATGATATTAAAATTGCTTACCAGTCCGGGAACAGCAGAAAAATAGACCAACTTCTCCTCTTTCTCAAAGTACTTAACTCTTTTTTTCGATCCAGGGGGCTATAATATTCGGTATCGGAGTCTGGAACTTTCGGCTATTCCGAGTCTGAGAACTCTGAAGGGATGACTAACAATTCAATTCGAGGCATTGACACATCAGGTCCATGAGAATGGGACGCATGGCCAATTAATGTTTATTTAAAATCTAAATAAAATTGAATTTTTCAAGAAAACATGACGTTTTTATTATTTTTTTTAAAATTAGCACCAAAAAATACGTAAACTTCAGATATTAGTATATTTTTCAGCGTACGCGTGTGTTATCATTTCGTAATCTAGAAAACAAGACTACCGTAATTTCGGGTGTATAAGCCGCGGATCAAACAATTCTTTTTGGACCCAGAAATCTTATTTAATGACTGAAGACAAATATTTACGGCGATCTAACTAGTTATATATGTTTCTTAAAAAATTCTGGGTCGAAAGAGAATTGTTTGGCTTGCGGCTTATACACCCGAAATTACGGTATAAATACTAGATCATTTCGTCTATTCGGCTTAGTTGTTTACCCTATTCGCATAGTTCAGAAAGCTATATTTTTTAGGTAAATTATCCAGGAATTGACTATCTATTCATTCTAATTGAAGGCGGTATATTTCTTTCACAGTGTGGTGTAATTCATTAATTTTTATTTAGTTTAAATTTTATAGTCCGTGTTTCATTTTCATATTGTTGTTTATGTGTTCATTTATCATAAGGCTGAATTTTGTTGACTTATTTTTTAACATTTGGCGGATTTCCTTTTCCTGACACATCTATATTAATTGATTTATTTGTATTTTCCCAGCGAAATATTATCGTATATAATAAAATCCTTTTCTTCTAAGAGAAAAGAAGCTATAACGAACAAGTCGGAAATTGCACGTCAAGCATAGCAAATATATAGAGGTACGTTCGTAATGTAACGAAGTTTAAAAATATTCAGATATTGGTTTAATAGTATACAATTTTTCGTATAGAGCATAGTAACCGAAATCTTTTGTGTGTATCCCTGTAAATGCTATCTGATTTCTATATATTATAAAGGAAGTAACTTGTAGTAATCCTCAGTAAAGTATATCAATTTCATAAAATTTTAACTAGTTTAATACAATTAAAACTCGACCCAAGCAATATTCCCCCTATACCATTATGTAATGAAATATTTTTGTGTGGCCTTGTAAATGAATAACAAATATTCTTTGCACCACAGATTTTTAAAATGTATATTATAATAAATACTTCATAGATGCATACTAGTTTTATTATGTTCGAAAGAACGTAACACCATCAAAATGCACTTGAAATTTGTTTTCCCATTGACCATAATCTAGTAAAATACTTTTGATTGTCTCTAATTGAACTATACATCCGTTTTTCATAAAATTTGAAATGACTTGACAAAATTATGCAATAATTATATACCGTAATTTCGGGTGTATAAGCCGCGGGTCAAACAATTCTTTTTCGACCCAGAATTTTTTAAGAAACAAATATAACTAGTTAGATCGCCGTAAATATTTGTCTTCAATCACTAAATAAGATTTCTGGGTCCAAAAAGAATTGTTTGATCCGCGGCTTATACACCCGAAATTACGGTATTTTAAATTTCAAACGATTCGGTTGGGTAGTTTTTGCGTTGTTATACGCGGATAGATGGACTGGACGACAACTATAGGTGCTACGTATTTGCATAATTACGAACGCACCTAAAAACCCCACGAAAATATTGGCGTCATCTGTAGAGCCAATTTCATTTGTTACATTTGTGTTTCTTTAGTTTGGATTAATAGAAGCCATTTCTTCTGTTTTATCTTAAATTTGTTCATAGGTATTTTGCATATTGTATTTCATATTAATTTTCTTTTGCCATACGTCTATCGATTTTTAAAATAATGGGTACGTATTATTTTGATTTTAAGGTTCATCTGATTTCATTTTTTAGAGAAGTCTTGTTTTATGTAATACTATCTTGCGTAATAAGGACCTGCAAAATCCCTTTACTTTTAAGGAGAAAAAACTATCCTTTTACTAATTGGCTAAATTATATATTTCATTCGAGATATTAGGTTTTCCAAAATACATTTTTTAACTGGAAATATGTATATTTGTGTTACATAAGAAACTTAATTAAATGATAAACTAATGAAAGTAACATATAAAATATCAGACAGATTTAAAACAGTAATGTAATGTATTCATTCGATGAATGTAAAAACGAGTAAAAGAACAATTGAAACCTAAAGGATGTTACAACAAAAAAATAAATTAATTATTGGTGTTTAAATTGTAATTCACCAGACGTTATCCTTAAAACTTGCTGTTTTTCCTTTGAAGGCAGACTTTAGGCGGAACATGAACTGAGCTTATCCCAGCCTTGTCGCAATTCCAAATGCAGCCAGTTTATTTTTTGTACATATTTTTGTTATTATTTATGGAAAACTAAGGTAAAAAAAAATTTCGTTTTTCAAGAAAGTAGTAGTAAGTAGGTCGTCAGAATTGAAATGTTTAGAAAATTTTTAAGAGTGTTGTACCTTTAACCTGGTCAAAGGTATAACAACTGAAAATGGTCAGAGGTACAATACTATGCTAAGGCAAATTACAAAGCATGCTACAGTTTTAGGCTTAGCATAATCCTTTTCACAAGCCAAACCATATTTATGAAAGTCTATAGCTACCATGTCAACTTATTTCTATTAACAAAGACATAGACAAAAAATATTACTAGGCAAAACATTAACAAATAAATACTTATATTTATATGATGAATATAATGGCTATATGTTGGACATGGATTAAAATTATTCGCAGGAATCCTAATCTACTCCAATAATTCAATAATAAAGTGGGTTACACAAACCCTCTAATGAAAGAACTGTGCACCAGTTATACCAAAATCCATAAAAGGCTGATAGATGCTCCATAGCCTACGTGGAAAGAACAATATCGTCAAAGATAAAACACCTTCCCCTACTATTTAATAATTTTAAGATGTAAGCCTTCAGAAAATCACAGAACAAAATTACATATTGAACTATATATTCTGTAATAGTATAGTTACATTCGTAATAGTAGATGCTTTTAGTGAAACTTATTATTTATATAAACATGAAATTTTAGCATCCTAGCTTTAATCGATTTTTTTAAATATAATACTGCATAAAAAGGGGGATTCTATGAATAACTGGGGGGGGGGAATAATTATACACACATGCTAGAATGGTTTCTTTAG
The DNA here is from genome assembly GCA_964019185.1 of Maratus speculifer. Lineage (NCBI taxonomy): Eukaryota > Metazoa > Arthropoda > Arachnida > Araneae > Salticidae > Maratus > Maratus speculifer. The sequence continues at coordinate 187,266,832 of OZ025299.1, forward strand.
GATTTAAAGTCTTTCTTTTATGTATCTATGCATTAAACTGAGAGGCCAAGAGCGATGAGTGGGTTCGAAGTTGCTCTTCAAGCAGTCTGCTCGATACCTTCAGTTTAACTAAAATCGCTTTTAAGTTTTTCTGGTTCAATATTCCATACTTGTGGCTTCCTTCTTCCTTCAACAGCCTCAATCTTGAAAGGACTATTGAAAGAGAAGGGTCGAGGTTCCACCTTTTCCATGAGCAGCGGTACTCAATCCCACTCAGTCGTAGAAGGCCCGAGGAAATGTAATCCATCCGAACCCTCTTTCTTGATTCTCAAATCTCTATTAGTATTTTCATCATCGCACTGCTTTTTCTTTTTTATTTTCTTTATCTCTTGTATTTTGACCAGGGCATATTACTCTTCCATACATCGCGGAGTTGGATATAATATGCATGCATTTTATCCAAATTCGTGATGTATTGAACTGCACTATGTTGTATATCTGCAGGAATTTTGGCGAAAAAAAACAGATCTTTTTTTATATTTAAATGAACTTTATGTTTCTTTGCACTTTCAATGGATGATACGCGTGAAGGATTTTACGTTATACAGTGACTTGATTGGGGGAAAAAATTGCATGCCCTCTGTTTATTCTGCTGTAAGTAATTAAAAATTGAAAATACTGGTACTTTTCGATTGAGAAATGTCTGCTGTTAATTTATGCTTAACAAACTACTTTTAAATAGTTAAAATCATATTAAAATTAACCCAGACATTAAATTATCTTAAAGTAATTCTGGAATTTGGCATAATATGTTCTATTTCTCTTTTCGTCCTTCACCCTCCTCTTTCTTTCTTTTGCACTGTCTACATATATAAACGTTCCTCTTTGTCTCTCATTTCTTTCTGTCATTAATATTTCACCTTCTGTTATCCCTTCTTATGTTTGACATGCAATATTAAGGATTGCTTAAACTTTACAGGAGCATGTAATTATGTTTCTGTAATGTTGAATTCATATTACAATTTTCACGAAACTTCATTTAAAAATAAAGAAGTTCAATTTTTTTTCTACCGAAGTTATGTAAGAAAAATTTTATTCAGAAATTATGGCACAAATTTTCATTAAAATTAACTAGTATAAATAATATAATACTGCTGAACAAAGAGTAAAGGTTTGAGCATTTTTTAATTAAAAGATTTAATGGCAAACTCTAAATAAAAAGGTTTATTAAGCATTTGTGTATCATCACCACATTAACCAAATTAAAATGAACCCATACTCAATGAATCCAAAACTCTTTTCCTTCCTCAACCGCCCCCCTCCCCTATCTCTCTCTCACTATATAACTCTGATCACGATACACATGCGTCTGTCTTTCTATAATTAGATATTCTTTTCCCAAATTAATTGAAATTATAGTTTGAGATTTTACTAAATGGACGTTAATAGAAACAGAAACAACATCTGTTCATTACAATGGCGTCTTTAAAAATATATTTAGTATTCGTTTTTTATGTTTCATAACTTAAAAAAAAATTGAGCTATATTCTAGCATATAAATTATTAAAAGTAAACAAGCTTCACATATAAACCAAAAAAAAATTTTTAATATTAAATAACACAGAAATATTTTTTGCATTAGCTAGACAGGGGATAAAGTTGTGAAATTAGTCGAAAATAATAAAGTGCTTTTACTTTAATTATGGTTATTTATAATGAAAAGCTGATCTCATTATGATAAAGTTGCTGGTATTGCAAGTGTAGCTTAAAATATCCTAATCTGTCGAATGCTGTGGTTCTTTTTTTTTTTTTCGGTTTTTCAAAAAATTGGGACTTTTAGATTGTACTTAAGTAATTTGATTTGAACATTTTTAATTTTATTAACATAAACAACTTCCTTTTAAAATTAAATTTATTAGTACTATCATCTATGTAAGAATTTAATAATGATAAATTAACAAATTGGACTTATTAATTAAAGAATAAGCTGTTTTGAAAGAAATATTTAACGAAACCCTTTGTGTGATCTGCGATCACACTTACCCACTTGTTGCAGTTTGCTTCGCCTTTAGCAATATTGAAATCATTGCATTGAAAGTTTGTTGAAATGTCAAATACGTCTGAAGCTACAAAATCACCACCAGAAAGCATATCGGGATAATAATAATAATAATAATAATAATAATAATAATAATAATAATAATAATAATAATAATAATAATAATAATAATAATAATAATCACGCCTTTGCGAAACCCGTTGATAGCCGTAGCAGGAACAGCTGCACGCAAAAGTGCCTCTCCAAGAAGTTTTCTAACTTACAACTGTATTATGACCCTGCCAGAATTATTCCGCAGTAATTTCGCACAAACTTGAATGTAATAGAACTTAAAGGGAGTTATAAAAGATACATCTATTGGTTGCAACTGTTACATTGGGAGGCAAACAACACTGTTTTTTATTTTCCCTTACCTTTTCAATTATTGCTACATTATAAATATGGATCATCCAAAATTAAAAGCACCGGATCTAACGCTGAACACATAGCATACGTTAAAAATAGTCAAACCATTTCCTAAATATATCTGATTGCATCCGACCACTGGGACTGCAGGTAAACTGAGAATCAGGGGAACTTCATATGCAAGCTCTCACTCCATTTTTTATAATGAGAATACAATAATTGGAGGAATACAAGCACAAACAGCAGGCATGCAGACTGCAAATGGAATAAGACATTCTCTTCAGAACTTATTGCTACAAATAAGCATCTCAGTTTTAAAAAAGAATACTTTTGAGTAGCATTTTTTTATGAAAATTAATGAAGAAACCTTTCCGGTCAAAGTGGCCATCTAGCGATTTTGCCTGATCTGTTTGTGCCCACTTTGTCCTGAATGGCACCATTGCAAAAACTGTGACTTAACATCTAATCTACATTACTTAACTTTTTTTAAACACGCATCATTCAAAAGGTTATTTCACACAGATCAAACAGTATAAGAGTAAATATTTGTAACACTGTAAATTATTTAGCTATAATTAAAAAACCGTACAACTTGCATGAAACCAAAAATGCTAAAAGACAATAAAATGAATTCAGAAGTAAAAAAAATAGAGACTTCCGTTTCAATTTCGTGCACTCTTTCCGCTTCAATCTTAGCTGTAAGAATACTTCCAACTTCTGTGATGACTACCTCGCCAGTTAATGAGTGATAGAGACAATATGCAGCGGAAATTTCTTAAATCACTACCTTGCCCTCACTGGCTACTTTAAAGCGTTTCTCTGATAGCTAGCTCTATATATGTAAAGAAAAAGTTTCAACTGTTACAATGCGTTACTTTAATAGTTAGTCTTAAAGTTAAAAGCTTCTTTGACAACAGCGAGTTTATTGTTTCAGGTAGACAGGATCGATCCAATCTGGAATTAATCAAAAGAGTTAGCTTTCGCGAGAGAGCAAGCGATATCTCACTCAAAATAAAAGAGCAATAATTCTCGCTCCCTTCGCAGCCGATAAGGCTTTCTCCTTTTCATCCCTGTTTTTGAAATGCTCTTTAATCATTCAACTGTTTTTGATCTTGTATGACCATTGAAACTATCGCGTCGAAACGTTCTTTGATGAAATTGGTCTTGATCCCCAAGTGATTACTTGAATTTGATCTTAGTTGTAATCAAAAGAATTATGATATGAAGGAAATCGGAAGAGTTTTGAATAATAAGTAAGTTTGATTTCAGGAGTTGATCATATGAGAGTTCATCGGAATTTCCCAATTCGAAGAGGTTTATTTTTTATGAATATGTGAACAGCGATATGCGAAAGGGGGGGGGGAGCAAAGGGGGCGGTCGCCCTGGGTACAGAAATTTAGGAAGTGCTAAATTTATACTACCAACGTCATTTGGGGGGGAGGAGGGTTAGCGTCAAGTTGGCCGGGGGGGGGGCGCCAAATTGAAACTCTGCCCCGAGCACAGTTTTCTCTTCTCACGCCCCTGTATCTGAACATTGTTCGAAGATCAGGTGTAAGAAACATCAGTTAATGTATTGCATCAAGGAGATTGCGGAATCCAAGGACGTTTTCAGAGAGCAAAGCTGGGAGGTGGAATGGGAATTATTTCGTATGGCCATGGATGCCAACGAAACAAAATCGAGGAAGAGCAAGATTTTGAAAAAGATATTTCACTGAATCGTAGCCTAGTATGGGCTTTAAAAAAAATCAAGTGTACATGAAATAAGTTAAATTAAGTATTTCTTCACGGAGCTCCTCTCTGAAGACAAAGTTGCAGTTGCCTGTCGTGAAATACCGCTTCAATATAGGGTTATTTTCAGAACTTTAATTGTGTCCGAGCTATTTCGGGGACCTGCAGTGGGTCACATACCATTAGCATTAATTGCAAAAGTCTCATCCCATTTTTATAGTTGAGTTTTAAGTTTTAGCTTTTAATTTAACATATTTCTAATTTAGGTCCAATCAGAAGCGGAAAGACTTGTTTATCTGTTTTCGTGGACCAGTCATGGTGTAGCAAAGAGACTTTTTAAAGACTGAACCGTCCGAGAGCACCTTAGAAAACTTCGACGGTTGACGGGTACTAGGCAACTGCCACTAAAAATTAGTAAGCTATGTGACCCTTTTTTTTTATAGTTCTCAGTTTAATGTTAGTTGGGCCTTTGGTTACCTTATGCTATGTTTTTTCTGTGCACGTTCGTATCTTAAAGCCTTTACATTCTTCGTTTTTTTACCTAAGCCAGTCGTTGAAATGACATCGAATTGTAAGGGCAGCCAAACGTATATTTCTATGCTCAAAGCGCCTTATTTCTGGAAATTTTATTTAAGGGGGCTCAGGGATTGAAAACTTTTCAAAAAATTGATTTTTTTATGATCTAGTTTGATTATTCAATTAATTCTTAACACATTGCAAAAAACAGCATGAAACTATTTGCATTTTTAACGGAGTTATAAGCATTTATGTATCAACACTTTCATAGCCGCACCCATATAATTTCAACTTTAAGTCGCATTTTCTCTAAACTTGATTTTTTACGACTAACACCAAGATTTAAAAAAACTATTTGACGGAATGGCTTTTTTTTTCTTTTTTCTTTTTTTTTTCTTTTTTCTTTCTTTCTTTTTTTTTTCTTTTTTCTTTCTTTCTTTTTTTTTTTTTTTTTTTTTTTTTTGCATATAACATTATTATCTATAGAATGAATTAAGGATATAACTATCGCTTAAAAAAAAACATTATTAAAACATTATATTTCTCAAATTTGAAAATTTAAAAAACCCCTATAAATTACAAATTTTTTTCATTAAAAATACTCAAAATATTAAACTATCTAAAATATATTAATTCATTCTATAGATAATGATGTTATCTGCATGCAAAAAAAAAAAAAAAAGCCATTCCATTAAATAGTTTTTTTTTAAATCATCCCTGGCAGGTTCAAGTTCACAAAGCCCACCTAACAAAAAACTTGTATTTCCTTATGTTTAAATGGTTAGTCCTTTTAAGTCATTTAAATAAAACAAATATTGCTTTTTTTTTTTTAGCATCCGATGCTATTTCTTTCAGACAAGCTAAAAATGTCGTGTCATCAGCCCTGTATTTTCTAGTCAACCGATTTTGATAATTATTTTTTTAAATGAAAGCTATTTATTTGTAGTTGTGCCCATTTTAATTATTTTTTAATTTATTTCCATTTTTATATTTTATTTTTAATTTTAAAAGCTTTTTCATGACATTTCTTCAAAATGGTGGCAACACAGTTTAGCTTTTCTCTCGATAATAAAAATTTATTTTCTAAAATGATTGCGTATAATTATGCACTAATTGAGTTAAAAAATATATTTACTGAGAAATAATATTACTAATGTAAATAAAATGACAGAAAATAATTTATGATAAAAATTAATGTCTAAATCAAAATAAGAGAAATTTCAAATGAGGAAATTATGTCATTCAGCAACCAGATAAATAGGAATTACAATATTATTATGGATGCCTTTTTCATAAACAGTAACTTTTAAAGAACATTTGAAGAGAAAATGACGTCACTATTCAAAACTTCGTATTTTTACTCTTAACGATATTAGGTACTACTCTGTTATCCCGTCGACCAATTTCGCCAAATTAATAGCCAAATTACACATATTGACATAATTTTTATTTTAAATAACGAAAAAATAAATAATTAGTAGAATATTAATAAAAATATTAATAAAAAGTCGAAATAAAAATCACTTAATGACATTTTAAACACATGAATCGTATTTAATGTCATTGAATGTGACATTCACGATCATCCATTATTGGCATTTAATCTTATAGTTTGGGGATAATTTTTTGGTCAATGGGATAACCTAGTAGTACCCAATATTACTTCTTTATTTTTTTTTTTATTTTTTTTTTTATTTTTTTTTTCTTTTAATAAAGCTATTTTTCTGTGAGTGCATATAAAATAAAATTTCTGGATTTCGCCGGCACTCATATTACAATTTTAACTGTAGATGTGCGAATATTTGCATGCAAAATTGTAACTGGCAAATTTGACATTTAGTTTGTAAATATATTTATTATATATTGATTCAATAATGTAATTACTTTTGCTTTCTTTTAAACCAAATCGATCGGGTCTTTTAAACATTTCATTCGTCGAATTCGGCGGGATTCCATTCGTTTTATTGTTAAATTGCATTTCCTTTTACTCAGAGTCTATAAAAAAGCGTTTAAACTAAAGAAAAAATCTGTTTTTGATGAATCTAGTCAATGAAGAAGTAGCACGTCAAATTGTATCTCTTTATTATTCCGCAATTCCAATGTCTCAGAGAGAAATTGCTATTCAATTGGGTATTTCACGCCGTTCTGTTTGCTATTATATTGATAAACACAAGAAAAATGAAGTTAGCTCATTGCAATCTAAACGGGGTCGCCCTTCTAAAAAACTTCTATTGATTTTTTTTTTCTAATCGGAGGCGAAACTGAATTCTGCAATGGTAGAATCTACATTCATCTTGTTTTTTTTTTTTTTTTTTTTTTTTTTTTTCAAAATCAGAGAAAAATAAATTTTAGTTAGCTAAATTTTAAAACACAGGGAGAAACAATGGCCTTAAATATAGAGGCCTTAATATTTAAAATATGTCAGTAAAGTTTATTTTGAATGCGAACATAATAACATCCTACTATAATACGTATTTCTACAAAAGAAATTTCAGATTTGCTTCACTTTAATAGTGACAGCACGTCTTCATGCTCCGGAAGAAGAAATGTTTAAAGAAGTAAAAAAAGCACACAAAGTTTTCATATGGAATACATGAATTTGAAGGCCATAACCAGAAAATAAGTTTGGGATGGCAAGAAAGACAAAATGGACCCGTTTGTATATTTTAATACAATCAGGGGCAAAGTACTTCTATTCGTAAAATGCTGAAATGATTCACTGATACAAGAATTTACAAACAAAAGTAATCGAAAATTAATCAAAAATCGAAAATTAATCGAAAATTCATTCACTGACTTAATCAAAGGGTAATTTTCCATTCCAAAAATCAGGAACGAATGGAGTATTTCGAGATTAAAATTAAGTGGTCCAAAACTGAGCTCTGTCTTTCAAGAGGTTAAGAGAGCTCAATATTCCGGGTGTCCATAAAAGAATATCCCAATTTTAAATTTTAATAGTACCAACTGTAAACGTTGTTCATTGTAAAAAAAATGGACGATTTTATGGAGATTGTACTGGCATTCGGAACGCCAGTACAATTCACTGTTTTTTAACGGAAAATTTTCCGTAAATTCCAGAAAATTCTCCGTTTTTTCCCGAAAAAACGGAAAATGTTCTGGAATTTACAACTTCATTCACTCTGAATACTTTTCTAGCCATCATCTCTGTCACTATTTTTTCAAGAAATTAGATTTCGCTCCATTTAAAGTATTCTGCACAGCAGGGGCGTGCGAATAGAAAACTGCGCCCGGGGCAAAGGTTGAATTTGGCGCCCCCACCCCCAAATTTTTTCTTGTGATAGGCCGAAAAATAACGTTGATAGTATAAGTTTGGCGCCCCTAAGTTTCCGCGCCCGGGGCGACAGCCCCCTTCGCGCCCTCCCCCCCCCCCCTTTCGCACGGCTCGCTGTACAGTGCTGAATTCAGTGGGCGGCTCGGAGAGGACATTCTCCAATAGCAAATGAGTTTCCCCGGGAGGATTTGAAATTTCGTTGTTTCAATGGTCAAAAAATGCAATTCCCTCCCAGAAGTCTGTAATGTCTCCCCCCACTTGGAGCCACAGAAATCCTTCCCGGAGAAAAATGTTTGAATTCAACACTGATCCTGTAAAAGTTTTTTTAGGCAGTACTTCTAATATTTAAAGAATGAACAGTGTAAACAAATGTTAATAAGTTAAATTCAAACTGAATGATATTCAGTAGAAAGGGAAAATAGTTCACATGATTGATAATGTAGCATTTTCCGTTACGACAGCACTCATATTTGCAATAGCAACAGATAATAAATGGTAAAAGCAGGGCCCTATTACCGAATGGGCAAATCGGGACTTTGCCCATGGGCCCCAGACCTTAAGGGGCCCCCAAATCAATTACAAAATATTTACTTTCTTTTTCCAATTTCAATTGTTCCATATGTTGAACTTCATCTTAAAGTAATATAACAAATTGCCGAAGGTATATAAAAGAGTTTTGTTCTGTGCTAAGGAAAAAAAGGTTATTTTATTAATCAAGGTTTATAATTTAGAATTGACAGAGCTCAGAAATTTCTTCTATTTATATCCAAGGTGCGAAAATATGTTTATACTTTACACATACACATGAGTGATCATCAGTTCTATTTGAATAGCGTTGCAATGATTCGAAAGGGGCCCCCTAATTTATCTTTGCCCAGGGCCCCAATTAGTCATGATCGGGGCCTGTAAAAGAAAATAAAAATCAACTAAATGTTTTCTTTAATTTCATAGAGAACAAATTCATTAATTAAAATTTCTTTTTCACTAACAGGCAAAACTCTTGCTTAGTTGATTTAATTTCAGACGATATCTGGATCACTATGAACTCTTTGGCTATGGTTTTGTTGGATCAACGGCAGATATCCAAAGATAAAGACACGGGAATAATGCCTCCCCCCCCCCCCAAAAAAAAAAAAAAAAAAAAAACGAAAAGAGATCATGTTAAATGAAAAGAAATCAAGAAATCCTTAAGACTTTTTTAAAAAGAATCTTTCGCGAAATCTCTGTAAAATGTAGATTTTTATGCTGAATTTCAGACCGCGACAGCCATTTGTTCCCTCATGACATTTTTGAAACTGTACCTAAAAAATTTGCTTAAAATGCTCAATTTCTTGAATGATCCTTAAAATTAAGAAAAATAGAATTCTTCAATTTTTTGGTAACTCAATAAATTCTGTTGTGCGAATATTAATGAAATTTACGAATGAAACAAACTTCCCTAAATGATCTGAAAAGTAGCTATGTTCACGGTTTTTAACATGAAAATTGCTTATTAAGAAATCTGATCCCCCCCACCCCAGTAAAAAAAGGCCACGACTCCCTCTAGATGGGGGCAGGGTCCGCCCTTGTGTTTAATTTTATGCCTTTTTGGTGCATAAGATTTTAAAGATGACTTTTAGCAAAGCACATTTATTAGAAATATAAACATTTATATATCTCAGATTACAATTTTGTTTTGCATTTTTCTAATATAATGAATATTTATTGCTTGAGTAGTTATCAAAGAACTTCTTCTATGCTCTATCTGTTAACAGATTAACAGATAAAATGGTAATTATGATAGATATTTATTATAATTAATTATGATAGATTAATATTATAGGTAATTATGATTTTTAAAAAAGCCAATGGATGTAGGAAATTTATAGAATAAGTATTAAGGATTTTTTCTATATTTTATGTCACATAGTAATAAGCAATACTGTATATTTTTCCTCGTAATTTAAAATTTATGTACGCACAATTAATTGTTTAAACGTGAGCTTCCTGATAGGAATGATGCTGCTGTCAAAATATTTCCAAACTTCTAAGCTGTGCTGCCATCTGGTGTTTTCATACTCAAATAGATTTTTTTTTTTTTTTTAACTGCTGTGCGTTTATCTCTAAATTTTAAAATAAAATGCTGCATTATAGCATTATTAAAAGATTGAAGAATAAATTCACTAAATAAATTGAAAAATACGATTAATAAAAGAAATTGTAACATTTTTATTTATAAGTTACCAAAATTAAAGTAAGAAGTCTGTTATGTTCCGTTCGTACAGGTAATATCTAGATCTACATATAATCCTAAGGATCTTATATGGAGGTCTAGGGTAATATATACACCAAAAGCCGCTTAATCATATCAAGTCTGTACCATATATATATATATTTTTTTTTTTTTTTATTCTATTGATCTACTTATTCTTGTACACAGCAGAATTAATTTTATGATTTGCGTGTTTTTTGTTCTCCATAGAGTCATAAAAGTTTCCTCCAGGAGTAATTTCTAAGCTTCTGTCCAGTAGGTGTGTGTGGGGGGAGGAGGGGATATCGAAGGTTTATTGGGTGGAGGAAATTTGAAATTGTATATTATTAATAAGCTAAAAATTTAAAATTTTCCGGTTGCGGATACCCCTAGGTCACATTTTGTTATTCTTCACTAACTGTGTTTATACTAGTTGCTCACTAATTATATTTGGACTGGACTGCGTTTATGCTGCTTATAAATAACCAGGTGATATCAATAAAGTCGCAAACGTTTCTCTGTCTATAATGAATCTTGTTACTTTTTAAGGGTGCAAGTCACCCAGCATCCGCATTCCCCCCCCCCCCCCCCGTAATGTTAAACCTATGGGCGTTTGATACATTCTTATATTCAAAATATCTCCTTAAGAATTAATATTTTTAAGTCTTTTTCTTTTCAGTGTTCTCTTATTAACCCTTTCCGGCACGGGCAAAATCTGTTGTAAAATGAGAAATTATCAACTGACACCGGAATTCACAAACGATTTTTTTTATATCTTGAATTCCTTAATTTAATCTTTTGTTGTAAAAACAAAATTTTACTAAAATATTATTGGTGCCGTTTGCAAATTTGGAATTAAAATTATCTATCCCAGACCGGGCACGGTGTGCCGGAAAGTGTTAAAGGATGTCTCTTTCTTTCTTAAGTTTCAAAATATTTCTAAAATCTGTGCATAATTTTATATGAAGTGCTAAAATTTTACTTCCAATTCATTAATTTTATAAAATTATTAATTTTAATTTCATTATTAATTTTATTTTAATATTAAATTGAGCATAAATTTTTGAACTATTTTGACAACTAAGAAAAAAATGTGACATTCTTTAAGAAAAGAACACTGAAAAAAGAACTTAATAACATGAATTCTTTAAAGAGATATTTTGAATATAAGAATGCATCAAACGCCCATAGACTTAACATTACGGGGAGGAATTCAGCCGCTGAGTGACTACCACCTTTAAGGCTCCTGTCCCTGCGAGCGAAGACACTCGCGAGCTAATGCTACTCCTATGGAGAGGTTATTTTCTAATAACACGTTTGCATTTTGAAATTTTAAATAATTTTTTGCATTAGATAGCTGAGGTATACCAATTTTATTATACATAAAATATTTTAACATAATTAAAATATGTCGCAAGCAATCCCCCCCCCCCCTTTATTATTGTGTAATGGAATTTTTTGTGTGGCCCAGTAGAGGAATAATAACTATTATTTTCCCTGCATATTTTAGTTCACTTCTCAAATGCATGTAAATTTGACAGAGTGTAACAGCTTTAAAATTCATTTGATTTTTTTTCCATGGACCGTAATGTAAAGGAAAACTTTTGACTATCCCTGTAAATAAACTAATCATGGACAATAAACTTCATTTTTATAGGGTCCGTGCTAGGGTAAACGTCAATAACATCTAAAAATTTTATGGCAATCGGAATATATTTACGAGAGTTAGAGCGCGGACAGACAAACCGAAAGCATAAACATTTTTCAACTTTGTTAGAAAGTATTAAAAAGAGACATACTTTAAGAAGTGTATACAGAAAAAATATGCTTAAAATATTAATTTTCGGATATACGAACACATCAAACGCCCATAGTCTTAACACCGACAAGAATTTGAAAGCTGAGTGACTAGCAGCCTTAACTGGAGAAAATATGGTTGCAATATTCAGATTGTTCTCAAATCCAAATTCAATTTTCTAGCCCAATTTTTTAATTGTGTTTTGCTGGAAAACGTATGAAATTGGCAGGTACTTTTATTAAGAAATTATGTAACCAAAATGTTTCTTCATTTTTTCAGTAAATGTATATTTTTCAGAAAATTCTGTCAAAGTGGAAATTTTGAACCGAATTTCCAAACGCGACAGCGCAGGAAAAGCAATTTACATTCTTAGACAACAATGACATATGAGGACCCCAGAAGCCAGGGGTATAAAGTGACTAAAATGAAAAAATTGAACTAAACGGCACAGACGACCTGGAAATACCGTATTTACTCGTGTATAGGGCGCACGCGTGTATAAGGCGCACCCCTACTTTACAAGTAAAAATGGCGATTTCTTAAAATCTCGTACATAACGCGCACCATAAATTTGATACGCTAATGAAGAATGATCAAATGAATTTCAGTAAAAAAATGTCAAAACAAACATTACACCAGACCAGAAAACAAGACGAAAATGCATTTTTAGACTTCGGGTTGTAAGAGAATGACGGGAAATAGGAATGAGTGACGGTAAAGAGAATTGCTAATTAGCGTTTAGATAATGTCATTAGCTCTGTTGTATAAAAAATTGCAAGGAGTGAAATAAATATGCAGTAATATTTCAATAAAGTAACGTTTTCCGATTTTAATATTTTCTTTGAATAATTTCTTGTTTCATATGTGTATCGTTCGACTGCATCCAACAGTAAAAAATTATTCCGCGTATAAGGCGCACCTAGGAGTTTTGCCCTAATTTTTTGGAAAAAAAATGCGCCTTATACACGAGTAAATACGGTATATTTTTTTTTTCTTTTCAGGTTATGGAATGTAATTGAGTTTTTAATTATGTTATGCGTTCTAGAGATAAACCACTTTTGCCGAATAATAGTATTGATTAATTTTATATTTAAAGAAAATTGTACTCGACTTATCGATGTTCAAATTTCACGTCAATCACCTTTAAACTCAATTTACTCCAAATTGTACTTTTGTCATGTGTACCCCTTGGCTTCTGAGGTTCTCCTATAACCATGATGTATTTATTATATCGGAAAAAGAAGAGACTGTTCAATTACAAATCATTTCATTATCTATGCGTAAGAGTACCTTGTTTTTATGCTGAGTCAGATAAAATCGTGCTGTTAAGTAATTGTATTCTTTTTTCTTTTTCTTTTCCGAGAAAAGCTGAAAAATTTGATTTTTCACAAGTATATTGCGGTTAAAATTGTAGTCTCGTTCAGGTGTTCCAAGAATTTACATTAACAAAATTTTTCTCTTCTCATCCGATGTTAGAGTTATGCCATGAATTGTAAATTATAAATGAATTTTAATATTTAATTTAGTAATTCAAAAACTCAGAAATGAAAAATTTGCATCGATTTTCGGCATTAGTGAAATATATTGACGAAAAAACCAAATTATGTTGAAGTGTAATATCGCTTATTTCGACATAACTCAAATAAAAGCTGAGGTATTCCATTACTATTTTTAGATGCGTTCGTAAATATATAAATACGTAGCACCTATAGTCGTCGTTCAATCTGTCTATCTGTCTGACCGTCTGTCCTCATATAACAGAGCAAAAACTACCCAGCCGACTCTCTTGAAATTTAAAATATATAACCGTTGCATAATTTTTTCGGGTCATTCCAAATTTTATGAAAATCAATGTATATTTTAATTACAGGGACAATCAAAATCATTCCGTTACATTACGGTCAATGGGAATAAATAGTTTCAAGTGAATTTTAATGGTGTTATATTCTTTGTAAAATAACAGAATTGATATGCATCTGTGAAATATATACTGAAAAATACATTCTGTACAATCTGTGGTGCAAAGAATGTTTGTTATAAATTTACAGATCCACACAAAAGTATTACATTATGCAGTGGTATAGAGGGAAACATTGTTTGGAGATCGTTTTAATAGTTTTAAATATTTCACATTATATGAAATTGGTATACATGCTGGGTTTCATTACAATTAACTTCCGGCATAATAGAAAGCAGATAGTATTTACAGGGACACATAAAAGATTTCGGCCACTATATTGTATCCGATGTACTGTATACTATTACACCAAGATCTGAACATTTTTAAAACTTTGTTATAGTACGAACGCACCTCATTTGCTGCGTTTGATGTAAGTTGTCCACTCTCAATGGTGTCTAGTGGCTAATTTCTAAACTTTAGTCATAAACATTAGTTCCAGTTACAAAAATGTTTCAAATGAGGTAAAAAATTATTTTAAAAGCCGTTTTGATCGATCAAAAAAATTCTTTAAGAAGTTACGAAATTTAAACGTTTGCTTTTTAATGCATTGCCATTTTGAATTTATCTTCATTTCATAAATAAAACATAATGTTAAAAAATAAAATGTAGTACATCAATAAAGGGTCTCGTATATTCTTAATATATTTGAATCCGTCCAGTCGAACTGCTAGTTTACATTTTTAGGTGCGTTCGTAATTATGTAAATACAGTAGACTCTCTCAAATCCGCACAGCTTGGGACCAGAGGTTTTGCGGATTTTAGAATTTTGTGGATTTCTGGTCATTGTTTTGTATATGTTTTTTAAAAAGTAATTTGAATGTTAATTAATAATGAAATCAAAAATATAATAAATGCTTACAATATACTAAACTATTAAAATTAGTAATAAACTAAAATAATAAAAATTTAGATAAATTTAAAAGTGATTAAAATACTAAAAGCAAAGGTCAAGTTAATAATCAATAATGTACAGTTCATTATAAAGATGAAATGTGTTTTTCCTAAATTATTCAATGAAACTTGTCTCATAAAGGTACATTACTAATTCACATCAGGATAATAAAATAACGAAGCTTTATTTCAGGTTTAGCCAGACTTCATAACTAAAAAAGCTTGATTAATACATAAATCTATTTGGTAAGATTGTAATTACCAATGATATCAGCAATATCTTGTTTTTTTTTCAGAAGTAAATTATTCTTTCTTCATGAAAAAACATGAATTCAATATCCTTAACAAAAATAAAAAATGTATGGAATTTATATAAAATTAAAGTCAAGTTTTGCACCTGTATCTGAACAGGATGGTTCATTGTTTACATCCATAAATTATGTGCGGATTTTAGAGAGTCGCTGATTTTAGGAGTGCGGATTTGAGGGAGTCTACTGTACGTAGCACCTACAGTCGTCGTTCAGTCCGTCTGTCTGTCCACATATAACAGAGCAAAAACTACCCAAGCAAATCATTTGAAATTTAAAATACATAATTGCTGCATAATTTTGTCGAGTCACCTAAAATTTTATAAAAATATGATGCATAGTTCAATTACAGGGACAATCAAAAGTATTCCGTTGCACCAACGGCTAATGGGAAAAAATAGTTCCAAGTGCATTTTAATGGTGTTATACCCATTCGAACATAATAAAATCGATATGCATCTGTGAAGTTTATATTAAAATATACATTCTATACAATCTGCGGTTCAAAGACTATTTGCTATTTATTTACAGGGCTACACATAATTATTCCATTACATAATGGTATAGGGGAAACATTGTTTGGGTAGCTTTTTAATAATATTAGGCTAATTCACATTTTATGAAATTGATATACGTTGCTGAGGTTTACTACAAGTTACTTCCTGTATAATAGAAAGCAGATAGTATTTACAGGAATACATAAAATATTTCGAATACTCTATACGAATTTCTGTATTATACTATTATACCAAGATCTGAATATTTTTAAAACTATACCTTATAGTATAAACGCACATCATTTGCTACGCTTGCCGTGCAATTTCCAACTTGTTTCCCCTAATAATCAATATATTGTAAAATTATAATCTGCAACTAATTAACAACAGTTAAAATTTAGAAAATAATCAAAATATAAAATTAAATCGTTTCTAAACGAATTGCTTTGAATGTGACACTAATTATCAAATTTGTGCTTGGGACAGAAACCTGGAAATGCCATCTAGTTCTTCATCCTGGTTTTAGTCAAACATATGGACTTTGGACTTAAGTTCTTCAATTGCTTTCATTACCCAGTTAATAAACGCGTCTCTGTTAATTAATACTGCAATTTTTCTTTCTTTTTTTTTATTTTGATTGATATATACACATTTTATTGACATACTCACATGCATCTAAGGATTTATTTTTTAAAAGTTAAAGTTCTCATTTCTGATGAATAAATATGATTAAATGAAGATGAACAGTGCGGATTTTGTAAAAGGACGATTTACAATAACATGATATCTAACAGAAAATTGAAAATTTATTCTCTATTACATTTAGATACAGTTTGAGTTAGAAAAGAATTTAACATTAAGAGGAGCTACATGACAAAGTATAAAGAAACTCATAAAATTTTGGTTAGACATTGGGAAAATAAACTGTTATAATTGAAATTTATATTGCGTAACCACTTGCGGCGCGATGGTTTCATAGATATATCACTTAATTTTAATTCCCAAATTCCTCATTGGCACTGGAATGTTGTTTTAAAAAATTACGGTTTATTGAATGCGTGAAATATAGCGTTTTCTTATTTACAAATAACGTTGTTTTTAAATTCCGGAGTCAGTCATTTATTTCAACATTTAAGCAATGAATTTGCCTTGCGCCGCAAAGGGTTAAAAAAGAAAATGCATGTTTTCATCATGTCTAATTGAAGACAATGCATTTGCTTTATTGTCTTTATTAAGATTAAATATACCACTAGTCGAAATCATTCACTACAAAATGAAAGAAATAATATCGAAAGAAGGTCAAGAACCAGTTCCATACACTGTAAAAAAAAATTCAAGAGGTTACTAAAAATTTCTTAGTAAATTTGTATTCCACAGAATTTTTTAGTAACCATTACAAACTTTTTTTTTGCAAGTGAAACAAGCATTTCGTTTGTAAACTGAACAAAAGAATTTTTTGTATAAATAACTTAAAAATTTTTAGTATGAGCCACAAAGCAAATTTTAGTAATAGCTCCAAAATTACTTTTAATAACCATTACGTGCAACCGAAGCGGAGGAGCTTCCTTCGAGCTGCATCCAGACTTCAGAAGCGGAAGATTTTCGGCAAAACCGCAATAGATGGCAGCACTAAACTTTCTTAATTGCTCCGACAGGATTTTCATAATCCCTTTATTAACGAGACACTACAGACATTCGGAGTGTATTTGGCGGTGGGAAGTTTCGAACCCGGGACCTTTTAGCCTGGGGCCCGTTACTATAACCACTATGCTATCAAGGCCACACCAACTGAGTTTTAGTAAGAGCTATTAAAAATATAAAACTATTAACTCTATTCGTTGCTAACTTTTTTCTAGTAATTCTTACAGATTTTTTAGTAACCGACTAAGATTACTAAAAATTTTTTAGTAATTACAAGGATCACTAAAGTTTTTTTGGTAGATCGATCTTTTTTTTTACAGTGTATCCAGAAAGTATTAGACAAATTCATTCTAAAAAATAAATGTGTAAATTAGACACTTTTTTACATAAGCATGTGTATTAATTTGAAAAATTAAATCTTTGTGAGAAAATGCACACACTAGTCGCTAACATTTACCTGTATTTATGTGTATTATTGGTTTAATGGATGTGTGCAATTGATTATCACTTCAAAGATTCAAATAATCGTGTAAATGGTAGAAAATGTTAATGATTTATCTGGAATAATATGTTAAAGTAATTTACAAATTTTGGATATTACAAAAATGTCTGGGCATTTTGCATATTACACCAAAATGCGTGTAAGAATACACTATATGGTCAAAGGTGACCAGCCACTTACGATTTTAGACATTTTCTTAAATATCAAGAAAAATACACGAGGAATTATCCTGAAACCCTCAGTGTGTGAATATAAAAGTACAGGTATACATTTCCGTGAAGATTTTTCCCTGAAACTCCATGAGGGACAGTCAACAAATTGAAAAAGAACGAACATCTTTTGGATACACCTTTTCAAAACTAATGTAGCAAATGCGCTCAAACTGTAGATTATGATTATGTGGCTTATTGCAATAAACTGTGCTCATTTTTATGTAGAAAGCATGTATACTCGTAGAGAAATTAAGGTTTTTATAAAAAACATTCCCAATTTTTTTAAAGTTTTTTGCTTATAATTTGAGTTCTTAATATAAAATAATGTTCTTTCCTGAAAATATGAGAAACAACATCGTGCACAATACCCTGTAATCAGAATTAAAAATTAAAACAAATTGTATGAAAAATGAGCAGGTTTACTACATAATTTTTCGCTGTGCATGCGTCAACGATATCAAAATTTCATTTGCATATTGTGTTAGCTAAATGTATAGAGCAAATTTTGTGAAAATCTCGAAAACATAGCTTGAAAATTCTGAAAGTAAACGGCTACAGAATAAGCTCAAAATCCGTTGTTCCCAAAATGAAGCAAAAACATGAGGGGTTGTATGGTTGTATCCAAATAGACTAGAACATGCCATATTGTGTATTTTATATTAACACTAATCATTGGATATATAGATCTCCTCATCTTTTTGCTTCATTTTGGGAATAGCGGATTTTAAGCTCATTCTATAGACGATCACTTTCAGAATTTTCAAGTTATGTTTTTGAAAATTTAATTGAATTAAATAGACAATATCTTTTCTTGTTGTTTATCTATCTTTCAAAATTTGTGACTCTAATTGATAGGGGAGGATGGGGATCCTACAAAATAATGTCTGTGGCACAATTTCAGTATTTTTCAGAATTTTATTTTACAATTTATTTATTCATAAATTATGACTGTACTATTTTAATGCTTCAAAATAACTTTAACAGAGAGATGATATGCAGTAAGTATAATTTGAGACAATCCTGTTTTTTGTAAATTGTATTAAGCTATTTTGTGGTCTAGGGATGGGCATTATTAAAATGCATTAGGATAAATAACACTGTTCCTATGCTGGAACATAATGTTGCATTAATATGTTACCTAAAAGTCCCTGTTAATTAAATAACATATGCTTTTAAATGGCAGCATCTTCGTTCATTTTCTTTAGTAAATAATTTAATTTTGTGCCTCTAAAATAGAAAAATATTCACTAAAAAAACACCCTCAATTGTTTCCTTTGAGACGTGCACATCCAGTTTGTTACTATCTTCACCCCCTAGTCATGAGAAACTTTTTTAGGTGATAAAACTTTATTTTGCATTACATCAATTCTTACAGCACTAAAAGGATTTTTTGACTTGGTGTCTGGTTCTAAGTTACCACCATCACACACTGTCTTGTAATTGTGCATGAACCATGGAATGTTTAAATAATATACTCTTTATAACAACAAAATATTTTGATATAATTAATTATGTAAATTTAGAAACTAATAAACTAAATGACATGAAAAAAATAAATAAATTAGTAGGGGGGGGGGGGGGGTAAATTAAAGTAGACAAAGTCAATTTGAATACAAGCTCAAAAAAATATTGCCTTAACTGATAATACAATATTAAGTAATAAACGTAATTTATTTAGTTATTATTATTATTTACGAGAAAGGCTAATTTTCTAGAATAGACAGATAATGATAAACTATTTTTAATGTATTAAATAATTCTACCTTCATCAAGAATTTCTCTTTCTTAAACAATTTTAGTGCATTACAGTTGTTTAAAAAATTAATTTAAAATAAAAGGTTTAATGAAAAGATTTAACTTTAAACTGTTAAAAAAATATTCGAAATGCTAAGTGATACAAACCCGCTTTGCTTATAGATGGCCTGTAATTGCATGTAAACAACTAATTTTTGAATACAAGCTAAACACTAAAATTTATACTTTCATTAAAATACTTGCACGTTATTAGTTAAGATATTACTCAACAGATGGCAAAATTGCTACCGAAAGTAAACAACTATAAATGACATTAAAAATAACAAAATAACTGCTTAATTTATGGCACGAAGATTTCATGATTGTATAATAAATAATAGATGTAGTTTCTTTTAACCTTCCTGTTTTAGGAGGGGATAGATGAAATAGAATATTTTGAGAAACAAAGTTGTATTGTTTATCAATGACATACAGTTGTACATTTCTTATAGATGGTATGTAACAGTGTATGCATAACTAATTTCCAACTACAATTAAAATTTATACCTTAATTTTTAAAAAACTGTCTTTGCATAACTATCTCTTATCACATTGTTTGTTCAGATATTCACGTATTTATGGACAGTAGAAGTGCTCCACGAAAAAGAAAGTAAACAGGCAATCATTAGACAGTTTTGACACCAGTCGCACTATGAATTCATGTATGTGAAATAAGCGTCTGGGATTATAAATGAGTTTGACATGCCTTGTATAACATTCCACCAGTTATATCAGTTAAATTACAACATAAAATTGCACCACTTTTTACAGTGTGCTAACAAATACTCAGTCAATTAAATTGATCCTTCCCTCAAAAGTTATGCTATGTTTCTTTGTCACCCCCTAAGTATTTGAAGCTTATATATTTTTTTTATCTACTTTGTTGCTGTTATTAAAGATTCATCTTCTAAATTCTCTTTCTGAAATTTCTGCTCCTCTCCCCCCAACCTAATTAAACAGAAGAAATTTTTTACAGTGTGCTAACAAATACTCAGTCAATTAAATTGATCCTTCCCTCAAAAGTTATGCTATGTTTCTTTGTCACCCCCTAAGTATTTGAAGCTTATATATATTTTTTTATCTACTTTGTTGCTGTTATTAAAGACTCATCTTCTAAATTCTCTTTCTGAAATTTCTGCTCCTCTCCCCCCAACCTAATTAAACAGAAGAAATTTATGTATAGGGGAGGGTAAAAACATTATCTTTAAGTTTGACTGGCCTCACTCTTAAGATGGACTAATAAAATACACTATTAACACATTTTGTTTTGTGTGAAAGCATTTTAAAAATCATTTGAAAAATAAAAAAGATGCATCTATTTTTATTGAATAGTTTCACTTTGTTAACTCTGCTACAGAAATAATACTGAATATTTTATGATAAACATTATAAATTCAAATCACTACAAAAAGAAAAAAAATGAAAAATAGAACTTCAGTTGAAAATTTTATTATCTGATTGGATAAAAGAAAAAGGTCACTAAATGAAATTTAAACTATGCCTATTATTTGCTATTATTTTTATGCTATTATGTTATTATTTTTTAGTGTTAAGCTTTTTTTTAAACCGAAATCCGATAAACAATGTAATTACCGAATGAAATATTTTCATTCTGTAAAATATCTGATAAATGAATGACATTCAAACCTAGCTAATAATACTATTATTTATGTAATAGTTTAATTTTGATTTATTTCATATTTTTTTTTAACCTCCAAAAATTATTTGATTTTGTTGTAACAAATGCATAATAGTAATTCTACAAGTCTAATTCAGAATTCAAAATTACATATTTTTTTATGAATGTTCTCTTTAGACTTTTATTAGTATGTTTATTGACCACAAGTAGTCAATAAATGCAATTAACTGCATTTAGATATGTGACTATGTGACCCTGTTTGGACCTGAAATACACATTAACATTTCACAATTTTTTCTCTTCTGCTACTTTGTAATAGATTTATTAGTATGATTATTTATTCATCTTATTATGTTATTTAGAATTTTATTAAATATTTATCATCTATATTTATATAAAAATAATGCCTTCATGAGAAAAACAGGAATGCTTGTCAGATTAATTTGTTGTCTCTTATCAAAATTATTTTAAAGCTATTGCATAGCTTTTATCGCGGGCTTTGAGCGCAGTGACTGAATCTAGAAATTCCGTAACGAGAAAACCTAACACTTCAGTAACGAAAAAAACCTAACACTTCGGTTAACGTCTTTTCAGTTCGGCAAACTTCGGCACGGTATCCTTCGGTAGACATTGACGCGGTATTTTTCAGATATTAGGATATCAAGTCTCAAACTTATGTTTCTTATGATCTAATTTTCATAGCGCGGCAAAATTTTCTTTGGTAATTTATTATGAGACAATAATAAATTTTGGTGACAGGAGACCCCCCCCCCCACCGTGAGGGTCGAAAAATGTAAAATGCTTATAACTCGCGATCTAACTTTCGTAGCGCGGCCAAATTTTGTTTGGTAATTTGTAATGAGACAGTGTTAATTTTTGGTGACAGGAGACCCCCCAAGGTGAGAGTAGAAAATTTTAAAATGATTATAACTCGCGATCTAATTTTGGTAGCTTGGCAAAATTTTGTTTGGTAATTTATTATGAGACAGTGTTAATTTTTGGTGACAGGAGACTCCCCACGGTGAGGGTCGAAAAATTTAAAATGCTTATAACTCGCGATCTACTTTTCGTAGCGCGGCCAAATTTTGTTTGGTAATTTGTTATGAGACAGTGTTAATTTTTGGTGACAGGAGACCCCCCACGGTGAGGGTAGAAAATTTTAAAATGATTATAACTCGCGATCTAATTTTCGTAGCGCGGCCAAATTTTGTTTGGTAATTTATTATGAGGCAGTGTTAATTTTTGGTGACAGGAGACCCCCCACTGTGAGGGTCGAAAAATCTAAAATGCTTATAAATCGCGATCTAATTTTCGTACCGCGGCCAAATTTTGTTTGGCAATTTATTATGAGACATTGTTAATTTTTGGTGAAGGGAGACACCCCACGGTGAGGGTCGAAAAATTTAAAATGCTTATAACTCGCGATCTAATTTTGGTAGCTTGTCAAAATTTTGTTTGGTAATTTATTATGATAAAGTGTTAATTTTTGGGGACAGATGACCCTCCATGGTGAGGGTCGAAAAAATTAAAATGCTTATAACTCGCGATCTACTTTTCGTAGCGCGGCCAAATTTTGTTTGGTAATTTATTATGAGACATTGTTAATTTTTGGTGACAGGAGACCCCCACGGTGAGGGTCGAAAAATTTAGAATGCTTATAACTCGCGATATAATTTTCGTAGCGCGACCAAATCTTGTTTAGTAATTTATTAAGCTATTGCATAGCTTTTATCGCGGTCTTTGAGCTCGGCGACGGAATCTAGATATTCCGTAACGAGGAAAATCCTAACACGCCGGATAACGTCGTTTCAGTTCGGCAGACTTCGGCACGGTATCCTTCGGTAGACTTCGGCAGACATTGACGCGGTATTTTTCCATAAGTTGAAAAAAAAATGCTATGCAATAGCTTTACCGCGGCAGTCGCCGAGTGTCACACACATTTTAAGCTATTGCATAGCTTTTATCGCGGGCTTTGAGCGCAGTGACTGAATCTAGAAATTCCGTAACGAGAAAACCTAACACTTCCGTAACGAAAAAAACCTAAGACTTCGGCTAACGACGTTTCAGTTCGGCAAACTTCGGCACGGTATGCTTCGGTAGACTTTCGGTAGACATTGAAGCGGTATTTTTCAGATATTAGGATATCCAGTCTCAAACTTATGTTTCTTATGATCTAATTTTCATAGCGCGGCAAAATTTTGTTTGGTAATTTATTATGAGACAATGTTAATTTTTGGTGACAGGAGACCCCCTACCGTGAGGGTCGAAAAATGTAAAATGCTTATAACTCGCGATCTAATTTTCATAGCGCGGCCAAATTTTGTTTGTAATTTATTATGAGACATTGTTAATTTTTGGTGACTAGAGACCCCTCCAAGGTGAGGGTCGAAAAATTTAAAATGCTTATAACTCGCGATCTAATTTTGTAGCGCGGCCAGATTTTGTTTGGTAATTTATTATGATGCAGTGTTAATTTTTGTGGACAGGAGACCCCCCACGGTGAGGGTCGAAAACTTTAAAATGATTATAACTCGCGATCTAATTTTGGTAGCATGGCAAAATTTTGTTTGGTAATTTATTATGAGACAGTGTTAATTTTTGGTGACAGGAGACCCCCAACGGTGAGGATCGAAAGATTTAAAATGCTCATAACTCGCGATCTAACTTTCGTAGCGCGGCCAAATTTTGTTTGTAATTTATTATGAGACATTGTTAATTTTTGGTGACAAGAGACCCCTCCAAGGTGAGGGTCGAAAAATTTAAAATGCTTATAACTCGCGATCTAATTTTGTAGCGCGGCCAGATTTTGTTTGGTAATTTATTATGATGCAGTGTTAATTTTTGTGGACAGGAGACCCCCCACGGTGAGGGTCGAAAAATTTAAAATGCTTATAACTCGCGACCTAATTTTCGTAGCGCGGCCAAATTTTGTTTGGTAATTTATTATGAGACAGTGTTAGTTTTTGGTGACAAGAGACCCCTCCAAGTTGAGGGTCAAAAAATTTAACATGCTAATAACTCACGATCTAATTTTCGTAGCGCGGCCAAATTTTGTTTGGTAATTTATTATGAGACAGTGTTAATTTTTGGTGACAGGAGACCCCCAACGGTGAGGATCGAAAAATTTAAAATGCTCATAACTCGCGATCTAATTTTCGTAGCGCGGCGAAATTTTGTTTGGTAATTTATTATGAAACTGTTAATTTTTTGTGACAGCAGACCCCCACGGTGAGGGCCGAAAAATTTAAAATGTTTATAACTCGCGATCTAATTTTCGTAGCGCGGCGAAATTTTGTTTGGTAATTTATTATGAAACTGTTAATTTTTTGTGACAGCAGACCCCCACGGTGAGGGTCGAAAAATTTAAAATGCTTATAACTCGCGATCTAATTTTCGTAGTGCGGCCAGATTTTGTTTGGTAATTTATTATGAGACTATTAATTTTTGGTGACAGGAGACCCCGCACGATGAGGGTCGAAATATTTAAAATGTTTCTAACTCGCAATCTACTTTTCGTAGCGCGGCCAAATTTTGTTTGTTAATTTATTATGAGACAGTGTTAATTTTTGGTGACAGGAGACCCCCTACCGTGAGGATCGAAAAATGTAAAATGCTTATAACTCGCGATCTAATTTTCACAGCGCGGCCAAATTTTGTTTGTAATTTATTATGAGACATTGTTAATTTTTGGTGACTAGAGACCCCTCCAAGGTGAGGGTCGAAAAATTTAAAATGCTTATAACTCGCGATCTAATTTTGTAGCGCGGCCAGATTTTGTTTGGTAATTTATTATGATGCAGTGTTAATTTTTGTGGACAGGAGACCCCCCACGGTGAGGGTCGAAAACTTTAAAATGATTATAACTCGCGATCTAATTTTGGTAGCATGGCAAAATTTTGTTTGGTAATTTATTATGAGACAGTGTTAATTTTTGGTGACAGGAGACCCCCCACGGTGAGGATCGAAAAATTTAAAATGCTCATAACTCGCGATCTAACTTTCGTAGCGCGGCCAAATTTTGTTTGTAATTTATTATGAGACATTGTTAATTTTTGGTGACAAGAGACCCCTCCAAGGTGAGGGTCGAAAAATTTAAAATGCTTATAACTCGCGATCTAATTTTGTAGCGCGGCCAGATTTTGTTTGGTAATTTATTATGATGCAGTGTTAATTTTTGTGGACAGGAGACCCCCCACGGTGAGGGTCGAAAAATTTAAAATGCTTATAACTCGCGACCTAATTTTCGTAGCGCGGCCAAATTTTGTTTGGTAATTTATTATGAGACAGTGTTAGTTTTTGGTGACAAGAGACCCCTCCAAGTTGAGGGTCAAAAAATTTAACATGCTAATAACTCACGATCTAATTTTCGTAGCGCGGCCAAATTTTGTTTGGTAATTTATTATGAGACAGTGTTAATTTTTGGTGACAGGAGACCCCCAACGGTGAGGATCGAAAAATTTAAAATGCTCATAACTCGCGATCTAATTTTCGTAGCGCGGCGAAATTTTGTTTGGTAATTTATTATGAAACTGTTAATTTTTTGTGACAGCAGACCCCCACGGTGAGGGCCGAAAAATTTAAAATGTTTATAACTCGCGATCTAATTTTCGTAGCGCGGCCAAATTTTGTTTGGTAATTTATTATGAGACATTGTTAGTTTTTGGAGACAGGAGACCCCCCCCCCACGGTGAGGGTCGAAAAATTTAAAATGCTTATAACTCGCGATCTAATTTTCGTAGTGCGGCCAGATTTTGTTTGGTAATTTATTATGAGACTGTTAATTTTTGGTGACAGGAGACCCCGCACGATGAGGTTCGAAATATTTAAAATGTTTCTAACTCGCAATCTACTTTTCGTAGCGCGGCCAAATTTTGTTTGTTAATTTATTATGAGACAGTGTTAATTTTTGGTGACAGGAGACCCCCTACCGTGAGGGTCGAAAAATGAAAAATGCTTATAACTCGCGATCTAATTTTCATAGCGCGGCCAAATTTTGTTTGTAATTTATTATGAGACATTGTTAATTTTTGGTGACTAGAGACCCCTCCAAGGTGAGGGTCGAAAAATTTAAAATGCTTATAACTCGCGATCTAATTTTGTAGCGCGGCCAGATTTTGTTTGGTAATTTATTATGATGCAGTGTTAATTTTTGTGGACAGGAGACCCCCCACGGTGAGGGTCGAAAACTTTAAAATGATTATAACTCGCGATCTAATTTTGGTAGCATGGCAAAATTTTGTTTGGTAATTTATTATGAGACAGTGTTAATTTTTGGTGACAGGAGACCCCCCACGGTGAGGATCGAAAAATTTAAAATGCTCATAACTCGCGATCTAACTTTCGTAGCGCGGCCAAATTTTGTTTGTAATTTATTATGAGACATTGTTAATTTTTGGTGACAAGAGACCCCTCCAAGGTGAGGGTCGAAAAATTTAAAATGCTTATAACTCGCGATCTAATTTTGTAGCGCGGCCAGATTTTGTTTGGTAATTTATTATGATGCAGTGTTAATTTTTGGTGACTAGAGACCCCTCCAAGGTGAGGGTCGAAAAATTTAAAATGCTTATAACTCGCGATCTAATTTTGTAGCGCGGCCAGATTTTGTTTGGTAATTTATTATGATGCAGTGTTAATTTTTGTGGACAGGAGACCCCCCACGGTGAAGGTCGAAAACTTTAAAATGATTATAACTCGCGATCTAATTTTGGTAGCATGGCAAAATTTTGTTTGGTAATTTATTATGAGACAGTGTTAATTTTTGGTGACAGGAGACCCCCCACGGTGAGGATCGAAAAATTTAAAATGCTTATAACTCGCGACCTAATTTTCGTAGCGCGGACAAATTTTGTTTGGTAATTTATTATGAGACAGTGTTAGTTTTTGGTGACAAGAGACCCCTCCAAGTTGAGGGTCAAAAAATTTAACATGCTAATAACTCACGATCTAATTTTCGTAGCGCGGCCAAATTTTGTTTGGTAATTTATTATGAGACAGTGTTAATTTTTGGTGACAGGAGACCCCCAACGGTGAGGATCGAAAAATTTAAAATGCTCATAACTCGCGATCTAATTTTCGTAGCGCGGCGAAATTTTGTTTGGTAATTTATTATGAAACTGTTAATTTTTTGTGACAGCAGACCCCCACGGTGAGGGCCGAAAAATTTAAAATGTTTATAACTCGCGATCTAATTTTCGTAGCGCGGCCAAATTTTGTTTGGTAATTTATTATGAGACATTGTTAGTTTTTGGAGACAGGAGACCCCCCCCCCCACGGTGAGGGTCGAAAAATTTAAAATGCTTATAACTCGCGATCTAATTTTCGTAGTGCGGCCAGATTTTGTTTGGTAATTTATTATGAGACTGTTAATTTTTGGTGACAGGAGACCCCGCACGATGAGGTTCGAAATATTTAAAATGTTTCTAACTCGCAATCTACTTTTCGTAGCGCGGCCAAATTTTGTTTGTTAATTTATTATGAGACAGTGTTAATTTTTGGTGACAGGAGACCCCCACGGTGAGGGTCGAAAAATTTAGAATGCTTATAACTCGCGATATAATTTTCGTAGCGCGACCAAATTTTGTTTGGTAATTTATTAAGCTATTGCATAGCTTTTATCGCGGTCTTTGAGCTCGGCGACCGAATCTAGATATTCCGTAACGAGAAAAATCCTAACACGCCGGCTAGCGTCGTTTCAGTTCGGCAGACTTCGGCACGGTATCCTTCGGTAGACTTCGGCAGACATTGACGCGGTATTTTTGCATAAGTTGAAAAAAAAATGCTATGCAATAGCTTTACCGCGGCAGTCCCCGAAGGTCACACACATTTTAAGCTATTGCATAGCTTTTATCGCGGGCTTTGAGCGCAGTGACTGAATCTAGAAATTCCGTAACGAGAAAACCTAACACTTCCGTAACGAAAAAAACCTAACACTTCGGCTAACGACGTTTCAGTTCGGCAAACTTCGGCACGGTATATGCTTCGGCAGACATTGAAGCGGTATTTTTCAGATATTTGGATATCAAGTCTCAATTTATGTTTCTTATGATCTAATTTTCATAGCGCGGCAAAATTTTCTTTGGTAATTTATTATGAGACATTTTTAGTTTTTGGTGACAGGAGACCCCCCCCCACGGTGAGGGTCGAAAAATTTAAAATGCTTATAACGCGCGATCTAATTTACGTAGTGCGGCCAGATTTTGTTTGGTAATATATTATGAGACTGTTAATTTTTGGTGACAGGAGACCCCGCACGATGAGGGTCGAAATATTTAAAATGTTTCTAACTCGCAATCTACTTTTCGTAGCGCGGCCAAATTTTGTTTGTTAATTTATTATGAGACAGTGTTAATTCTTGGTGACAGGAACCCCTCCCCTCACCGTGAGGGTCGAAAAATTTAAAATACTTATAACTCGCGATCTAATTTTCGTAGCGCGACCAAATTTTGTTTGGTAATTTATTATGAGACAGTGTTAGTTTTTGGTGACAAGAGACCCCTCCAAGGTGAGGGTCGAAAAATTTAAAATGCTTATAACTCACGATCTAATTTTCGTAGCGCGGCCAAATTTTGTTTGGTAATTTATTATGAGACAATGTTAATTTTTGGTGACAGGAGACCCCCCCACGGTGAGGATCGAAAAATTTAAAATGCTCATAACTCGCGATCTAATTTTCGTAGCGCGGCGAAATTTTGTTTGGTAATTTATTATGAAACTGTTAATTTTTTGTGACAGGAGACTCCCCACGGTGAGGGCCGAAAAATTTAAAATGTTTATAACTCGCGATCTAATTTTCGTAGCGCGGCCAAATTTTGTTTGGTAATTTATTATGAGACAGTGTTAATTTTTGGTGACAGGAGACCCCCCACGGTGAGGGTCGAAAAATTTAAAATGCTTATAACGCGCGATCTAATTTTCGTAGTGCGGCCAGATTTTGTTTGGTAATTTATTATGAGACTGTTAATTTTTGGTGACAGGAGACCCCGCACGATGAGGGTCGAAATATTTAAAATGTTTCTAACTCGCAATCTACTTTTCGTAGCGCGGCCAAATTTTGTTTGTTAATTTATTATGAGACAGTGTTAATTCTTGGTGACAGGAACCCCTCCCCCCACCGTGAGGGTCGAAAAATTTAAAATACTTATAACTCGCGATCTAATTTTCGTAGCGCGACCAAATTTTGTTTGGTAATTTATTAAGCTATTGCATAGCTTTTATCGCGGGCTTTGAGCGCGGCGACCGAATCTAGAAATTCCGTAACGAGAAAAAATCCTAACACGCCGGCTAGCGTCGTTTCAGTTCGGCAGATTTCGGCACGGTATCCTTCGGTAGACTTCGGCAGACATTGACGCGGTATTTTTGCATAAGTTGATAAAAAATGCTATGCAATAGCTTTACCGCGGCAGTCCCCGAGTGCCACACACATTTTTTTTCTAGTTTAATTTAACATGTTCTTTATCTAATATACATGCAGACTAAAAAGTGTATTTACAGAAAAAAAAAATTCTTGGAAACATCGTGTTGCTGATACTTTTAAAAATCCAATCCTTGATGTTTTCATACTTTTGAATGCAAAAAAGCACAATTTTAGACCTACAAGTCAACCATTAAAATTGGGTTTTTAGGTGTATTCCACCAAGATATGACTAACAGACTGATTGCTTTTTTAATGTGTGAATCGAGATTTAACTAATCCTAGATTTTCACCCATGAACTTGATTTTGTGATTGTCTGTGTTGGAACCTCCTGGTCTAAAATATTAATTGTTTTCTCATGGAAAATCATGTCTCTCATGCTTCACTTTCAGCCATTGATTTTTTTAAATATAATAAAACATGTGTGCTTAGATTCCCATCTTACAATAGATAAAGATTGCAGCCACTGGATATAATTCTTAATGGTAATCTAAATATAGTGTATATTGAATTTTGTGATGATTATCTGGAAAGTCATCCTGTTACCATCATAACAGTAAAAGAATTTGAATGAATATTTGGAAGAACTTACCTTAAAGTATGTATGTCCCTAAAGAGTAGATGCGACTGAAATGCCACACATACTCAGATTAATTTTACTCTAATATTTTATACTCATTTATAATATGTAACTGAATTTTAACCAAGTGTTCATATGTACTTTAATTCATGTATTTGATAAAACTGTGCAACAGCTACAGACAAGTTAGAAGTGTCCAAGATTTTTAGCTCTCCAAAAAATTGTACTTTTAGTTAAAACTCCCATTAAATAGTAAAGCACTCAAGAGATTTCTGCAACAAAATTTTTGGCAATAGAGTATAAATACATGATCATATGTAGCAAACAGTTTACAAAATTTTAATTAGTTTCAAAAAATAAAAATTCTGAAAAATGGAAAATTTCTGAAAAATTGCCATTGCTCTAAAATAAAAAAGTTTTAGTCATAGAAAAAACTGTATGCCACAAATGTTGAGTATAGTCCAGAGAATATGGATTTCAAATTTCATGAAAATTGGTCAGGTAGTTTATGAGGTATAGGTCTTAAAGCTTGCATATTTTGCATAGGATTCTACCCAATCTTGTCTCTCCTTAGTAAAAGTAAAAAATCAGAAACTTTCAATTTTTTATCAAATATATATTTTTAAAATGTTATATTATCTAAAAATCCTAAAATGTCTGAAAAAAAAATATTCTGTCAAAATTGACTATCACATACAAAAAAATAATAATAGTTTTAATTAGCTGTCGATTTTTTGTAGAATAATTTGTATATGCACACAAATTTTGTAACTATATATATCACAAGAAACTACTTTTTCAAGGATACAAATTAAAAATCTGTACAATAAAATCATGCATCCTAAATGGTAAAAAAAGAATGCTACATCACTACAAACTAGAAATTACTTTTGCTTACCTTAAATTACAGTGATTTATAGTAGCAATAATTGAAATATATATGAAATGACATTTTAGAGGAAGTAATATGATACTGAGTTTTTAAGTTCTTATTACTCAATGAATACTAAAAGAACAGTAACTGTAAAAATTGAGACATTATAAAGAGGAAAAAAGATATACACTAATTATTTAAAACTTTATCTTTGAACCCTTTTTTTTATGAATGGACTTTATCCACGAATGGCAAAAACCATGCCTTTGGGGGAATTTTACCTTAAAAAAGTCTGTTTATTGGATGAAGGAGAAGCAGTGTTAAATGTTCTTCACAACTATTGGTGTTTTTCTTCTGTTTACCCCCAGCTGACGTCACATGGGCAAAATCCATTATATTTTGTTGTTAAATTTGTCATGGTGTCTTACACAAAGTAAAAGGAGGGACATTATGCTTTTCCTAAATCATCTTAGTATAAATCTGCATACAGTACAAGATTTTAAAATACCTGCCCCTCAAAATTCAATAATTACTGCAATAAATCATTTCTGTATAAGAAAAAATATCTTGGAAAAATAAAAGAAAGAAAAAAAAACTAGATAGCTGGAAGATATTTTATTTTCATAGAAGTTTCAGCCAAATATACAGCAATTTTTATACACTGAACATATAAAATTTTTTGTTAATATCTTAATTTTCTGACACATTTTAGTTTTACATTTGTAATTTTAAATAAAAGCTTTGTACAGAACATTTGCATTCAATTCTTGATAGAAGTTTATGTTCTTTTCAACACATTTATAAAAAAATTCTCATTAATAAGTTTCATACATCAAGTGTTATAATCTATTTGCAGAGTTTTATTCTGTTTTGAAATCAATGATAATAATAAACCATATAAAGGATGATGACATAAACAGTATGACTGGCAGCAATATTTGAAGATAAAAAGCCTTATAGAAGAAAGCAAATAAAATAAATATATAAAAGGCATGGATATAAACACAAAAATTGAATGTGTTTATACATTATAATTCTAATATTAAAAAAAGTTTTTAAAAAAAAATCACAATTTAATACTTCAGAAAAATTATCACACAGATACCTAGTTGAGAAAAGTAGCAAAACACATAGCAAGGTAAAAAGCTTGTTAAAGTAAATATTGATTAAGTGAATAATTAACAAATTTTATCAGGCAATTTTTAAAACTATAATAAATTTATTAAATTTAATAATGTAATTTAATATAATACAGATTAAAAACAGTGACTTTAATACTAACCAATAAAAATAGATCTTAAATTTCTTATTAGAAAAAAATAAAATACATAATTATCTGTAGTTCAACCATTTAAAGTTCCAATTACCCTGATTTAACAAAATAAAATATCTTGACAAATCGTAAGTTTAAAAATCCTGATTTATATGCTGATAATTTTCATAGAAAATTATCATGGAATAATTGAAAAAAAATTTACAAAGAACAATTAAAATAAGGAGAAAATATTTCAAAGAATGCAGACTGATACAGAACATTTATCTTACATTTACATTTTACCTTAACAGCATTTGAAAAAGCAAAAAATTTGTCCAAAAATTATTGTTATTACATTTTTATTCCTTTAAATATATATATATGTAAAAAATGTAATAGTTCTCATTCTCATTTCAATTTCCAGTACCTGAAACAAATTAATATTTTTATCCTTTTTATTTTAAAAAATTAAAAAAGAATGATATAGGATTTTCAAAAGTTCATCTTAAACACATTCTAAAAAATAAAATAATATGATTAAAACTATGCTGGTTTAAGCTAGAAATAAGCTATGTTTCATTTATTAAAACTTTTCAGTCCAAACATATTTGGTCTATGTATTGTATATCAAAAATTAGCATAATAAAGAATAGTCTACGTTATCTTTATATGAAACAAAAAATTTTTAGAATGCATGTTCAAATGGATCTTTCAAGATTTGTGCTGAAAATATAAAATTTGATTCAACCCATTGTTAAAGGAAAAAGAAAAAATCTCCAACTATGAGAACTGAAATGAATAAAAAATAAAATATATAAATTTATTATTGAAATGTATTTTAATTATGGTTATAATTAAAATAGATCCTATTTTTAAGCATATATCAAACAATTAATATTATCATATTAATGATCACTAAACTATCTTAGCCATGGGACATAAAAAAATTCATAAATGGAAACCCCTTATCTGAATGTTGAATACATATTAAATTTACTAAAAAATTGAATTTTACTGGTTGTATAGACAATATCTACTTTTAAAGAGATTATTTTTATGCCTTTTGCTTGTACAACATATTAAAATAAATACACAATCATCCATTTAAAAATTTCATTACATTCAAACATTGCAAAATTTTATATATTAAGCATTTACATTCATAAAGAAAAATGATAAATTACAGAGAATGTACCATTAATGAAAATGATACATGTTTGTGATGCTTTAAATTTTACCTGAATAAAATTATATAACATAAAAGTTATAAGAATATACAAAATTATGTATCAATTGAGTTACATGACATATACATATTGATGTACTAAAAAACTAGATTATTTCATATTTGAAATTTAATGTAAAGTCAAGTTCACAGGCACATCAATGTGGATGCACAATAAAGTGTTAATAAAAGGTGAATATTAGATTCAAGATGAAAATACTAGTCAAACAAAACATACTACATAAAAAAGCTATAATTAATTTATCATTTGAGCAAATATCAATATTTCATGAGCAATTTTGTAAAAATATAGGCAGATTGCTCATATACTTAAATTCACATCCTTTTCACTTATAGGTACCTTCCATCCTTATAAAGGATCCTAGGCAACAAAAACTTTTTAGGGCCCTATTAACAAATGTTTATTAAAAATAAAAATTGGAAAAATAAGAGTTTCTTTAGTCTCATTGGTTATCTTTATCATTACAGGGCCCAGGTGCATAGCACCCACTGTAAAACACTAATGGCTAACTATTTCATTTATCTAATTATCATGCTTGGTTTTATTTAGGAAAAGCATGAAATAGATGGAGTAAAGGTTAATGAGAACATCTGAAAATGCACAATAATAAAATAAGCTCATGAATTCTTGCATATGTGATGGATGATGTAACTGGTTTCACTTTTCTCCGAATGTAATAAAAAAGCAATAAATAATAAGAAAGTTGAATTTCTAAGAAAATCAATTCAATTACACAACGTCACATAACCAATGACTTTGGAATTGAATTTTTCAGAAGTAGTAACTGAAAGATATGCACAAAATTTTACAAGTTACATTTATAATGTACATGGACTTAAGATACGTAAATTATATACATCAAAAGTTTACATTTTGATTGGTCAAGCATAGTTGTAAGCAGAAAAGATGAAGCTGAACAAATATTCAAGTATGGCACATTTATTTAGCATGAACACAATTTAGCACTTTCTTAATTTACTAGGGGAATTTCTCAGGAAATCTTTTCTTCATGTATTGCAGTTATTCAAAGAAAACATCCTTAAATAAAATTCAAGTCATTAAATTTGTTTATTCTGTTTTTGCCTTGTGTCGACAGTACAGTAAGATTGCAGTATATAACACAAAACTTAAGCTAATGCCAATTAGTCCATACATGAAAATGTTCATTTCAGGATGACGATGACGATTTTTTCTTAACCAATCCAAAACTTCTTCCTCTTCCAGTAAATTTCCTATTATAGAAAAGTTAATTTTATATGAAGTAAATATTCTGCACTACATTCATTATTGAAGAAATATTTCATAAAAATTTCCAAAATATATTCCTAAAAATTTCCTCAAATTTCAACTTAATTATTTTATTCCTTACAAATTATTATATAAAAAATCCCTGTCGGCTTGGCCTATGGGCAGAGGTAGATCTCGAAGAGTTTTCATTTTAACAACAAAAAATAAAATATTATGAACGATAAACCCGACCGAGATTTTATACCCTTGATTTTATGTAAAAGTTTGAAGAAGGTCTGAGCCTAATTATGGAAGTTATCGTGTCTAGAAAAAAGTGATATACACCGATAGATAGATAGATAGATAGATAGATAAACTTTTTTACTGGTGGTAGTTTTGGGGTCTAGGAGTCATGATTGGTGTAGATCTGCAAAAATTTTTCAGAAATTCCAACATGGGAGCAAATGCAATAGGTAGTATTTCATAAATCTACCTAATAACAAAGAGCAACTCTCATGTTCAATTCTATCAATTATCCTTCTATTCACAAATAGTAAATAACATTAGTAATATTAAAGATCAAATAACATAAATCATTTTACATGCAACTGGCACAAATAAAATTAAGGAAAATAAATAATAATTCATCATTAATGCCTTCGACTCAGTCATTTAGGTTAAATTAGTACAGACTTTGCTGTTTATTTTTTATCCAATCTTTCAAAACATTTAAAATCTAGAATGAAAACAGCATTTTATTTTGCTTTATTTATAATTATCAAAAATGTTTAATTTCTAACTTAGGAGAAAAATAAAATATTTAATTCAAATTATTTGAAATATTGTAAATTCAAATTTATCTTTATATCGCTTATAGCTAGCTCTCCATGATTAATAAATGTATATATTTCATTTAAATTGAAGAATATTCTTATATAAATTTCTGAAATTACAGCATTATATTTAATTCTAAATGAAATGCAGAAAGAGATAAGTGATACATAAATAATAATCAACTATATGACAGTGAGGTGGAAAAATCTTTTTATAATTGTTTAATACTATAATTTTTCCATAAATTTTATATGATTTACTCTTATTTTAAGTTATTTACTTGTTGCAGTTTCTACTTAAATAAAAACAAATATTTAGGAAAATTATTCATGATATGTTTAAAAGTTATGAATTTGGAAGTAAAATATTTATTAAGAAACCAAACACTTTGAGGCAATAAGCTATTTAAACAGTGTTAATATTTTTTAATTACATATTTTTATCTTTAATTCAAATGTATAGAATAACAACTTAAATTTGTCTTAAATATACAAGGGAAAAATTAAGACAAAATTAATAAAAGGATAGTCTATAATCTTCAATATCTCAATCATAATTCATGAAATGAAAAATTTCAATCAACAACAAAATCTGAAATAAATATACAGGATAAAGCAACATGTACAGATTAGCAAATGTAAAAATACAAAGGATTTACAACATTTTACTTTTTACTATTTATGCATATTGGGATTACATCAAACAAATATTTTCCTAGTTCTGAATAGCCTTCAATGACTTTGATTTCCATCTTTTATTTTTGCTATGGTCTTCAATAGAAACATTTTAATAAAAATAGTTTTAAAAAAACATGCTTGTGCATTGGAGTAGATTAAAAAAAAATGATTTTTTTTCTTTAATCAAAAACGAATACGTGCTAAAAGTTGCCTTTAAAGTAGTACATTAACTATGAGAAAATTTATCACTAAAAAAATTAGCTTGGGTCTGTGCTTCTGTTCCAAAAGTCAAAATGTTAGGTAAATTTTTCCAATTTTCGATAACAAGAAAATTCCTATACAACTGGCTATTATTTTAAAATGTGTTTTAAACCTTTATTATTAATTATCAACATATTTAAACAATAAAACAATATCCTTATTCTGTATAACTGGAGTAAAACTGACAACTTTTGGTAAAAAATGGTTTTACCAATCTATTGGGGCATACAACAAATTGATGTTTTGAATACAGATCTTACCTAGTTGTTTATTTTATCATTTACTCTATAATTTTATCATTTACTCTATTATTTTATCATTTACCTCATTTACTCTACCTTTTACATTTAATATATGTTGAAAAGCAAACTGTTTAATGTGATGGTGGTTGCCAAAGAACATTGTAATCAGAATTTTTTCTGCATGTGCGAAACAACCATTGTCCTAAATAACTGTTTTTAGGATTTGTTTTATGCCTTATTTGTGTTGTTTAGCAGCCAAGTAATTTCTCATTAACTTTTAAATTTCTTCTTTAGAAGTGGATTACATTTGAGGGGAAACCCTCCTGGGGTACAAACTTGGAATACATAGTACTTTAGTACTTTGTGAGTGAATGTACAGAGTCTAATGGGCAATGAGTGCTCATTTATAAGGCAGAGATTTCTATTCACCATTGTGAGCCATTTTGTATGGGATAAGATTAAAATGGATGATAATAATGGATTATATACTACTTCCACTCCAGTGAATTTCCTCTGTGTCACTTATTAGACAAGATTGATGAGAAAAATTCTAATCCACATAAATTCCCCAGAACAATTGGAAAATCTTTGTCCATGTTCCATTCACTTCCTATTGCAATTTTTTAACCCATAGAAAGTAATTTTGAAAAAATATTTTCTCAAACTGAGAAAAAAGTACTCAGCACAGACCAGAAATACTTGCTAGACATTTGAAAAGCTATTTCATCAAAAAAGCTATTTCTCAGATGAACTGGTGAATAGAAACCCAGAAAACTTCTCTCACAAAGGCAAATAAAATTTTCCACTTTATACAAGTATTGTTTGACCATCGGCATCTGTAATTTCACTGAAAAAAAAATGTAATCCAAGTTTATGCCCCAGGATGGTTTATACCAAATGCAATACACATCTAAAGAAGGGGCTTAAAAATTAATGTGAAATTACTCAACTACTAAACAACACATAAAACAAATACTAAAAAAACAAATGGTTATTTTACACACTGAGTTCAAATTCTGATTACAATCCTCTCTGCCAATTGCAATTACATTAAATTGCTAGCTTCTCAGTATATATAAATGTAAGAGGTAGAGTAAATGATGGTGTACTCAAGGTTGAAATACCTACAATCAACTTTGAAGCAGATCATTACATAAGAAATATAACTAAATGAAAAAAATGTTGTAGTAATAGAACTCTCAATCATAATGCATTGATTGCATGAAATTTTGCTGAAGATAATAGATGTCTGAATACGAGGGGTGATCCAAAAAAAGTTTACAAGCAGAAGCATTTGAAATGTAATAATTGTGGAGCGAATATTTCCCCCTAGAGTGGATGACAGATGGCGCTAGTTGTCATACAGCTGTTCAACGAGTAAGTAGCTTCAGTACACAGACACTTAAGAGTGGTAGTAATGACACGACATCTAGAAAAGTGGTCTCGCATAGAGGTGTAAGCAGTAATTCGATTCTTATGGGCCAAGAATGTGGCTGGATCCGAAATTTACTGACAAATTCACAGTCATTTTTCTGCATGACAATGCCACGCCCCATACAGCTCGCAGGACTCAGGAATTGTTGCAAAGGTTCAAGTGGGAGATCTGGAATGAACCCCCCATACAGCCCCGATTTGGCTCCAAGTGACTATTTCTTTTTTCCGTTGTTGAAGCGAAACTTATCCGGAACACGGATCACCTCAGACGATGCAGTGAAAACAGCTGCCGAGAAATGGCTCAATGAGCAGGGCCCTGATTCCTACCAAGACGGGATAAATAAGTTGGTCGAACCTTCTGACAAATTGCTAAACAGGTTTGACGACTATGTGGAAAAGTAAAGCCCATATGTGTCTCTTGATTGCCATTTGTATCTTGTTTCTATTGTTAATAAATATTTTTTCCTTTGCCTTGTAAACTTTTTTTGGATCACCCCTCGTAGATTCCATTAATAACATCCCCACTGCATTACTCCACTTGTCTTCTTTTACAAAAGCTGTAAAGATATACATGAATGAGGTCATAGCAGCATGATCCAAAATCTGTGGATACAAAGAACAGATGAACTAAGGTTTGATGCATAAAAAACTTATGCCTGTCTGATTTTTAAAAAATAAAAATCAGAATTTAATGTATAAAAACACTGTGCTTAGATTGTTGGGTAGTTGAGACCGGTGAGACATAGAATGCAGCCCCTACACAAGTATGTCCAGGGTAGTTTTGAAAGCAACTAGGTAGGAGCTCTATTCAAAATAACAATTCATTGTATGCTTTAATAGAATGATAAAGCATTTTTTTTTAACCAAAGGTTGTAAGTTTTGCTCCAGTTATAAGGAATAAAAATGTTGTTTTATAATTTAAATATGTTAAATTAATATAAAGGCTTAAATAACATTTAAAAATAATAACCAACTCTATAGGGGAAAAATTATCCCTTAACAAATTTGCAAATTTTACTCAAAATTTCGATTTTTGGACCAAAAGTGTAGATCCAAGCCATTTTTTTTTTCAGAGGTAAAATTTCATGCAGTTGATGTA
The DNA here is from genome assembly GCA_964019185.1 of Maratus speculifer. Taxonomy (NCBI): domain Eukaryota; kingdom Metazoa; phylum Arthropoda; class Arachnida; order Araneae; family Salticidae; genus Maratus; species Maratus speculifer. The sequence continues at coordinate 187,306,424 of OZ025299.1, forward strand.
CTAATATAAAGGCAGCTTTTGGCACCTACCCATTTTTAATTTTAAAAAAATCATTTTTTTTTCATTCCACCCTATTGTGCATGTAATTCTATGTTTGGTTTCTAAAATGGATATGAGTAAAAATTATTGTATCTAAAGTTTAGTGATTCTATTGTATGTAGTGTCCCTTCATAACATAGACAAATATAACTAATTCCTAAATCATTCATTTTAGAAAGATACTTCCATTGGCAAAATTGTTTTAAATGAGGTTATTGAATCCCATGAAAACCCATTTATATCAAAACAGCGTTTTTAAATTACACTTTTTTAATTTTTATAGTCTCTTTTTATATAGTCTTTTATTTTATGAAAAACTCTCTCCATGAATTAACAAGTAAAACAGTACTAACTTTATTTTTGTGCAACCAAAACTTAATGAGTTACCATATTTTGAATTTTATGAATTTTCATTGTTTTATGGTTCTAAAAATGAATTTTTTTTAAATCCAAAGTATAACTCAATAAGTTCTGACCACATGTGAAAAGTAAATTTTAATTTTTTTATTATAATTCAATAACTTTTGGCTACATGCAGAAATGAAATTTATACTGTTTTTCTTGTTAAGGCATGGAGTAAGGTTTTGTAAACATAGCTTTTATTATCCAGAGATCCTAAAAAAATTAAATTTTGTAGTTGAAACAATAATTATTGTGGCATAAATGGATTTTTATATGATGAAAACATTTGAAACATTTTTGAATTAGAATTACACTTCTTAAACTAATGATTTAAGAATTGGCTATTGCTCAGTGATAATCAGGAAACACTGTATATTTATAACTCCATATATATTGTTATCAGTAGTTTCTATAATAAATGTTTATTACCAGTAGACTGCTATTGAGCATTCATATTAAGCATATTTTCTGAATGTTAATCCATCACAAAAAATTTACAAATAACCAAAAATATATAAAAGTTTTTTATCATTAAAACAATACTTACCCCGATAGATTGATGGAAATTTCTTTCTAAAATAAACAAGAGCTGGTAGCTGTGTGATACCAAACTTCTTTGCATAACGAGGATCTTTTATTTTTACAAACATTATTTCTAAGTCATCAGCTTCATCATCAATGTGTTCCAACTCTGCCAAAGCAGTCTCACATTTATCACAGTTATTGTCATCTATAATATTTCAGGAATTACATTATAAATTGATAGATATTATGAAAGAATAAAATGAGCATAAAAACAATTCATTACTTAACCCTTTATCACACAAAGATTTTTTGTTACTAAATTGTTTAAATGATTTAATGGCACTAGGCTATAAGAACAATTTTATTTGAAAATAAGTAAATGCTTTTCTTTAGGTACATTATAAAAGACAAAAATTTGTTTCAAATTTCAGGTGCTGTTGTGTCATTTGAAGGGAAAAGTTAAATGTGGCAGAATTTAACCTACCATGCTACTAAGAGTTAATACAAGAAACTAAATTAAATGATTTTTTTTACACTTGGTTGTACAATAATTACAGAAAGAGCTTGTCAAATGTCACTTTATATACACTCTCATGGAAATTTTGTTTATTTGAATGTAACATAATTATATTGAGAGAAACAAAAAATATCTATAAAAAATTAGATTATACAGCTGAAAGAGTAATAAAAAAGTTTCTTTTAAAGTAGATAACAATTATCAAATAGCACAGCAATAGGAATATAAAAGACTTAGTAATTTATTAAATAGGAGCATAAAAGCATAAATGCCAACTTTTATGTTTTTTAAGTTATATGATCATGTTTTAAAACAGGAAATTTATTTAATGCAATGGGCTTTCTTTCAAATTTTGTCCGATTTTAACGCTTGCAATATTACTGACATCCATTGATGGCAGTCACAATACGTTCTCTAGGTACTACCATTGTCTATTTTGTAGACCAAATGCTCAAAGATAATGCAGTGTAGAAATAATCTAATAAAATACTTAAAAGGTGACTAAATGATATGATGGTATATGGTATTATAGAAAAAATAAAAATTTTAACATTTTAATATTTTAACAAATAAAAAACATTTCTTAAGTAAAAAAATTGTATATTCACTCTTCTTTATGCATTTTTAAAAAACTTTTGTTGGATGATTCTTATGTTAGGTTGGTGAGATATGCCATGGGAATAATTTTATATTTTAAATAATGTGAAGTCTACAAATAGTGTGAAGTTTTAATCAATTGATAATATTCTTAACTGTGCTTAATTCTGCTCTGGTGTGTGAGTTTCAGTTGCGTAATTCAAACCCTGTTAAGCCAGACTAATTAACTTGCACAAAAAAATTAATGCAACAAAAACATGAGTTTTAGCCATTATTGCATATTTTATCCATATAAATACACTAAAATTCTGACTTGCTATTCTGTATGAATTGGTTGAACAAATTTTTGTGAAATATATTTTTTAAAATCATGTCCCACAGTTTAAAAAAACTACTCAGTTGAACGAAATGAAATATTTAGACATTTTTCTATACACATATGATTGCACTTGGAACTTACAATATGTAATGCTTTTTAGGGTTCCATACTTAAAAAAAGTAAAAATGGAACCATTATAAGATCAATCCTGTGTCTGTCTGTCACAGACATTTTACTTGTAAACTATAGAATGTGAAAAGTTCAAATTGGGGGAAGTAATAAAGACTATTGACCCACATATTTACAGATTATTAAACATTCATAAATGTATTTAGGAAAAAAGTAGAGGGGCTAATAAAGTTACCTGAGGAAAAAAAACTTTTCTTTGTATATTGTGTGAAGTATTGTGTAATGATTAACTCAAAAATATACTTTTTTTAATTTTAGGTATTATATTTTCAGAGATATCATTGAAAATGTAGTGCAAAAATATGTCCCCCTACCCCATGTATTTCCGAATCTACTGAAAATAAAATTATAAAAAAAAAATTAGAGGTAGTGAACATTAATTTAAACCGTGCAGGAAAACTATAGCGATTACTCAACGAGGAAGGTCTCCATACTGGCATACTCAGAAAATTCTGAAAAAATTACAGAATGTTCTTCTCATGTGGATATATATATTTATAAAAAATTTTCGGCGGAACCCAAATAGAATGTTCGCAAAAAAATCATGAACATTTCGTTTATTTGGCAATTTATCACTGGTTGGCAACAAAATAAAATTTCAAAACATACTTTTTTTTATCAAATACTTTTTGATGTAAAAATATTTCACTTTGAACTATTTTTAAAAATATTTATTTAAATAACTTTAGTTTCTAATAATTATAGTTTTGTCATACACATATTTATAATGAAAGTTAACAATGAAATTTTATGAATTAAAACAAAAACAAAGTTAATTAAATTTATTTCAATCTCAAAATTAAGTCCAATTGAGCACTGTTGTATCAATTTTGTTGCTATAGGAACAAAAACTTCTCTGATATTGAAATGTTTTACTGCAGCATTTTTCATCTAGCATTTATTTTGGAATAAGTTTAAATGTATGAAAATGTACTTTTCAATATGAAAATATCTTTTATATATAAAATTATTTTTACAGTACTATATTAAATAAGTGCTGCAAAAAACAGTATATAGATGCATTACAATATAATGTATATTAAACTCTCTCATTGTTTAAGTTTAAATTCTTTAATACCATTTACGCACATTCTAAAAATCTATTAACAAAAAAAAAAAAATTAGTTATATGAAAATTGCTTGCTTTTGGCGAGGAAAAATGCTGCTTGCCAAATCGCATGACGTTTTTGTTTTTTCACGAGAAATATCTGAAAATATTTTTTTTTCTATGTTTTTAAAAATATCATTCAGGAAAAAATTATGACTATTTTTTTAATTACTTATGATCTTATCCTGTAAAATTTGTAAACATAATTTTTAAATCAATTCCTTGACCTAAAGAACACAGTAAAAAATAGCTTGAGACTAATAAATTTCAATGATTTGAAATAGAATTTTTATATCAGCAATTAAAACATGAACTGATTAACACAGAAAATGAACTTTTTTCTATTAGCTGCTCAGTTATTAAATGAAAACATGCAATAAAACTTACAAAAGAACACTGCAACAAACTCATTATCTTCAAGAAGCTTTTCCATCATTTTTCGATTTACTTCTTCTATTTCATTTTCAATTTCAAAAACATCATTACTAGTTAACCACTTCAATAACCGTTCTTCATCATACAGATCACCTACAAAATTTAAAATAAAAATGTTACAGTAAAATTGTGAATTCAAATTATGGGATCAAAAGATAGTAGACAAACTATAGCATTATGTTATTTTTAGTTGGATTTAATTCAAAAAGAAAACTATAAGACTGTAATCCATTTAGATGTATATTTCTATAACAACTTTTTGTAAAATACTTTTTGATAATTTTCATAAGGATATAAAAAAAAGCATTCACTAAATTGAAAAACTTTTTGACAATAGCTCTTTGAAGCAATTCATTTTAATACAATAACTCTCAATTATCTACATAAAGTACTTTTAAAAACAGAAATTGATCAAAGTAAAAAAGTTTATTTCTATAGGCAAATGCATGTAAAAAAGAAAGACCAAATAACTTTAAGCATTGTTAAGAAAATCATCGACTTATACTGTTTATCCAAATATACATGTTTGGCATAATAAGTATTGAAATTAGGAACAAACAGTACATAAGATATGATAGAGTTTAAAACTATCATTTTAAAAGATTAGCATAATAAATCTTTTCTTTTATTCAGATAAAGCACAGTTTTGTTGCTATCTTGTTGCATTTGGAACTGCAAAGCATACCTTTTCATATAATATAATTGAAAATTACAAGAGCAGTAAAATAAATTGTAGACATGATGCTGCTATATAATCACAATTCATAAAATGTCTGACAGCCTGCAATTTTCCATTTTATTAAACCAAGACAATATTACAATGCATACCAATGTTTTTTATACATAAAGTTAGCATTAATTCAGTGTGTGTGCAATCCCCCCCCCCCAAAAAAAAAAAATTGTGTTCAATTTTAGCCCAGAGCAAATTTTGCTCATTAAGAGGCAAATTCAGATACATGAAGACACTCACAAGTTAATGTTAAACTAGGGGAGAGTTATTTTAAAATATGTTGTTCAATATTTTTACATACGCATACCTATTTTTTTTATGGTTAGCTAAGGTCAGTTTCTAGAAAGACTCTTCTATAAATTTCTAATTTTGGCTGCACTTTTTTTTAATGATACTTTTATTTCCAGAATTGGTTCTAAAAAGTACTTTCTAAAAGTACCTTTGGCAATTTAAAGCAAATATTAAAACATTTATATCATTACAATGGCATAAATCTCCTTTTGGGAAAAAAAAAAAAAAAAAAAAAAAAAAAAAAAAAAAAAAAAAAAAAACGAAATACTTCTTATGTAGATCTCTGTAAATACATATATTAGTGTTATTTTGGAGAAGATTCTAACCTTTCAAACTTGATTAAAATAAAGCTAACTTTAATTTTAATATATAAATTTAAGTCTCACACAAGATAATTTAATTCTTCTTGAGTAATTAGATGTGGATTTTCACTTATGTTAGGAAAATAGTTAATGTCAGATGAAGAGGAAGTTTCAACTTCATCAATCTACATTTCCACCCTGCATCGCCATACATAAAATTACTTGTAGTTTTGGTATTGGCAATTCAACACTATCAAATACTAGTGCATTGCTTAATATAAATTTGGATATTTAGTTTTATGTTAACTTTTTGCAGAGAATCCTTTAATTTTTGTGGTACAAAAGAAGCAGTTATTTGTATAGGCTCTCACTATATTATAGGTAAAACAAATGGGATGACATTTCTTGTGCCTTTCATCTGCGTCCAGAGGTTTTTTATAAAAAATTATCAGCGTGGAATCTATTTATATCCTCTTGCATCGTATTGTCATGATAATAAGTAAAAGAAATGTATGTGTGCATGTATTAAATGCATGTAAAAGACAGCAATATAATTGTAACTGCCCTACAATAACCTGATACGGAGGTGCAAAGTATTATAATTTATCTATAATTATTATGGATAAAGCAACAAAACTAATGGCATTATGGGCAATGAATAAAAATTACAGTGAAACAAAATCCCTGTTGGCTTAGCCTATAAGCAGAGGTAGATTTGGAAGATAAGTGCTCATTTCTACAACAAAAAATAAAATATGATTAGAGATAAACCCAGTTTAACAATTTTATTTAGCCGCTTTTAAAGAATTTTTGATTTATTTTTTTCCATAAGAGCTGGTTTTATCAGAATCATCTTAAGCAAAATTCAGCTAAAAATGCCCACTTTGACATTATTGTTTTAAATGTATTCTGACTTTATGAATAAATCGACCAATATGGCACATTATATAGTTCCTAAATAAAAGAAACTGTCAATTGAATGCATTTGAGAGCAAAATTGAATTTAAAAAACAGTCAGAAAATAAGTAATTTGTTATTTGAATAAATCTTTAATTCTTCAATCACATTCACTTAATAAAATTCTGTTCAAGTTGCCCATTTGGCATCATATTTTTGAAATACATTCTGCCTTCATAAAAAACTGACCAATACGGCACATTATACAGTTCCTAAATAAGAGAACTTGTCAACTGGATGCGTTTTAGAGCAAAATTCAATTTAAAAATGAGCCAGAAAATAAGCAATTTCTTATTTGAATACTTCCTCAACTTTTCAATTATGATCGCTTCAGGAAATTCTGCTCAAAATGGCTATTTTCAAAGCACTTTTTGAAATATATACTATCTTTATCAAAAAACTGGCTAATACGTCACATTATATAATTCTCAAATAAGAGAATTTGTCATTTGGATGTGTTTAAAATCAAAAATGAATTTTAAAATGAGTCATTGTATAAGCAGTTTGGATTTGAGATTTTTTCTTCAACTCCTATTTTTGTTTAATTTATTTTAGCTATAAGGATTGGTCTTATAAAAAACTTGTCAAAGTAAAAGTTATAGATATTATTTAGAAGATGTAAAATAAATTTAATCGGATTTGATATCTTAAGAATTGGTGAAGTTATGGATTTTTTCCTTTTTCCACCCCCTTTTTTTCCAGTAAGAGTTGGTCCTATCAAAAACTTGTCAACACAAAAGTTTTAGATAATATTAAGTATATTTATGAAAAATTTATTTGGATTTGATATCTTGAGAATTGACGAAGTTATGAATTTTTTTCTCCCAAAAACCCTGCTTTTTTTGCCTCTTGAGCCCATTTTTTATTTTATCACATATCTGTCATGCATAAACTTTTTGCCTATGTTTTAGAAGTAATATAAACTTTAAACTGATTCAATATCTATTTTTGTTAAGAACTTATGGGTTTTTTCTGTTTTCATAAAAAACCCTTCCCTATTTCCACCCCCTTGGTCCGATTTTGCCCATTAATAAACTTGACCAAGATTTTATGCCCCTTGATTTTATGTAAAAGTTTGAAGGTGATCTGATCAGAATTATAAAAGTTATTATGTCCATAAAAAAGTGATATAGACGGATAGATAGATAGATAAACTTTTTACTGATGGCAGTCTAGAGGTCATAATCGGTGTAGATGTGCAAAAATTTTTCAGAAATACCAACATAAGAGCGCCCACAATAGGTAGTATTTCATATGAAATCTACCTAAAAATCGCGAATTTCGTAAAAGGATCGCTTGAAAAAAATGGGAATTTCAATATAGAATCATGGAAAAAGCTCAAAATTTCATTAAAAGATTGTGTTATAAAACGTATTTCATCAGAGACATGCAAAAAGAGCAAATTTAGTCCAAAGATCACGGAAAAGTGTGCAAATAGTTCGAAGAATTGCATAAAAAATGTGAATTTCACCCAAGGTTTGCATAAAAAAAATGCTAATTTTGACAAAAATTTGCATAAAAGTGAGAATTTATTAAAAAGATTGCATAAAAAGCATGAATTTAGTTGAAAGATCACATACAACGCACCAATTTTGACAAAAAATCGTGAAAAGTGTTCAACTTTCATCAGAAGATTGCAAAAAACGTGTACATTTTTCAAAAGATTGAGAAAATTGTGCAAAATTCTGTCAAAAGATCACGAAAAACGCACACATTTCATCTAAAAATTGAAAAAATAAGCACTAATTTGGTCAAAAGATTGCTTAAAAATGCAAATTTCGTCAAAAAGTCATGGAAAAGTGAATGGATTAACGTTTGAAAATTTGGATAATGATTACAGTGAAAAAAAAAAAAGCGAATTTCGTCAAAGGATCGCTTGATAAATTGAATTTCAACATAGAATCGTGAAAAAAAAAACCCTAAATTTTTGTTAAAAACGTGTAAAAAAAAAACCATGGATTTCATTAAGGAGTCACAAAAAAAGCATACATTTAGTCTAAAATCGCGGTTCAAAGGATTGCAAATTTCATCCAAGGTTTCCATAAAAAATGCAAATTTTGACAAAGGTTTGCATAAAAGCGAGAATTTAACCAATGATTACAGAAAAAGTATGAATTTAATTGAAAGATCATGTAAAACATGCCAATTTTGTCAAAAAATTGAAAAAAAATGCTCAAATTTTGTCAAAGAACTGCAAAAATCGTGTACATTTTGTCGAAATATTGAGAAAAATGTGCAAATTTCTTCAAAAGATCGCAAAAAACGCACAAATTTTGTCTAATAATTGAAAAAATGCGCCAATTTCATCAAAAGATCGCTAAAAACATGAATTTTGTCAAAATGTCACAGAAAAGGGAATAAACTAACTTTTGAAAATTTGGGTTCAGCCCCCCCCCCCTCTCAAAATTTGGTTACTGGTAACTTTTATTAAAATTTGACACCTCTGCATATACAACCAAAAGCATATAAATAAAATTTCTTATAATAGGAAGGTGATAAAATTTTTTTACAAACATATTCTTTTTCAGCACCTAGAAATCTATAAGAAACACCCATTGTATATGGAGGAATAGAAAATTCATTAAAATTTGTTTATCAGTGTAATTCAGTAATAAACTAAAATAATAAAAAGTAAGATAATTTTTTAAATTATTAAATTATTAAAAGTAAAGTTCAAGGAAACAATAAATAATGCATAGTTAAACATGCATAATAAAAATGAGGTACATTTCCTTGAATTATTCAACGGAACTTTCCTTATAAAGGTAACCTATCAATTCCAATCAAAATATAATGTAAGGAAGTTTTAATTCATTTTTAGCCAGTTTTAATAACAAAAAACTTGATTGATATATAAATATATTTTGTTAAAATATTGCGATTACAACTGATATAAGAAATATCCTGATTTTTTTTCTGAAATAAATTTATACTTTCTTCATGAAAAATCACAAATTCAATTAATATCGAGAATTACATATTAAAATATGGACAGAATGATATACAACTAAAAAATTCCATAATTTAGCTGTTATATCCCAATTGAAAATTTCGTTTTTACATCTGTGGTGATGTGCAGAATTTAGGGAATATACTGAAATGAATTAATAAAAAATATATAAAAAATAAATATAAAAAAGCAAATACAATATTTTAAACAAATCCAATAGGTTTAACATTAGCATGCAAGTATCTGTGTGTGACTGAAACAGCCTTTGATTACAGCTCAAGGAAAACAAAATCTATAGAATTACTCATTTATGCATTTTAGTTAGGTAACATTTCCTTATTTAATAATATTGGATTGAACCTACATATTATAGAATGTCTGAAATTATTAAAATGGATAGTTCTTATACCAAGAGTTTGTAATTTAATAACCTGTGCAAAAGTTATATTTTATGCAGATTAATTTAAAAATTTTCACATATAATTGAATGTAAAATATTTATTTTTTCCAATGTATTGCAATAGTTTAAAAAAATCCTTAAAATTTACTCTTGATTATAACATGCATTTCAGAAACATTAAGAAATATAAAAATTATTACTAGTATTTTAAAAATATAACAACTATAAAAATTTCTCCTATCTATACAGTCTATGGTACAACAAAACAACTATTTAAAAAGTTAGTAAATAGTTTGATTTTGGCAAAATTATCTATTAGGCTTTACTGCATTTATTATTTGAAAAATATGCATTTTTTAAATGGTAAATTCCATTTGCTATGTGATATGTACCATAATTTCCGGCGTATAATCTGTGGATCAAACAATTCTTTTTCAATCCAGAAATCTTATTTAGTAATTCAAGACAAATATTTTCCAAGATCTAAGAAGTTATATTTTATTTTTTTAATTTTCTGGGTTGAAAAATAATTGTTTGATTTGTGGATTATATGCTTAAAATTACAGTAATTAATGGTTATAAATATTTATCTGAACATAGAACACCAGTCAGTATCTATCCTTAATAAGCTATTAGAAAATTGATTTAAAGACCAACACACTCAAAAACAAAACGTAATTAACATTTAAAATTATATGACAAAAACATCTATTTAAAAAAAATCTAACCATCATAGAACATGGCTGTTTGCTTTCGAAATAATGCCACAGCTGGAATACTTGTTACATTAAATACCTCAAATGACTCTGGATCATTTATTTTGACAAGGTCGATGCCAAAATTATTGCATTCTTCATCAATGTCCTCCAGTTCAATCAAAACACGTTCAGAATCATAAGAATCATTATCTAAGAAGAGAGGGGAAAAAAATCAAACTTTTATATTAACTTTGAGCATCAGTTTTGTTGCCACACATATGGTAAAGGTTTACAGGTTAGCTTGTATGGATAATTATGCTAACTGCAAGGAATTTTTTAAAAATATATAATAGTTTTTAAAACAATGGATACAATATAATCTTGAAAATCCTGATATACTTAGAATGTCATTATTACAGATTTAGAGTGTATAAAATCATAAGTTGAATGCAAAGTAGAAAATATCACACTTAAAAAGAATTATATGAGGACATGAGTTTCAAAATATGCCTTAACCAGAAAATGAAACTATGGAAATCTCAAAAAATCCTCTATCTGCATTCATTGTTTTTTATTGCAAACTAAGATTTTTCACTAGCAGAAATACAAGATAAAACTAGCCTTTTTGCAGGTTGATTTGTTTTCTTCAGTCCAGATGTACCAAGAAAACACAATTTTTGCAATTCTGGATAAGAAGACTTTGTAAACTCACATCCTCACAACCAAATATTTTGAAAACTAAGAAAAAAGGTGACATCCTTTAAGAAGATATCATTCAAGGAAAAAGTTAAAAACATTAATTTCCTGAAGAGATATTTTAAATACAAGAATGGATCAAAGGACCATAGACTTAATCTTATGGAGGGGCCTTCAGAAAGTGAGTGACCAGCAGCCTTAATAAAATTTCCCTTTTACATTAGCACATAGATTTTCTTAAGCAAAAAATTGGATACTTTTACTGATGAATAAGGAAAATGTCATTTAATAATAAACAATTTCTGTTCATTTTTCCTTAAAGAGACTGGTGATGCTCTTTATAAATAAAAAACATTGTCAAACTATTTTGCAAAGTCAAATATGCATAATGAATTTATAAAATATAGTGCTAAATTAAGTGTTTTTGCATTTGCATTATTAAAGAAAATAATAATAAAACCTTAAAACCAGTCAATATTTGACATATTGTACTTTTGTCATTGTACAATAATTTTATACTTAAGAATTGTGATATAACACAACTCTTATTTGTCTACTGAATTCAGTATTTGAAAATAGGGTAAATCTACAGACTCACTAACTACATATAGAAAGTATTTTAATTTGTTGAGATGTGAAACATTTTATGTAATTTAGGAAAGAAGCTAATACAAACAATTTAAACATATTTAATCAGTTTATTAGGAAGGATATGTTTAATATCTTATCTGATCAAATAATAAAATTCAGCAGTGAATTGATTATATGAACACAGAAAAAAAATTCCCTTTAGTTTTTCATAGAAGATATAAAGTAAAGTATAAACTTACAGAAATAAACAGCGAGGAAAGGAGAATCTTCAACTAATTTAGACAACATCTTGAGATTCACAGATTCAATTTCATCTGGTAATTCACGATTGTCATCATCAATCAGCCATTCTAGTACTGATTCCTCATTTTTGAGATCCCCTATAAAAATTAAAGTAAAATGAATAATATACTATTTTAAATAAACTGTTTATGTGTTCATTACTCCATACTGTTGAGCTTTGATAACTTAATATTAAGTGAAAGAGAAATGAAATAAAGAACTTGATAACAAACATTAATTCAAAAGTAATTTTACAGAAATACAGTAGACACCCTCAAATCCACAACCCTTAAATCCTCAACTCTCTAAAATCTGCACATAATTTATGGAGATAAACTATTAAACAGTCAGTTCAGACATAGGGACATGATTTGACTTATATATTTTAATTTGTAGTTTTTGTTAATATTACTGAATTCATGTTTTTTCATGAAGGAAGAATAAATTTATTTCTGAAAAAAAAAATAATAAGGATATTGCTGATATCATTGGCAATCATAATCTTCTTACAAAATATGTTTATGCATTAATCAAGTTTTTTTTGGTTATTAAATCTGGCTAAACCAGAAATAAAACTTCGTTAATTTATGATTTTGATGTGAATTAGTAATGTATCTTTATGAGGCAAATTTCATTGAATTATTTAGGAAAAATACATTTCATCTTTATAATGAATATTTAATCATACATTATTGATTATTAAATTGACCTATGCTTTTATATTTCAATCATTTTAAAAATTATCTAAATTTTTATTATTTTAGTTTATTACTTATTTTAATATTTTATTATATTGTAAGCTTTTATTATAGTTTTGATTGCATTGTCAATTACATTCAAATTACTTTTTAAAATATAAACAAAGCAAAGGCCAGAAATCCACAAAATTCTACAATCCGCACAACCTTTGGTCCCAAGCTGTGCCAATTTAAGGGAGTCTACTGTAATGCAAAGGAAAGTCAAATACATGAAGCTGGCATTATTAAATAACATCAATATTAAAAATACATAATCTTTCTTAAAATCCTGTTTTTAAATTAAAAATTATGAAGGCAAAAATACTCATTTCCAACAACCTCCATTTTCTCTCCAAAAAACGCATCTACAAAACGTTCAATCTCTGCAGAAATTTATCATGAAAGGAATTATTTTATATATTTTTAAAAATTCTAATAAAGCAAGTCATAATATGTAATTCATTGCTATGATAGAAGAATCATACATTCAAGATATTAAGGGTTTCAAAGAACATGTTTGAAGGTATCCATGAAAAAAAGCATTGATTTCATTCTGCAATTTTTGAAGTTTTTTTTTTTTTTTTTTTTTTTTTTTTTTGGTAAAGTAGTTTGATTAAATATTCAAACCTGATAGCACAACATATTAAAACTAAAATTCATACAATACATTTATATAGTTCATCTGATTCTTGAAACATACATATGTATATATATATATAGATAGATAGATATAGTATAATAATGGGATACCATAATTAAATTGAAAGCTTGTCCAAATATTTAACCCTTTTCTGAAACTCTGATTTTTGCCAGTTATTTTACTTATTTATTGGTGAAGTTTTAATGTCATTATGGAATATTAGCTGTAAATAAAAGTTGAACTACTTATATAATTTTAAGACTAAGTGGGTTAATCTCTTACAATCAGATTGCATGCAACAGTGATAAATTTTATTTTTTAAATCTTAAACAATCAATAAATTAAGAAATTTTTCAAACAAATATGGTTGCCTGTTTTGTGGAATCAACCTCTTTTTTTTCCACACAGATAAATGTATAATAACTTCATACTTATGACAGGTTTATAACTTTTATGAACATCTTACCATGAATAAGAATTCAAAACAACATCTCTTGAATAGATACCACTGTGTAAACCACACTGTTAAAACTGGGTTCATATAAACAAAACATAATTATTTATTTTCAAGCACAACATGTGCTCAGAATAGCTCAGACAAAATTAACTTGGTTAAAACATGCAGTTATATCTGAGGTACATTATCTTTTAAAAAGCGATTTAATATGCACGCTTTTTTTACATTCAAATTTTTACGAGAACCCTATGAAAACTTAGAAGTAAACTTGAATAATAATAAAAACTAGAGAACTATGTCAACAAAAACTCTGCTTTCTATTGCAAAGCTGTTGAAATTTCTATAAATGCAGTACAAAAATATATGATGGGTAAATTACCAGAACATGTAACTATTGAAGAAAGATGGAACTGCTTGTCAAAAGCTAAAAACCCACAATAAAAAGATCAAGGAAATGGAAAAACTGCTGAGTTTAAAAGGACTTGATTAAACTGAAGATAACATGAACATAAGCAAAAATGATACAACTATTTGGAGGTTTTAACAGTGTTTGATGATTTTTACAGTCAATAAGCAACACAATTTGTTAAATATATTTTAATATGTTTCTCTCTGTAATTATAAATGTTTCAGAATGCATTGGTAACAATACAGTCACCGCAAAAAAAAAATCTTGACACTTGCGATTTTAAATATTTTGTTAAATATCAATAAATATACATAAGGAATTATTCTGAAGCTCCAGGTATGTAAACAAAAAAGTACAATTCATATTTTCGCGAAGATTTTTGTCCAAAATCCAATTGGGGACCGTCAACAAATTGAAAAAGAATGAATATCTTTTGAATAACCCTGTCAAAACTATTGTAGCAAAAACTTTCAAACTTCAGATTTTGATTAAGTGCCTTATGATAATAAACTGTGTTCATTTATATGCGAATAGCATGTATGCTCATAGAAAAATTAAGGTTTTTATAAAAATGGTCCCAAATTTTGCAATGTTTTTTGTTTATAATTTGCAGAGTTCTTAACATAAAACAATGAGAGAAACAACATTGCTCATAATACCCTGTAATCAAAATTAAAAAATATTAATAATTATATAAAAAATGAGCAGGTTTACTAAATAAATTTTCACTGTGCATGCGTCAAATCTATAAAAATTTCATTTGCATATTGTATTAGCTAAGAATATTGAACAACTTTTGTTAAAATTTCACAATCACAGCTTGAAAATTCTGAAAGTTATCGTTGAAAGAATTAGATGAACATCCGTTATTCCCAAAATGAAGCAAAAAGATGAGGAGCTGTATCCAAATATAGTAGTATGTGCAATATTGTGTAGACACTAATCAATGGAATATGAATACAGCCCCTCATGTTTTTCTTTCATTTTGAGAATATCGGATTTTGAACTTAATCTTTCGATGATAATTTTCAAAATTTTCAAGCTATGATTGTGAAATTTTAACAAAAGTTGCTCTATACACTTAGCTAACACAATATGCAAATGAAATTTCTATAGAATTGACGCATGCATAGTGAAAATTTATTTAGTAAACCTGCTCATTTTTCATACAATTATTAATATTTTTTAATTTTGATTGCAGGGTATTATGTACAATGTTGTTTCTCATATTTTCTGAAAAGAACAATGTTTTATGTTAAGAATTTTGCAAATTATAAGCAAAAAACTTTGCAAAATTTGGGACCGTTTTTATAAAAATCTCAATTTCTCTATGAGTAAACATGCTATCCGCATATAAATGAACACAATTTATTAACATAAAGCACTTAATCAAAATCTGAAGTTTGAACATTTTTGCTACATTAGTTTTGACAGGGTTATTCAAACTATATGACTTGTACTATTTTGTTTACTTACCTGTAGTTTCAGAATAATTCCTTATTTATAATTCTAGATATTTAACAAAACGTTTAAAATCGCAAGTGTCAAGATTTTTTTTGCGGTGACTGTATAAATTTATTATCAGTATTTAAAACTGAGAATATTCTCATTTTCAAATACATTATTTTAACAGAGATTAGAGATGAAGGCAGGAATCAGAAACATTGAAAATATATCTTTAACAGAAATATTGTGAATTCTATAATATATTTTATTGTTCAATTCACTTTTCACCAATTTGCATACATTTAGTTGTCAACAAAAATGTTCAGAAACTTACCATCATAAATTAATGGGTCACCATTCCTGAAATAAATGAGAGCTGGGAATGTTTTGATTCCATATCTTTTTGACACTGTCATATCACAGATTCGAACAACATGAATTCCATACTCATCGGTATCATCATCAATATTTTCTAACTCAGACAAAGCTACTTCACAAGCACGGCAATGAGGCTTATCTAAAACAGAAAAAAACATATTTTGAATAAACTGATGAGGTACAATAAATTTGTGTGAAATACAGTCAAACTCTGTTATGAAAAGAATGCACATCTCCCAAGAAACCTTTTTTCATGGGGTACACTCCCAGCACTTCTCTGCAATCCTTTCTGGTTCTTTATTTTGGTTATAGAAAGAAAACATTCTTACATTTTTTGGTACTTTTTGTATCTCTCTCTCTCTCTCTCTCTCTCTCTCTCTCTCTCTCTCTCTATATATATATATATATATATATATATATACAGGGTGATTCATAAAAGATGGGCAGAACTTTAAGGGGTTATAGTACACTTAAAGACAAATAATATTAAATAGGAGACTAAGGGTCCCAGACGTATTCCCAAGGAGATAGGGGGCATTAAAGTTTAGGGTCCGAAATTTCAAATGATTATAAAAAATGGAAAAATTGGTCGATTCGTTTGCGGTTTTTGCAAAAAATTTTCTTTATGCCAGTATTTTCTTGAAATAAAATTTTAAAGTTCAATTTCAAAAAATGCCGATAGGGGGCGCTTTAGACTTTGGAGTAACAAACAACTATTTTTTAACGTTATTTTTTGTATTTCTTTAAATGATTTCGAAAGCTTAGACTTAAACTTAAATTTTGATCTAAAAATCTGAGTCCTAACGAGTAGTTAAGTAGCGTAAACTGAAATTTGAAACCCTTCTCCCCCCAGAACAAAAATCAGTTATTCCCGATCTTTGTGTCGTAGATTAGGCTCTAACTACTGCCGCGTTTTGCTAAAATTATTCTTTATGTCAGTATTTTCTTGAAAATAAATTTTAAAGAAAAGTTTCAAAAAATTCCGATAGAGGGCGCTTTAGACTTTGGAGTAACGAACAACTATTTTATACCGTTATTTTTTGTGTCTCATTAAATGCTTTCTAAAGCTTAGACTTAAATTTTCAGCCCAAAATCTGAATTGTTAGACGTGGTTAAGTTTCTGGAGAGAGGGGTTTGAAATTTCTACTCCTGAGCACAGTTCAGTTTACCATGTCCACACATTGTGTGCTGTGATACGAGGTAAAAAGACACAAATTAGGATTATGTTACCAAAGCATATTTATTAACATGTAATTACAATAAATGTTCAAAATTGTGATCACCAGAGGTTATGCACGCAGAACAACGGCGAAGAATGGAACGGCGAACATTCGCGAAAACATCAGGCTTTTTGAGCACTTCCCCTACAGCAGCGGAAAGTCTGGCGACCAGTTCCTCGGGGGATTCAATGGGTGTCTCATACATAAGAGCCTTCAATTGTCCCCAAAAAAAGAAATCGAGGGGTGAAAGATCTGGCGAGCGAGCAGGCCAAGCAACAGGACCACCTCGACCAATCCATCTGTTCGGAAATGTGATGTCCAGATAGTTGCGGACGTCTCGTACGTAATGGGCTGGCGCTCCATCATGCTGGAACCACATGACCCGCCGGATGCGTGGAGGAACAACGTTTAACAGGTCTGGCAGCACATGTTGCAGAAATGTGAGGTATGTTTTACCGTTGAGGCGTTCAGGAAGAAGGTACGGTCCGATTAGGTGGTCTCCGAGGATTCCTGCCCAAACATTGATGGAAAAGCATCTCTGATGAGCATGTGGATACGTAGCATGTGGATTGACATCCGCCGATACATGTGCATTGTGTGTGTTAAATGTACCTTCACGTGTGAAGGTACATTCATCGGTGAAAAGCACAGTTTGTCCAAAATGTGGATTTAGCGCGTTCTGCTGCAGAAACCAGCAGGCAAATTCAATACGATTTGGATAATCCCCTGGAGACAGTTTCTGGACTCGTTGCACATGAAACGGGAGCAAATGTTCATCCTTCAGTACCCTCCAAGTCATGGACTGTGAGGTATCCACCTGCCTAGCCACTGTTCGTGTACTTGTACTTGGCTGCGCCGCTACTACATCCAGAATGGCTTCTGCAACAACTACTGATTCGTCCTTTTTTGCACGACCTGCATTCGACCGGGAAGCGAGAAATGATCCCGTCTCACACAACTGTCTGTGCAAGTGCTCGAAAGTTTTGCGGTTAGGCAACCGCCTGTTGGGAAATCACTCTCCGTACATTCGTTGTGCCTCTGCACCATTTCCATCTGCCGCTCCGTAAATTAAATGCATCTCAGCCTTTTCTTTATTCGTGAAGGGCACTATCTTCCGATTCATTACTACAGCGACTTACACTTGACTCACCGTTCAGTGTTTTTTATGCCTGAATCGTGTCGAAATTTTGCATACGTGTTCTTCTTCTTCCCCATTTGACATTTGCATACTTTCTGTCTCCTTCTTCACCCAGTGACTAGCGTCAGGAATGGAGCTTTAACGTTTGCATGAGCGACGTTTCCAACTGTGCCAGTGCCTTTATGAGTGAATTCCGACTATGCAGTCCTTGACGAAAGTTGTATTTTTGCCTCGTATCACAGCACAGAATCGTTGGGCATGGTTAAGTAGTGCAAACTGATCTATGTTCAGAAGTTGAAATTTGAACCCCCTCCCCTCGCTACTGAACCACGCTCAGCGATTCAGATTTTGAGCTGAAAATTTAAGTCTAAGCTTTAGAAAGCATTTAATGAGACACAAAAAATAACGGTATAAAATAGTTGTTCTTTACTCCAAAGTCTAAAGCGCCCTCTATCGGAATTTTTCGAAACTTTTCTTTAAAATTTATTTTCAAGAAAATACTGACATAAAGAATAATTTTAGCAAAACGCGGCAGTAGTTAGAGCCTAATCTACGACACAAAGATCGGGAATAACTGATTTTTGTTCTGGGGGGAGAAGGGTTTCAAATTTCAAACTTCAGTTTACGCTACTTAACTACTCGTTAGGACTCAGATTTTTAGATCAAAATTTAAATTTAAGTCTAAGCTTTCGATATCATTTAAAGAAATACAAAAAATAACGTTAAAAAGTAGTTGTTTGTTACTCCAAAGTCTAAAGCGCCCCCTATCGGCATTTTTTGAAATTGAACTTTAAAATTTTATTTCAAGAAAATACTGGCATAAAGAAATTTTTTTGCAAAAACCGCAAACGAATTGACCAATTTTTCCATTTTTTATAATCATTTGAAATTTCGGACCCTAAACTTTAATGCCCCCTATCTCCTTGGGAATACGTCTGGGACCCTTAGTCTCCTATTTAATATTATTTGTCTTTAAGTGTACTATAACCCCTTAAAGTTCTGCCCATCTTTTATGAATCACCCTGTATATATATATATATATATATATATATATATATAGTTTCGTTTATAACCTATTTAGTTTATGTATTTTTGTTAAATGTGACTTCTATTTACCCCCCGCCCTTTCACTATGACAGTATCTCATAATTGTCTAAATTCACCACATCAAAAAAGCTCAATTCCACCACACTAGCTGTGAGATGAGCTTTAGATGTTCATTTACCATCCTGATGATTCTCCTCTAGATATTCTCTGTATCGATGCAAAGTAAATGTGAGCATAGCATCACATATTAGAACTCTACAAAACAATCGACTTCAACCAATATTTTTCCATTTTTCTTGGATATTTAAAAGATATACATAATTTTTTACAAATTTTCATAACAAAAACATAAATTAGACAAAAAATTTTATGACAAATTTTTAATGAAATCTAAATCCATTTTTACAGAATGGACAGACTGAGTTATTACACAGAAACTTATTTTTCTAAACAAAATGTTACCAGTTAGCAGTGGCTATACTAATTAGCTTATTGTTTTTAAATATTTAGTTAAAAAATAAACTAAATTGTAGGTTGAAAGTTTCAAGTATGTTCAAAAGCAAGGTCATAAGTTTAAAATAAGAATGAAACTTTGAGAACAGATATTCAGCTCCTTGAACTGTAAATTTATGCATTAGAAATATATCTATGGGATAGCTCCTGTAATTTAAAAAATGTCTCCATTTTAACTGGAAGTCCATTATAAGGGAGTCCACTGAAATATATATGTTACCGTTAAAGTATATAAATTCAGTTATTTTATAAAATACCTAGTTATTTCATAAAATAACTATCCAAGTCCGTTAAAGTGTGTAAAGTTATTGGGTTCTAGGACTTAACTAGTTATTTTATAGAATAACAATCGCCTTACCATTAAAGTATAAAATAAACAATTTAACATTTAAAAAAAAAAATTTATTATATAAATTAACGGATGATAAATAGTTCAAGACATTTCAAAAATACTTTTCAAATTATTAATAGATGATTTAGTAAATAATATGTAAAAAGTGAATTATATAATGTAATATTATTTCATTAGTTAAAAGTAATACAAAATAACAAAATGTAGTGCAGGAATAATTATGTGTAAATTTTTATAACTCATATTTACATATTATTGGCTTATTCTGTCAAGTTGTCAAAATTTTTTAAGCTATTTAAAAAGCACTACAAAAAATTTATCCAAAACACAAAATATAAATACTGCATACAAAAAAAAAATAATAATAATAATTTTAAATATTATTAAAAAATAGCAGGCTGACAGGAATAATTGTGTTATTTAATAACAACATTTTATGATTTTTTTTCAAATTAATAATGCAAGAGTACATTAATTTAAAATTTATGAAATATCTTTATTTTATTTTCGTTATTTTGAAAAACAAGGACTGCCACAATATGAGATTCATGTAACTTCTATCACTATATCCAGGTGCTATAAAAATTATCGAACAGAATATCTCTTGAGAAATAAAATATGACACTAAATTTTGGCATAACTCTTAATAGATGATGGCAACAGTTAATGGCACAAATAAATTTTTCTATTTCCTGAACTTCTAGGATATCATAAGTCGGATTAACCAATATTCACTTGGAATTTTTTCTGTGCTCTTTTGACATAATTTACTTCTATCGAATTTAATAATTTTTCACATATAAGTATAGCACTTCTTTTCTTAGTTTACGCTTATTTAACAAGGATTCTAACTGCTATTCCATTAAAATATTTCATATTTACCAATTGATTTCTCATTCCTACAGAAATTATTCTTTAAAGAATTGCAAAAATATTTGTGAATAATCCCGAATGAAATATGCTAACATAAATATACCACTTAATAATTTATGCAAGTTCAATATACCTACCGACAAAACATGTGCTCACAATGACAAATAATAACATAGAAACCAGCCATAAATGATTCAAAACTGATTAGAACATATTATAATTGGTTCAAATGGTTTTTGCCTGCAGTATTTAATACTTTAATGGTTAGACAATCGTTATTCTGTAAAATAACTAGTTAAATAATAAAATTTAATGAATTTACACACTTTAATGGATGCCATTAGTTATTTCACGAAATAATTAAGTACAGTAGACTCCCTCAAATTTGCACTCCTAAAATCCGCAACTCTCTAAAATCCGCAGATATTTTACGGATGTAAACAATGAAACACTCAGTTCAGCTGTAGGTGCAAAAATTGATTTTTTCAGTTTTATATCAATTCCATACATTTTTTAATTTATAATTTTTGTTAAGGTTATTGAATACATGTTTTTTCATGAAGAAAGAATAATTTATTTCTGAAAAAAATAAAGATATTGCTAATATCATTGGTAATCACAATCTTACCAAATATATTTATGTATTAATCAAGCTTTTTAAGTTATTAAGTCTGGCTAAACCTTAAATAAATTTTCATTATTTTATGATCCTGATGTGAATTAGTAATGTACCTTTATGAGGCAAGTTTCATTGAATAATTTAGGAAAAATACATTTCCTCTTTTATAATGAATATTTAATTGTACATTATTGATTATTAACTTGACCTTTCCTTTTAGTATTTTAATCATTTAAAAAAAATATCTAAATGTTTATTATTTTAGTTTATTACTTTTTTAATATTTTAGTATATTGTATGCATTCATTATACTTTTGATTTTATTATTAATTACATTCAAATTATTTTTTTTTAAATGTAAACAAAACAATGACCAGAAATCCGCAAAATTCTAAAATCTGCAAAACCTCTGGTCCCAAGCTGTGCGGATTTGAGGGAGTCTACTGTATTTTACAAAATTACGGACTATACGCTTTACCGGTAACATATACACGTAAAGGTTTATTTGCAATGATACTTTTTCTTTTAGAATTCCTAAGTTATGATTAGAGTTAATGAATAAATTCCTTGTGGAAAGCTTTGATAAGAGGAGCTACATTTGAAAATAATTTTAAATCATAGCCTATTTTTTTTAATGACTAACAGCAGAGGTTGTGCATATTTTGTATGTATTTGGTGTACATCTGATTATCAGGTGTCCTTTGTATTGTCCAGAAATGAATTCTATGTTATGATTATGGTTCTTAGCTTAATTAGAACCAAAACATACCGAAAGTAGCTTTTTTTTAATGTATTGTATAACATCTTTCTTAACCTTCCGTCTACCAGACAAAACACCCATTTATCTACGGCAACACCTAATTTTAATTCCAAACTTGCAAACGGCACCAGTAATATTTTAATATAATTTTGCTTGAAATGAATTTGCAATGAAAGCTTAAATTAAGGAATTCGTAATATCTAGACAAGTCCTTTATAAATTCCGGTGTCAGTCGACAATTTCTCACTTTACCATTGACACCAGAAATATTGCTGTCGGGTCCAATGGACCCATCTGGTAGACTGAAGGTTAAGTAATGAAAAGTTTTTGAATTTAAAAATTGAATAAACATGATATAGAAATCACATTTGAAATGTTTGTTGTCTTCTAGCATATAAAACTGTGATATCATCACAAAAAACATATTCCAACAGATTTTATAAATTGCAATATAATTATAAACTTACAAATGAAGACTGCTAAATACTCAGTTTCTTGAATAAGTGCTTCCAACATGGCCCTGTTAACTGTTTCTATTGTATCTTCAGATTGTTGTTTTAATAACCATTGTAGGACTTCTTCTTCATCAGCCAAATCACCTTTAAAAATAAAAATAAAGCATTATCATACTAGAATTTTATATAAGAACCACGTAAGACAAAGTACACCACAGTCCATAGTTAATTTTTTTATTAATTTTGCAGTTTACATAAAGAGACTTGCTTCTGCAATTACCCATTTCACAGGTAGCAGAAATAGGGCTTGTTATTTGACTTAATTTTCACAGCTGCCATTGAAGTGGTTAAGTTTTAGGTTTTTGTGTACATTCATAACTTTTAAATATGTATGAAAATATGAAACTAAATATTAAAAGAAAAAAAACTTTTTAAAAATAATTTTTTAATTCAAAATTTAAATTAGAGCTAAAAATTTAAAACCAGAAAATTCAACTTATTTTCCATAGACTTCTAAACCTAATAAAAAAAAACTATGTCGTTCCTCATAAAAACCCCTGATACTATTTGATAGTTATGAAACAGTAGATTTTGAAAAGAAATGATCTTTTGTTGACATAATACAATTATTGTCACATTATAAAACATATTACATGATCTTAAAATCCTTATAAAAGTAATAAATTGCAATTATGAGCTATAATAATATTTGTTATTCAATATATTAAATATTTGTTATTAGGATAAAAAATTGCATCATTATATTTCCTAGCACAAAAAAACTGGGCTTATCGTGAGATGCTAAATTATTTAGAAAACAAATTAAATGCAATAATTATCTTAATTTTTAATTGCATTTAAACCATAAAATGTAATCAGTTTTCTGCAGAATGGCAGTTATTATTTTCAGATTAATAAATCAAAGTAAATAATTATAGTTAGAATATTAATTCCAATTTGTGTCAAAATAAGGAGTGTTCATTATATTTTAAGATGCAAATCATAATTAACTCTTGTCTGATCGACAGTTAAGGCTATGCTTAGATCATAAATAACAATTAACATTAAATTTAGAGTTAGCTGTTGGTGGTGCAATCAAATTTGAGTAAAGACTTCCCTTGCCATACAGAAGTAATTTATCTAATACATGTAATCTGAAACATTTTTTTAATTCATACATAAACAAGCATAATCGGGAATGACTGCATCACAAAAACAATGAAAATACCAATATCAATTTCAGTTACATCTTATACTGCAATTACATGATACACAAGCAATATATAAATAACATAATTACTGTTATTATATGCAATGCAAAATAAATAAATAATATTTTTGAAACTTATCTTTGCACATTTTCTTAATATTGCAAGTACAAGAAATTTATTTGACTTTTAAATGTTTTAAAATAAAAAATGATTTAAAATTACATATATACACAAACCAAATATTTTCTCTTTTTGGCTTAAATAACTAAAACTTATTACCTATGAGCTACTACAGATATAACAGATTCATTTGCATATATCACATATCAATTTTGCTACGCATCTTTTTGCACCAAAAATTTTGTTTTCTTAGCATCTTTTAAAGAAGATAATCCTCCCCCCCCCCCCCTTCAGAAACCAAACAAAAATTCATCAGATGAAAATGTTCGACTTGTACATGATCATGGTTTTAATTATGATAATAGAAATGATAACAATTAATAAATATACCTTCATATATAGATGGTGCTTGATTTTCATAGTAAACCAAAGCAGGAATAATTTTGATTCCATACTCTTTGGCAACATTAAGATCAGTAGTTTTAACAAATTGAATACCACTTCTTTGAGCATCATCATCAATTGATTCTAATTCATCAAGAATAATTTGGCAGTCCTCACATTCAATTGTATCTGGAAAGAGAATGAAAATTTTTAACACATTCAACTTAAAAAATGATAATCATAAATGGCAGATTTAAAATATAATCAACATTATAATTAAGCACATAAAATCATCAGTATATTAATTTAAATTATTCTTCAGCTTTAAGAAAAAAAAAGCCTACAGATCATTTTTACAGTTTTTTGCCAATAAAATTCACAGCATTTCAAAATGCTCACTTTCACACACTCTTTTTGTTGCTCTCTCTCTCTCTCAGAGACATGTATAACTCTCTCACTCACTCACTCACTCACTCACTCACTCACACTCACACACACACACATATTTATTTATTTCATCCTGTTTATGTTTCTTTACTTAGATCATTTTTTAAGTACTCTTTAAAGAGAGATCTATAAGTAAGAACTCAATTTTTTTGCTTTTGATTAGTTTATAAATAAATTATTTTATTTCAATCAAAATGCATACATATTTGTTAGTTACATTTATAGGAAAAACTTCTAAAATTTTATATATGGGTTCTCAAAGCATGGTATCATTTCCTAAAAGGAAATCAAAAGTAAAAAAAAGTTTTTTAAAAAAGGCTTTTTGTAAGCATTTAATGTTTATCTTAAATATTATGTCTAATCATGCAGTTTAAAAAACTTCCATTACAAAACATTGATTTTGCATGAACCTTTATTATGCAAAAATTCATCACTTTTATTTATGATTGGTAAAAAAAAAATATATAAAAAATTAATTTTAAAAAAATCTGATTTTTGCTCAGTTTTTTATTATGATATGGCAACACAAAATAATTAAACTAGCTATTTAGGAACTCCTTTTTATCAATGAATTTTGTCAAAGCCATATTTTTTGTACAAAACATCTTAATTTACAATTTTTATTTATTATATATAACTGCAAAACTATGCAGATACTTAAAATTTTTAAAGGCCAATTTCATACTGTTTAATAAAGTTTCTATAGCAACTAATAGACTATATTTTGTATTTAATAGTGATAGATCTTACCTATATTCTCACTGTCACAATTCGAGCACAATGCTTTGTCATCTGAAAAATAATAACATACATGAAAACTAGTTAAGCAAGAAAAATAACATAGAACAAAACTCAGTATAATATAATCATATACATACACTGAAATAACTTGCTGTTGTGGGAGGGAAAATTAATTTGATGCATAAAAATCAATGACAAAAGAAAAACTAGCAAAACAAATGAACAGGAAGAATCAATAGAAAAAGCTATCAAGAGATCATTAAGTGCCTGATATGGAAAAGTATGTAGAAAAAATAAAATATGATAAATAATGGTATTGTCTATTCAGCATTTCAGTGTAAATTATGGCATAGAAATGTAGCTCAATTTAAATGACAGTACCATAGTATAATATGTTCTGAATAAAACTCTTGCAGCCTGCATATAGATAGTTTTACTCAAAGTTAAAATAATGACAATATTATAGTACGCTTTGTCCTGGTTAGCACAGCATAATGTATCACTGTATGGCATTAAGAATGAAAACTTCTCTCAAAATATAGATTTTGAACATCATCACAGATTTCATGACCATAAAAATGAATGATTTTTTCTTTAACTATGATCAATCAAGTAAAATCTTGAGGGTATTATAAATTGTTAACATATCAAAATCAAGTTTTAAAAAATTGTGATACTATTGTTAAAATTTATTTCATAAAAGTATATTATGCACACCATAATTTATAAATTTAAGAACATGAAAGGTAACATATACTTTAACAGTTTACTTTATACTAGTATATAAGCCCCCCCCCCCATCAAAAAGGACAGAATGTGAATGATAAATCTTCAAAACAATGTTTATATCATGAAAATAGAATATAGAGGGAAGCAAATGATCACAGGACTTGTACTCAAAATTAATAACCAATTTGTCTTGCTACTGCTCCCAAACTAAGCATCACATGATGATTTGGATTTAGTATCAGTTATAGATGGCAGCATCAAATGTTATTGGGTATTTTAGCATTTTTTGTCTAACATCACAAAACATTGTATATGATCAATAAACATGAAAGAAAATAAGAAAACTGCTGGCTGACAAAAAAAAGGCTTTTTTCCCCCCCTTAAATTTAAGTTCACAGCAAAACACATAAACTTCCATCAAAATATTTTCATTTTCTGGAAACATTAAATCATGAAAAAATATTTTTCTGAGTAAAAGGGGGAAAAAACATGATGTGTCATTTTGACTTTTGCATTTCGTTAATTAAAGTGTATTATCCTTTGATTTTTTATGACTACAACAAAAATATTATGCAAACTACATTTAAAACATTATTTTAAATTGTATTACAACCATGGAACAGGAAAAGCTGAAAACTGCATTTGTAACTACAGTATAGAACCATTTATCCGGGAACCAGTTGACCGGAAAACCAATTATACAGAATGATATTTCTAATAAACTGATGTTAGAATCTTTGTAGAAAAAAGAATCATACACTTCCAGTTTGACATATACATTGCTTGAAACAAATGTATAATTTGATAACAGCATCTAGTTTTTGAAATAGAAGCATATATAGATATATTATAGATGTTTTCATTTTTATGCAGAGAAAACAGAAAAATTTTTGTTTTCAAGGAATTCCCATAAATTAAATTCTTTCAAACTCTAACGTTTGATCTTACTTGCATCTGATTTATAGTTCAAACAATCTAATAATTAATTTAAAATTAGAAGTAATACCACAGCCCACATATATTCCATAAAACTTATCAAATGGATGCTGCTTTAATGACCAACCAGTTAACAAGAAAAACCAGTTACCCGGAATACATCTGACCCCAACCATTCTGGATAAATGGTTCTGTATTGTAATGTATATATGAGGACCTCAGAAGCCAAGGGATACAAGTGACAAAATTGAAAAATTTGAACTAAGTGCACAGACAACCTGGAAATATGCTTTTTTCTTTTCAGATAAAGAAATATAGCTGATTTTCAAATTACGTGCTGCATTATAGAGACAAACCACTTTTGCCCAATAATTATCAATGTTGATTAATTATAAATTTAAAGAAAATTGTACTCTACCTTTTTTTACATTATTTAAATAAGAGTTCAAAGACCACAATGAAACAAACGGCAGTTTCCTATTTCAATCCAGACCATTATTATTGATACTATACTTCACGTCAATTAATTATCTTTGAGCTCAATTTATTCAAAATCGAATTTTTGTCACTTGTACCCCTTGCCTTCTAAGGTCCTCATATGTATTATAGGAAGAATTATATTCAATTCTACAAAACTTGTTATAAAGCATGTTGCTGAGCAGAAGGCTATTTATATATATCATTCTTTAGCCAATATTAATTTTGTAAATTATTTATAAACTTACAAATTATTTACTACTCAGAAACCAATTTTGAATTATCCTTCAATACACTAACCAACAAAATATTTAATGATTTTAATCTGCATGATTTCTCAGAGTAAATTGCAATTATTAATTTCATTACTATGACTAATTTATTTATTTTTTATTTATTTTGCAACAAACTTATGGTGTTAAAAATTTTATCCTCATTAATATAGTTAAAATATATTGTACCATGGTATTATACACTCCTTATATTTTAATTGCAATAAGAATTGGAAAGGAATATTCATTGTACTTGCAATGCCTTCAAAGCTCGTAAAATGCATAAAAAGAATAATTTCAACATAAAGTTACTTTGTCTGTGTTCACTGCCAATAGATAGTGCCAACACAATATCAAGCAATGACACAAATCAATAAATGTAAGACTGTGATTTATAAGAGCTAGTTATCCATTATTTTTAATTAAGATTTTAAGATATTACAATTGGACAGTTTTTAAAGATTTTACAGAAAATGAAGAAGAACAGACGGGAAACAAAGTAGATTATGTGCATATTTTCATATGTTTTTAATTGGATTACTTGTGCCTAACATGGCTGCAAGAAGTTTATTTTTCTAGAGAATGAGAAGTCCTGGAATCATCACCTTAGTGTATTATATAAATAGATAAATGTAATAATAATAATTGCTTATGAGATTATTTTTAATAGTTATTCAGACAGCTATGGCAGATGCACTATATCATATATAAATACATCACTTGCTTGTACAAGCGTAAGATTGGTATTACAAAGAAAATTGCTAGTTATTTTTAATAGCAATCAAAATATTTTTAATATTTATGTATGTGTATTTCTCTAAGCAAATAAATAATGTTTAAATAACCAAGTTTTGTAAAAAAACTATTTAAATTCTATAAACAAGTTCCAATCAATTGTTCTTTTCAAAAGCATAGTATTTATGATACCAAATAACTAAAAAACTTCACTATACATTGATTTTTAAATAATTTTTTTAAACACTTTTAATAATTGCACAATTTCATGAACACATTAATTATAAGTTGTTGTTTTAGAATCACTTTTGTATATGAAAATATCTATTGAACACTAAATTCATGGAACTCATGAATTTTATGGTTTTCCAATTTTATGCTTGAAGTTATTTGGAAACATAACTTACTTTTACAGTAATATGAATTTGAAGGTATTACAATGTACATATATATATGTATACCTAGCCCATTTTTCCAATTAATTATCTAGTTTCATGTATCTGTTTATAATGAACGAAAGTTGTTATAAAAATTATGCATCTTTACCTATTAACCACTGGTGTTGCGTTGAGGCAATGTTCAAAATAAATCTTATAAAAACTTAGCTATATTTTTAAACAGCGAATATTATAATTAATAATTCACTAGAAAAATAGATACTATTTAGTTAGCCGGGTGCCTGTGTTTACAGGGTGGTTATAATATAAGTATCTCTACTTGGAGCTGCCTTTAGTTTGAAAGAATAACCCGAATGAAATAAAAATCACTGTATTTAATTTTTGAGAAGGGGGAAGAAGAATGGAATAATAAAAAAAATTAATTGCAATAATTGATGACAGATGAAACTTTTGCGCAATAAAAGAACAAAGAATTAAGGATAATACTAGATGGCACACCTTATTTATTAGAAAATGTCACAGTGCATGTGGTTATGCTTTCGCATGGCAGTGTTGATCAAGTTCAGATTCCATATGGTCATTATGTTGGAGGACACAATCCAGATAGTGCACAGCATGCTCAACTGTGGAATTTTATGCATAAGGATTGATGTTTAGCACATGTTATGGCATGCAATCTCTTAAGTCATCGAGGTTTGTGTCACCATCGCAGAATAGAACAGATTTTAAGTAACTCCAAAACAAAACAAAAAAAATCCCTGTCGGCTTGGCCTACAGGCAGAAGTAGATTTCGAAGAGTGCTCATTTCAACAACAAAAAATAAATTTGATTACAGATAAACCCAGTTTAACAACTTTATTTGTCCTCTTTTGAAAAATTTTTAATTTCATTTTTCTGTAAGAATTGGTTTTATCAGAAATATCTTAAGCTAAATTTGGATCAAATGACCATTTTGACAACATATTTTGAAATAATTCTGACTTAATTAAAAAAAATCGAATAATACGGTACATTATATACAGTAGACTCCCTCAAATCCGCACTCCTAAAATCCACAACTCTCTAAAATCCACACTTAATTTATGGATGTAAACAATGAAACACTCAGTTCATATGTAGGTGCAAAATTTGACTTTTTCAGTTTTATATCAATTCCATACATTGTTTAATTTGTAATTTTGTTAATGTTATTGAATTCATGTTTTTTCATGAAGAAAGAATAATTTATTTCTGAAAAAAATCAAGATATTGCAGATATAATTGGTAATCACAATCTTACCAAATATATTTATATATTAATCAAGCTTTTTTTAGTTATTAAGTCTGGTTAAACCTGAAATAAAGCTTTGCTGTATTATTATCCTGATGTGAATTAGTAATGTACCATGAGGCAAGCTCTATTGAATAATTTAGGAAAAACACATTTAATCTTTATAATGAATATTTAACTGTACATAGATTATTAACTTGACCCTTGGTTTTAGTATTTTAATCATTTTAAAAATTATTTAATTTTTTTTATTATTTTAGTTTATTACTTATTTTAATATATTGTAAGCATTCATTATACTTTTGATTTCATTATTAATTACATTTAAATTACTTTTTAAAAAATATAAACAAAACCATGACCAGAAATCTGCAAAATTCTAAAATCCGCAAAACCTCTGGTCCCAAGCTGTGCGGATTTGAGGGAGTCTACTGTAGTTCCTAAATAACAAAAGACTGTCAATTGAATGCGTTTAAGAGCAAAATTGAATTTAAAAATGAGT
Organism: Maratus speculifer; assembly: GCA_964019185.1. Lineage (NCBI taxonomy): Eukaryota > Metazoa > Arthropoda > Arachnida > Araneae > Salticidae > Maratus > Maratus speculifer. The sequence continues at coordinate 187,337,718 of OZ025299.1, forward strand.
TATAAAATAACCAATTTTGAATACAACCTCAATTCTTAATCATGATAGTTTTGGGAAATTTTGCGCAAGTGCCCCCTTTGACAGCATTTTAAAAAATATATTCAGCCTTTATCAAAAAACTGAACAATGCGGGACATTACAGAGCTCCTATATAAGAGAACCTGTCAAATGGATGCGTTTGAGAACAAAACTGAATTTAAAAATGAGTCAGAAAAACCGCTATTTGTTATTTCAACGCTTCCTTAAATTTTCAATCAGGGTAACTTCTCGAAATTCTGTTCAAAATACCCTTTTTGGCAGCCTTTTTAAAAATATATTCTGCTTTATCAAAAAATTTACCAATGAGTCATATTATACAGTTCCTAAATAAGAGGACTTGTAAACTGGATGAGTTTGAAAGTAAAAATGGATTTAAAAATGAGTCAGAAAAAAAACGCAATTTGTTATTTTAATACTTCCTCAAATTTCCCATCATGGTCACTTTGGGAAATTCTGTTCAAAATATCCTTTTTGGCAGCCTTTTTAAAAATATATTCTGTTTTTATCAAAACTCTGGCCAATGTTTCACATTATATAGATCCTAAATAAGAGGATCTGCCATTTGGATGCATTTAAAATAAAAAATGAATCTAAAAATGAGTCAAAATATAAGCAGTTTAGATTTGAGGTTTTTTTTCTCCAACTCCAGTTTTTGTTTAATTTATTTTTGCTATAAGAATTGGTCCTATGAAAAACTTGTTAATATAAAAGTTGTTGATATTATTGAGGAGATATAAAATAAATTCAATTATATTTGATTGCTTAAGAATTGAGTAAGTTATGGATTTTCTTCTTTTCCTCCTCCCTTTTTCTTTTTTTTTTTTAATTTTTTTTACTGGTAAGAGTTAGTCCTATCAAAAACTTGCAAATACAAAAGTTTTAGGTAATTTTGAGAATATTTATAAAAAATTTAGATGGATTTGATATCTTGAAAATTGACAAAGTTATGATTTGTTTCTCCCAAAAACCCTATTTTTTTCGCCTCTTGAGCCCATTTTTAACTTTATCAAAAATCTGTCATGCATAAACGTTTGGCCCATTATTTAGAAGTAATATAAACTTTAAACTGATTCGATATCTATTTTTATTAAGAAGTTATGGGGTTTTTTCTGTTTTCACAAAAACGCCCCCTATTTCGACCCCCTTGGCCCGATTTTGCTCATTAACGAACTTAGCCGAGATTTTATCCCCTTTGATTCTATGTATCAGTTTGGTGGAGATTGGTGAAGAATTATAGAAGTTATCGTGTCCATAAAAAAGTGAGATATATAGATAGATAGATAGATAGAGAGATAGATAGATATATAAACTGGTGTGAATGCAATAGGTAGTATTTCATACGAAATCTACCTAAAATCACATAGCATCTGATCAGGGGATCCAAGAAAAAAGGCTACAGCATATGAAAATATCAGCTTATTATTCTATCATCTGTGAAATGCTGTTGTAAGAACAGTTGTACCACTCATCCAGTATGAGATTGGCTCTATTTTGTATAAAAGGTGTTTGTAAAAGGGACTGTCTTTGTTACAATTGAGGAAGTTTGAAAGTTTGCAACATGCACAGATATCTGACGTGATTATCTTGGTGCAATTACTGAACACTTTACAGGGACTGTTGGCAATAAGTCATAAAAAATAAAGACCAAGAATGAAACTTACAGTACCATACCACACATTGATTTTTAAAGAGTGGAGGGGTATTTCCAGAATAACATTTAGTGGCTCTGAAGATCATATTCTGTAGTTCGGCTTACTGACCCACTCTAATAAAAATGGGCTTCATTTCCCCAAAAAATCTTCCATGAAATTTTGATTTTGTTGATGATTATAATGGTATTCTCAGTGACAGGCCTTATAATAACATCTGTGTGTGGTCATAAAAACTTTTTTTTATTATTATTATTCCATTCTTCTTCCTCCTTGAATAATAAGTGCACCAATTTTGGTTTCATTTGGGTTATTCTTTCATGCTACAAACAACTCCAAATAGAGATACTTATAAATTATAATCACCTGGTATGTGTATATATTGCATATAAATGAATTTAGACATTTGTACATGTATATATATGCATATTTATAAATATATCTATACATATACATGTATTAATAACACTGGTGCCTGGCTAACCAAAAAGTACTAAAAAATTTCTATTATATGAATCTATCTAGGTGAAAGAAAATAACTATTTTCTTTCACCATTTGTTCTACATTTAATAACGAGTTTAAAACTTGAAGCCTTTTTTAATTAAAACTTTCAAGTTGTCATTATCATCGAAGAAATATACTTAGAAAGATGCAACATTTACAGGTAATCTATTTTTAGACAAGTTCAAAGTAGATAAAAACATTTTACGAATCAGTTGCTTTTATTTTAGTAGGAGAAGGGAAAACAGGTGTTGTGTTTGTACATATCAGTAGGAAAGGGGTAGTCCCATCATTCATGTGTGTCATTTGGCTGTTTTTGGAATTTCTCATCATTCTGTGCTCATAGAGAGGCCTAAACTGCTAGAGAAAGCTCTTCAAAAATTTTTTGATGAAGATTCAAATATAGATGATTGGAACTAAACTGATGTTAGTATTATTTCACCAGAAATAGCAGAAATTATTGATGAAGAAGGAAAGGATCATATATCAAAAATAAGACAATGCTATTTTCAGCATGCGAAGTTGAAGACAAAGTTGATATGTGGGTAAAAATAGAAGTTTATGTTCTCTAAAAGCAATACAAGTAGTGCATTTAAAAAAGATTGGAAACTTAGAGAGGATAAAGAAAAAAACACTGAATTTGACTCAGCCAAAAGATAAAGAGAAAATGAAACATTTACAAATGTGGTAAGATATCAAGATTATGTTTGAAAATTTAAATCCTCACTTAGAATTCAGACATGAAGTTCCATTTCAAAGGATGTTTTCAAAAGTAAACACACCTTAAATGTGAAGAGTTAGCTAGAAACAAATCAGCAACAAAAAGGCCTAGTAAGTTCAGCATGCAAAATCCATTACAGACAGAACGCAGACATTTAATCATTAATTTATGACAGCAGAAGACTGCATAGAGTAAATAGATCCATAACTAGAATGTTTATTGCTGCATTAAATTACTGTTTTATTAACAATAAATATATATAACAATAATATATTTGCTTGACTTAAGTGAAGCAAATTATTTTGATGCTTGAAACTGTTTTCTGGTTATAATCAGTAATTTGTAAATGTAAAATAAATTAAAATTTAATAATGAATTAAGCAGCTTTAAAGTGATTGTTTGCTTTCTAAATTGTAACAACACTATAAAAGCCTTCCAGTGCCAAAACCTAAAAAAAAAAACCTGCAGTTGTTCAGGTGATACCAGGTGATGATTCAGATGATGATTCAGGTGTTCATATTAATACTCTTATTTCACTGATATTGTGTGAATGCAACATATTATTTTTTGTAAGCTAAGACAAGTTTTGTTGTTTGCACTATAAATTAATGTTATATGTTCCAAAGAATAACCAATATCATTTGTATAAGAAAATTTTAATGCCTTATAATTTTGGTGGCTAATGGGTTAATGTTATAAAATTTCCATAAATCTAATGTTAAAGTACAATAAAAAGAATACTGGCAAAATTAAATATATTGATACACCTCTTAGAAGCAATTATCATTGAGAGTTTCAAACAAAATAGCTTTTTAATTCAAAAGTTGTACATTTTCTTATAAAAACAAGAGTTTATAAACTTTTATCTCTCTATTAATGACCTCATTTGGTTCAATGAAAAATATACTACAAAGTATTTTGTTAGTCTTGTCCACAATTTGAATTTTAAAACATATTTTGAGAATTACAATGTTTACATGTGTAATTATCACACTTTTTGTATCAATTTTTAAATACAAATATCCAGCTGTGACTATTAACTAGAGATGCAACGGATGTCAATTTGGCCGGATACTGGATATCCAGCCGCAATTTAGGCCGGATATCCGGTTATCCGGCCGCAGTATGTTTACTTTTCTACCCCTTCCTCCTAACTTTTTTTTAAAGTTATTATTTTTAGTTAAACAATTAAAAACTTATTATAATTTCTTATTTTATAGAAAACATAAATATTGAATTTTTAATGATAATTAAATTCACTATCATTAATTATTTAATTAGTACTATTTTAATTAAATAGTAATAAATAACGATAATAATAGTAAAATAACAGAAAAAGAAAATGGTTGATTTTTGTCGTCCTATTATCTACGCTAATGGGATATAGGACCAGGGGGAGTGCCCTCCGTGGGGGTCTTTCTAAGGGAACCTAACCCGTATGAAAAAGAAAATGTAAATCATATAGGATAGATGTAACAGTAATGGACACTCTTGAATGTTTTTGGTTTATAAAAAAATGACCAATAAAAATTTAGCTTTTATTATTTTTTTCATAACTTTACCATTTATGGTTTTATAATCTGTATTATTATTCACACTTTTAATCAAACCAGTCAGGTAGCAGAAAATGTTTCGAAGTTCCACTATTTTCAGTGAAAATCTTAATGAACATACTAAGAGGCATTTAATAAATTTATATATTTATTATTTTTTTACAAAATTTGTATATTTTTGTTTTGATAGTAATTTGTAATAGAAAACATTGAATTTCATATATTAATTTGGTTACTTACAAAATTTCCTTTATTTCTAAGGTTTTAAGAATCCATTACTGGAATGCTTAATTAGTTGATTACCAGTAATGGACATCCTCATGTAGATCAATTTCAGTAATGTTCATAATGAATAAAAACTTTTGACTTAACTGAATAGCTAATTAATCAAATTTCATTTTTAAATTCCATTTACCAGAACGTAATAACAAAATTTTTATAAATACCTGCTTTTAATTAATTTCGTATGATTAATATAATTTTCAATATTTAATCAAAATTTTTTAACTCTGCATTGGATATGTTATAATCTGCCAATCAATAAAACAAATCAGCAGAGAAATTGTTTAAGTGCATAGGGGAAAGAGGGGCTCATAGAACTCCAATTCCCCCACCCTCTCCCATTAAAAATAATAGAGTTGCAGAAGTTCTTAAAAAATTATTATTATTTTCTGTCTAAATGTTTGCTTATTCATTTCTAACAAAATAATAATAATAAATAAATAAATTTGCATTAGTAATGAAACTAGTAAATCTGTAGATCAGTGGCCTCAAACATCAGTTCTACAGTTTTATTTTGAAATTATTTTATTTAGTATTTAAAACATGCAACAGCAATAATAACTCCTTTCGTATTTGTAATGCTAATTACTACAAATAGTTTTGAGGAGTTTGACTTTTAAAAATAGTGGGAAATATATGAATCAATACACTGTCGCTAATATAGATTTTTTTATTATCTCTCTATATCCACCACTGTTCCAATTTGATAACTGAAATTCCCATTGACATTTAGTGTATTTTAATATGACATTTAGTATTTTAAAACAGATATATAAAATAATTAAAATATTGATTGTGTAGTGATTATCACAATAATTAATTTTCACAAATATTTTATTAATTATTGATATCCTATTTGTTAAATTTATTTGAAAATAATTATTTTGTTTTATTAGTATATTTTCTTTAAATTCTGGTTTTAAAACTAAAACTTTTTAAAACTACTTTTAAAAACTAAAAACAATTATATCTGTTACTTCTTGCAGGTATACATTACTAGAATTTTAGATGTTTTGATATACTTTTGTTATTTACAAGTAAATTTTGATTAACATTGGCATAGAAGACTATGAGAATGGTTAATATTGTTGATAGATTAATATTATGTTGAAAAAAAACTGGAATATAAGAATAACTATTAATTAAAAAATATTTTTAAAGGAATTCCTTAAGAATGTCCATTACAGGCACATTTACCCTATATTATTCTTCCCTTGTTCTTTTATTTTCATCTATTACTATTTTTAAATTACAGAGTCCAATTTCGAATGGAAAGGATATACATTTTTTTAAAAGCTAGTTTTAAAATTATTACACTGATTTAGTACAGTAGTTTTATTAAACCTCATGATTTATTTCATATTTTACAGAAAACTTGATTAAATATTGAAAATCATAAATATTTTTAATTTCTGCATTACAGTTCATTATAATAATTAATCATCATTTTAAAAATTATAATTTTAACTGAATACTAATACTTAATAACTCAGTAAAACTCTCACCCTCCCTTTTTCTTTAAATATACTCTACCTCAACATTCCTTTTCATTTTCACCCACTGCTTGTAATCACTAAGCTTATTCTTATCTTATCAAGTTTGACAAGTTTAACAAGAGAGACATTCTCCCTGATCTATTATCTATGTTACCATTAACAGTGTGTCTTTTTGTGTTGGAAGTGCAGCTTATTCTTATCTTATCAAGTTTGACAAGTGAGACAAGTTTAACAAGATAAGAGACATTCTCCCTGATCTGTCATCTATGTTACCATTAACAGTGTGTCTTTTTGTGTTGGAAGTGCAGTTGTTCCCTTGCTGTGTCTTGTATGTGTTAGTTAATATTTATATATAAATTAGAAAATACTAATATGAGTTCAATGAACAATAAAAGTGGTGTGTGGAATTTTTTTAAATATGAGGATAGAGTAAAAGTAAAATGCAATTTATGTGCCTCTTGGATCTCTAGAGGTGGAACTGGTAAAAAAGCATCCACTACTCCATTGTTGAATCATCTCAGGGCCAAGCACAAAGAAGATTATGACAAAATTAAATCTTCTGAATTTGCTGATTTGATTCAGAAGTGGGTGACCCAAACTTGAAAAGAAGAAAATTTAATCAACAAACTTTAGAGACTGTTTTGGAGAAGAAAAAAGTTTGGGATATAAATCATCCTAAATCTGTGGAATTGCATTATGCAATTGCACAAATGATTGCTGTTGATAACCAGCCATATTTATTCGTTGAAGATGAAGGTTTTCGAAATTTGATGTTAAAAGCACAACCCCAGTACAAAGTTCCTAGTCGAGAATATTTTAAGCAGACCCAAAATGTATGCAGAATGTAAAGAAGAAATTCAATCAATGCTTTTATCATCTGAATATATATCTTTAACGTCTGATATGTGGACCAATTCAGTCAACAAAAACAGTTTTATCAGCTTTACTGCTCATTGGATTGACAATGATTTTAATTATAGGCATGTTGTGTTAAATGCAAGACATTTTCCTGGAAGTCACAATAGTGAGAACATAAGCCGAATGTTAAATAGTATGATGATTGAATGGAATGTAAAAAATAAAATATATCTTGTTATTCGTGACAGTGGATCAAATATAGTAAAAGGTGTGAAAGACGTGAATTTGAAGAGTGAATCTTGCTTTCTGCACAACTTGCATCTCATTGTAACCGATGCACTCAATTCTCAAAGAGCAGTGAAGGATATCATAGCCATAGGAAGACGAATCGTAGGGCATTTTAATCATTCTTCTTTAGCATGCTCTCGATTTAAACAAATCCAAGAAGAACAGCTCCATGTAACACCTAAAAAGTTATTGCAGGATATTTCAACACGATGGAATAACACATATTATATGTTGAATCGCTTACTTGAATTTAAAAATGCTATATCATTATATGTCAATGAAAATAATGAAATTCCAAACTTTTCATTGTATCAGTGGACACTAATTCAAAATTGTTTGAATTTACTGCAACCATTTGAAGAAATTACTAAACAAATAAGTTCTTCAAAATCATTGATTTCGGAAGTGATTCCAATGGTCGTAACATTGAATGCATATTTGTCAAAATTTTCCCCTTCAGAAACATCTGGTGTTGGGACAATGAAGGATACATTAAAAGCAAATATAAATCACCGCTTTTCAATGGTACAACTAAATGAACATTTTTCAGTAGCAACTATTCTGGATCCAAGATTCAAAATACATTTTTTTGATAAAAATCAAGGTTATGATGAAGTTGTTAAAACTTCCGTATTAGCAATTATGAAAAAAGAGTTTCAAATTCTGAATACTCCCAATGAAAATGAAATAGTTCCAACAGAATCACAGCGCAACAATCCTCAGCACGTAAACAATCATAAATCTTTCTGGGATTGCTTTGCTGAAATTAGCACTGCCAATACTACAACTACAATGAATGTTCATGGAGGTGATTCACCGATTGATGAATCAGCATCAGCTTACCTTCGTGAGTTGAATAATTAACTTTCACAGCCAATTATTGAACGAAAAGCTTCACCATTTAACTGGTGGAAAATGAATGCAAGTAATTTTCCCTTTTTATCAAAATTAGTGAAAAAATACCTTTCTCCACCAGCAAGCAGCATTTATAGTGAAAGACTGTTTTCAGAAGCAGGCATCATTTATGAGACCAGGCGTAATAGACTTTTACCGAAAAATGCAGAACAATTGCTGTTTTTACACCACAACTTGCCAATCATTAAAAACAGCAAAAATGATGCCCAATGAATATTTTTGTTTGTTTGTTTGTTATATATCCTTTAAATATGTGCGTAGTGTAACTTAAGAAATTATAAAATGGTTTAAAAAATTATAATTCAATCTTCTTTGCAGTCATTCATTAGTCTTGTCTTTCTATCTATAGCCAAAAGTCGATAGTTTTTTTTTTCTTGGGACCCATATTGTGAAAAATAGTTATTTTTGTGAAATTTCTTATTGTTTTAAAAAATAACATGTTGTCATGAAAAATGAAATACAGTTTCTGAAATTCGAACCAAATGTTTATAACTTCTTTAAATCCTACAGCTAAAGTTTTTCTTTCAGGTGAGCTTATTTTGTTTAATTATTAAACATTTTAATAAAAATAATGAATAAAGTGTATGTTTTTATAGAATGGAATTTTGTGAAGGGGCTCTAAATAGGCTCCAAATTTTCTTTGGATAGCTGTTAAAAAATGCTATTGAAGCAAAATATATTTGAAATAAATATTTTTTAAAATTAAATTTAGTTTAAAAAATAAAATAATTTTTTTAAATAATATCATTAGTTATTCATTTATTAAAACCATGTCTTTCATCACTTGGAACGTTTCTTTTAAGCCGGATATTCGGCCGGATAATTATAATATCCGGCTACTGCCAAATATCCGGCAGGTTGGCCGGATACCTGATGTTCACCGGATATCTGTTGCATCACTACTATTAACATGAAAAAATACTATACCCAATTATTAAGCATGCTCATAATTTACAAAAAACTTGTAATAACAAAAACCCAATTTCTCTTACTTATTGGAAAGTTTGGATAAAGCTTCTAATAACGTTACTGGATAAAACTTCTAAAGTAATTTTATTTTTATAGATGTAGTAAGGTTTTTGTCATTTTTTATATTTTTTAGTTTGTATGATTTTATTAAAATGAGAGATTGGTTGCTTATTTATGATTTGTCTTTATGAAATATTTTGAAGATGTCTGTAAAAGAGGAACTTTCATCTAATTTTTATGAAATGGATTTTGTTGCAGTTAGAGCTGTTGCAGAGCTAAAGAAACAAGATGACAATAAGTTTTAAAAAAGAAATTTTGAATGTAGAATGAAAAGTAAAAGATATATAGATAAATCAAAGTAGCATGTACATGGAAAAGTGATTATTCTCATGAAAAGATATTTATGGGATAAACTTAAAAATATAAGGCCATAAATCTTTGTTCCTATATCAGGTTTACTAAGTAACAGAAAATAAGTCCAATATTTTAATGAATTTTGTTATATGTATGTCAGAATGATTAGTGAAGTAATGTTTTAATTACATGAAACCAATTTTTAAATTACACAAAGTTTAACGATTATTGAAAGATAAATGATAAATTTTAAACACTCTTTTTATGAATATAATATCATTACATATAAATAAACAATTAACATACTTAACCAAAATACTAAAATAATATAGTTAAAAAAAATCATACAGAAAAACACTGCCAAATGTTCAGCTATTTCAATCAATTCCAATAGCTCCTTCCCTTCTACTTCTTCAATTATGTCAGCACTTGGATCTTTTTGTGTAAGCAACCAATTCAGCATACGGTCCCCATTTTTCATATCACCTAAAAATATATTAATTTTTTAATACAAAAGTATGTTAATCAAGTATCTCAATTTTATGAATTAGAATAAAATAATAAATTATATTATGCATGAATATATTAATATTATAAATATATAAATATTTTAAGTTCCTAATTTGTTTTTCAAAGAAAAATTTGTGACAATAAAATAAAAAGAATGATAATACAAATAAATTATTACTGAAAATAGGCTTAAAAAGAGTCTCTAAATACATTATCACTGCAGACTGTGTCCAACATGTGTTAATAATATGAACATCATAGTATGCAATTAGCAGCGATCATGTTAAATAAATAAATAAATAAATAATAGAATTTTTACTTTAACATGCAGTGGAATGAAAGCTGCTTTTTCTTAAATTCTGGAATCATCAAGCAAAAACACATGATTTTTCATGATTTTCAATAATACAATTCATATTTTTTTCATCCAAATTTTTGTTTTTGATGAATAGGTGATTTTATATCGTACAAATATTTAATACAGCTTATAGAATTCAGCAATTGTCAAATGATGAAAAACATTAAATTATTTCAAGACAAAGGTATAATTCCTAACTGTAAGATTTTCTTAATAAAATGGAGTAAAAATTGTGCATTTTTGACTCCAAAGCAAAAGATACTGAAATAAAAGAATAAAGCACAGCACCTATATCTGATATTATGATTCAGACATTACTTTGATGACATCAATGTTTTATACTAAAACTCTTTTCAGTTTTTGTTTTTAAAAATATGTTTAAATGTGACATAATTTTTGAGTTATGACACTGCTTCATTTTTATGCAGATATACACATATACAATAGTACAAAAAGACAGATTTTGCAACTTCAACTGAGCCTGTGTTCTAGCTTATATTTTCTAATCTTGAAAGTTCACATTTTGTTGCTCATTTAAAATGAGCTTGTTAATTTTTGAAAACAGATTTCTATTGTTATCTAATTGATCTTTATATCATGTTTTTTTTTATTTATTTATTCTCATTTTTATCCTGACTTATTTTTACAAAAAACAATTTAATTGTTTAACTTTCCTTAAAGTTAAGTTGTGGTTTCACAGCATTGAAATTTTATTCATAAAGCCTATAAGTATCAAAACTTATTAATTACTCTTTGATTTAGTGAAATTTTGTGGTTAAAGCTTATATTCACAGTTATATGAAATCTGCAATGCATGATTATCTGAATGTATACCAGGTTGCTTGCAGGAAAACAGTAGATTGTTTCCAAAAATTAAGTAATTCCTTAGTTTTACGCCAGCTGTATACTAAAATATTAACTACACATTTAAAAAAGTTTCTCTATATATTCTGTATTTAATTAGAGTTATTTTTTCCTATTAAAGTTGCTGGACAGAACTGGGTTCCTGTAACGGAAATCTTTATTTCGGCATGTCAGCATAGCCCAATCCCAGAATGAACTAAGTTAATCACTCCTAATCATTTTAATTCAAAGTATTCATAGTGCAAACTCATGCAATTTTTTATATCTAATACAAAAAATAACAGTGATCGTTCGTTTCAATCCTGGTTAATCCCTTTGATATAAGTGAGGCAACTGCCTTCATTACCAAATTGCGTTGTGAATATTTTTGTAGATGGAATTAACTTATGGATCGTAAATAAAACATAACTCTAAATTAGATCATAATAGAATTAAATAAAATAAGACTCATGGTCGAAAAGATACCAACAATTTTTTAACAACTAACATATATATTTATTTACAATTATTTTACAAATTGTTGGGCGTCATAAGACACAATATTCTCAATATAGATAGCATAAAAAAAACAAAATAAAACACTATTAATTCTATTTGTCTAATTATTGTTTTAATACTAAGATTGAATACCAATTGGAGCGTGCAGAAACCCCTACTAGGCATTTTGCCTTAAACATTTTGGGAAACAATATAAATTATAAGAAAAACCGTACCTTCATATTATTTTGTGCCCAGCACTCAGTTAAGGCTCTCATTCGAAAACATCACAGGTGGTCGCACATCAATACTGGCGAACATCACATTCAGATCCTCGGCTATCACACAGCACCAGTGGCGGACATCATTTCCGGATCATAGGCTAGGTGGTCGCACATCAATACTGGCGAACATCACATTCAGATCCTCGGCTATCACACAGCACCAGTGGCGGACATCCTTTCCGGCCGGATCATAGGCTATCACTCATCATCGGTGGCGGACATCATTTTCAGTTCATGGGCTATCACTCATCATCGGTGGCGGACGTCATTTTCAGATCAGTGGCGATGTAGGTAGGTACTCCTTGGAATTAATAACGATTTTTTTTAAACACATTTTCGCCTCCCGGAGAGAACTTTTCATCTAAACTCCTCAAGAAAACAGTCTATGTTCTTTTTTTCTTTTTCTTTTTTTTTTTTTATGGCGGGCGTGGCTAATCCATCTGCCCGTAAAAAATGACCATTCAGTTTCTCGCCCATCCTATTCCTGATAAATGATTCGTTAGCTTCCTCTTCAAGCGTGGGGGGGCTGGCCCCTCTCGTCTGCAACGCACTCCCAGCCGGAAAAATGAACGGTAGCCTCAAACTAGAGAAACGTGTGGGGTCTCGCTTAATTGGCTTGTAAATCTACCAATAAACCATTTTTGACGTAAATGTCAAGCGATTGTTATGCTAGAGCCCAACTGGTGCCCATTAGATGCCGGCCGAGATAGGGGTCTGCCTTGCTCCCGACATGAATAGCGTCAAACATACACTAGTATTTACAACCACTATACAAAAACATCAAAGGATACAACATGTATAATATACCATTTATATATATATATCTATAAATCACGGAAGATTGCTGGATGCCCATGCTTCCAGCATCTCCCCCCCTAACTAAATAAAAAAAAAAGAGATAAACAGACAAAAGAGTACTTTTTCTTTTCTTTTTTTTTTTTTTTTTTTTTATAAGTGTTCGGCGATCCTGAAAGATCAATCACTGTTTCAAAGTCTGTTTGTGATTGAACACTTGCAACGGCATCAGTTGTCTACTTCTGTACATCACTATCGAAAATGAACATCGTAGAATGCCTAGATTTGTTTTGTATTTTTTTTTGTCCCTGTCTGTAAAGAAAGTTCAGGTTACGTAACACAATGATTCGCAGTCTCTGATTGTATTGCTCCTGGCTTCTCTCCCCTGCTGGGAGGTTGTTGATGTGTGAGGATTCTTCTTCTGCGTTATGCATCAATACTTATATTGTTCCCATAATTTTGCCTAAAATCGCGAGTTTCCGAAATAATAAAGCAAAGATAATGTATATACATATATATATATATGTATTTTATTTATTTATTTATTTTAAAGCTGTTGATATGTCCAAAACTAGTTACTGAAATAGTTTAAGAACACATTTCTGACTCATTTTTCCATTTACAAGTATGGCTGTTATCCTAACGTACAAACAATGCATCACCATATTTATATGCTACACTATAATTTTTTTTTTATATATGATACACATTTTATACCATTCACATTATCTCCATATAAAATCAATACATAAAGTTATTTATATTTACAATTTTTTGTTGTGCCGGATGATTTTCACCCTTAGCACTATTCCAAAACTTATAGTAAGTGCTGTTGTTTCTGTTTCATTCCTTATACATATTGAAAAATTAACCTTACAAGACCAGTTTTACCCTTTTTCTTTATATAACATTTATACATATAATATAACCTGTCCACTGAAAAAAAATCCCAATTTCTAAAATTTTATGTCATTCTGATAACCGCGGAAACCATATACTTCGATAAAATTTTGTTAGTAGTCAAACTCTATAAGTAATCCATTGTGTAAGCCTTCTAAGCATTTTGTTATGTGCTGATATAAAGAAAGTTTTTTATTTATTTATTTATTTTATTTTATTTTATTTTTTATTATTTTATTTTTTATTTTATTTTTTATTTTTTTAACTAATTTGAAACTGAAACAGGGAGGGGAAAAACAAAAAGCTACCACATTTATTGATTTATTTATTTATTTATCCTACCAATGCTACCTTATGTCTCCTTATTACTTATATAATCCTTATTATTATACCCCTTTTATTATATATCCGTTTCATTTTTTTTTTTTTTTATCGCTATTATTAATGTATTTACTTCCAAACCCTTTTACCCAATTTCAAAATCTATCCTTCTCGGAGCAAATAAAAACAATGATAGTTCACGACCCTGCATGCCTTGGCCAAGTAAATCAAAATCTTCTGCCCGCAAAAGAATTTTGTTACATGCAAAGTCCCAAAACCCCCCAATGTTGGTTGCCCCGCGAAAGATAAAGTTATTGCAAAAGTTTTTTTTTTTTTTTTTTTTTTTTTTTTTTTTGTATGGCCCCGAAAAAAGCCGTTTTTTTTTTTTTTTTTTTTTTTTTTTTTTTTTTTTTTTTTTTTAACTAAGTTCCCCTTTTCGTCTTTAAATATAAAGAGGTATTATCTCCCTGTGTCGCTCAAACAAAACCCATTTGAAAGAAGTAATTATTAATATTATTGTTATAATTTTATTTCAAAATGTTCTATGAATCTGACTATCTAAGCTATCTTTACATTCACTCAATAATTAATCTTAAGAGGAAATGCGTTCATCCACCTTATCTTATATAAATTTGCCTATCATCCGTAATACTTATTTATTTTATTTTATTTTATTTTTTTTATTTTTATGTATGGCTCTGAAAGGAGCCTTTTTTTTTTTTTTTTTTTTTTTTTTATTAAGTCTTTGTGACAGTCTTGTACAAGCTATTCCTCCGTCACCTATATATCTAAGTAAGCGTGCCCTTACCTAATCCTCAATATTCTGTTCCGAGTCTGATTCATTTAACTCGCCCTTAGTTTTTCTGGCATTCCTCGTCGTAGCCTTGGGTGCAAAAAGAAATTGTATGTGTCGACGTATTGTTGGCCCATTTATTTTGTCTTTCAGACGGAGCACATAATTATTGTGTCGAACAACTTTTACTACCACAAAAGGCCCTTCAAAACGAGGGTGTAAAGCCCTAGGCTTGCCAATTACTTTTGCGTACACTTCTTGACCCACGTCTAACTTTTTAACTTCTTGAAGATCATTTTCTTTGATATATTCCGCCATAATTTTTTGTTGGTTAGCTATGGCTTGCCGTTGAACTGCCCTCATATGTTCTATCCTATTTTTAACGAACGCTTGAGTGCACGTTAAATCCGGAGCACTTAATACCGTAAATTGATTTTTAATTTCTCTACCAAAGAATAATTTTGAAGGAGAATAACCTAGTGCTCGATGGATCGTGGTATTATAATTAAGTTTAAAATATTCGAGTCTGGTGTCCCACTCAAGAGTGGAATTGGACATTGCCACCAAGGATGCCTTAATCGATTTATTAATAATTTCAGCCAGACCATTCCCACAAGGTTTGTAGACGCTTGTCGGGTGTAGATCTATATTTAGTGTCTTCAAATATTCTTTAAAAAGCGCACTGCGAAAATATTGTGCGTTGTCTGTAACTATTTCGGAACACAAGCCGTAGGCTCCGAAGTACCTATTTAGAACGTTCAAGATAGTTTGGGACTCCACATTTCGTAAAGGGACTGCTTCTAAAAATCTAGAGCCTGCGTCTATGATAGTAAGAATGAAGCAATTTTTCCTAAGGGTCATGGGTAATTTTCCTACTATATCCATTTGTAGACTTGCTCCGATTTGTAAATTTCTTTCCATTTTTTCAAGTGGTACTTTTATCGTCTGATGCTGCTTACTGCAATTACATCTTACGCAATTCGTGCAATAATTTTTTATATCTTGGTACATTCCGTACCAGAATAAACGAGTTTTGACAGTTTCGTATGTTTTTTTTTAAAACCAAAATGGGGTCCATGTGCCTCCGCCATAACCGTGAACTTAAGCTCGTCCGGTACGATTATTAATTCTGGATATTTCCCGTTTTGTTTTAATACCAGCGTTTTATTCTCGTTTAAATTATACTTTTTTGTTATTCTGTTGTTTTTCTTTGACTCAACCTTTTTTATAATTGTGATTAATTTTTCATCCTCATATTGCTTGGCTCTAATGTTCTCTTCACTCAAGTTAAGATTTACTTTGAATAAGTTATTCTGTAACTCGTTGCTACTAGTGATATTATTTACCAAGTTTCTGGACAAAAAATCCGAAGGATTAATTTTCCCTTCGATGTATTCGATATTGTAATCATAGTCGCTGAGATTTAAAATCCATCTAGCCACTATATCCGACTGCATTTCAATTTTCAGCGGATATGTGAGAGCTTTGTTATCCGTTAAAATAGTAAATTTCCGCCCTAACAGCATGTGTTTAAAATGCATAACTGCGTCATGAATAGCCAATAATTCGAACTTCATGCTTGGGTAAGCCGTTTCTGACTGCTTAAGTTTTCTACCGTAAAATTCAATAGGGACTAAGTATCCATTATCCTCCTGCGCAAGGACACCTGATATTGCTTTCTTTGAACCATCAGTTATTAAAAAGAACTCCCTATCAAATTTTGGCGGTTTAAGAGTAGGGTTGCTCACGATTGCCTCTTGTATATTTAAAAATGCTTGTTCCGTCTCCTCAGTCCATTTAAATTTTACATTTTGTTTAGTCAATTCGACTAGAGGATTGACAATATCGGCATAATTTTGAATAAGAGTTCTGAAATAATTTGCCAAACCTAAAAGTGACTTTACCCCCTTTTTATTTTTAGGCCTAGTTAATCGTTGTACCTTCCCCACGTTTTTTTCTGATGGGGCATATCCATTTTTATTAACTTTGAATCCCAAAAATTCAATTTCCGGTTTACATATTTGCACCTTAGAGGGTTCAACTGTTAAATTGTGATCAATTAGAGTTTCCAAAACTTCCTTTAACAACTGTGCCATTCCCTCCGGGGTGTCTTCGGCCAAAACCACATCATCTATAAAATATCCTACTTTGTCCTTAGGAAAGTGTCCCAGGACCCTATCCATAAGTTCAGCGAATTTTGTACTACTTAATTTAAGCCCAAAATTTAGGCGGCACGGGGCGTACTTCCCACACTCCGTCACAAATGCTAATTTGTGACGATCCTCCGGGCGTAACATAATTTGGAAAAAAGCCGAATGCAAATCTAATGTTGTATAAAATTTTTTTCCACTAATTGCCTGTAAAACATCTTTTACGTCCGGTACTGGATATGGAAACCCCTCTAAAATCTCGTTCAACGTCCTGTAATCCACCGCCATTCTATAGCGAAGCAAGTTTTTTTCCGTACCTTTTTTTTTTACAAATAATACCGGAAATGCATAATCTGAATCTGATTTTTCGATTATTTTCGCTTCTAACAGTTTTCGTAGTTCCTCCTGCGCATACTGCTTAACTGCCTGGGGCGTCTTATATGGTTTATGCTGAATGGGAAAATTGTGGTTTAATTGTATTTTGGGCACTACCAATGAAGATTGTCCCAAAGATTTGTAAGACTTCGAAAAAGCATGTGCATGACTCATCAATAAGTCTTCTATCTTTTGCTTAAAATCCCCCGTTAAATGATCTAAATTAAAATCCGATCTATCAAGCTCCGCTTCTCTCAAAGCCCTAACTTCTTGCAAATCCAGGTTATTAATTTGATAGATTTCTCCATCTTCAATCTCATTAGGCTTTAAATTATTCTTGCTAACAAAATCCGAACTGATAAGTGCGATCCTAGTATCCGTTCTAATTATAATCTTATCTTCTGTATTGTTTGTTACAATCAAATTAATTTTATTAGTGACTGGTACCTCATGAATTGAACATTCCGTAATTAAATTTTTAAATTCCTCTGTTGGTTCAATTAAAATCAGCTGATTAGGCTGTACTGCCTCAGGACATCTCAACGATATTATTTTCGTTTGTCCTGGGTGTAAATGCGTTTCTTTCTCTATACACGCAAATATTTCATTTCCTTTAAAACGACATTTAATTTTATTTGTGCGCACTGCCTTGGTGATATTTTTCATTTCCGACCCTCTTTTATTTACACTATTTACACTAACTATTTCCTTATTCATAACCTGCGGTTCCAGGGCAATTTCCGTATTTTTTAATTTTAGTGTTTTCTTATCAAAATTTAAAATCATTCTATTTTTTTTCAAGAAGTCAAAACCTAGCAACATTTTATAGTCCCCTTGAAAATTATGAGATGTAACATAAAATGTTCCTGTCACAAACTCGTTGTTAATTTTAAATGTAATTTTTATACATTGCCGAAAAGGTATGACTGAGTTATCGAATGTGTGGATTGTTACCCTATTCGCTAAGTATTTAATTTTTGCCTCCGTTTGTTTTAGCGCCTCTAAAACCTCCGGTGATAAAAGCGAAACTGCGGCCCCACTATCCGGCAACGTGTCAATTTTTAACCCAAAAATCTGTAATGTAATGATGGGAAGTTTATCCTTTTCCGCTGAATTCACACTAGCAATCACGAACTTATTCCCCCTTATCGGGAATCTACCGGGGTCTTTCTTATGACTATTATTTACAACTGCAGATTCCCTTAAAAGTTTCCCGAATTCGACTTTCTTTTCCCTTTGTGTCTGTCCGAAAAATCTCTCTTATTTTCTTTTTCCTGAATTGAATTTCTATTTCTTTCATGCTGCGGTTCATCCCTGGAATAGTCATTTCGCCCTCTCCTATGTTCATCCGATTGTTTACGATTTCCATAATACGCGTCGTAGCGTGCAACCCCTGATCTGTCCTCTCTGTTATTATAGCTTCTATCCGAAAAATCCCTATTCCATGGAGAACTATGATTGAAATTTTCATAAAAATTTTCAAATCTATTACAATCCTGATAATTTCTATCCCTGTGAAATCTGTCATAATTAAAATCACTATACATTTGTGCACTGGGAAAACAATTTTGTGATACTGGCGCTGCGAATCCATAGCCTTCCATCGCCCTGTAATTATTCGCACCAAAACTCTTATTTGCAAAATTTCTCTGTCCCTGGTTCCGAAATTTAGTATTTGAATTTTTCAAATTGTACCAACATTCGGAAATGTCATGCCGATTCGTATTACAGATTTCACACCGTTTTTCTTTCAAATTATCTTCCCTAACTTGTGTTTTCGTTTGTAATTTCAACTCGTTGACCTGAGCGGTTAATTCTGCTATGGCCGTAGCCTGCTGTTTATTTAATTGTAATAAATTCGTACAAAAATCCTCATTTTCTTTGCTTGTATTGGCTGTTACCGCATTAATCTGATCTAAAACTGTCGATTTATACGCGGATTCGATCGTCTGAGCTTTTTCGCACAATTTCCCAAAATCTTTAATGTCTAATTTTCGCAATTCCAACGCAATATTTGGCGATATTGCCTCCAAAAATTTATTGGCTTTTATTAAATCGAATAGTTTATTAGCTCCCACCTCCGTTGCCTGGCCAGAAGCACCTAAATACATTGATGCGGCCTTGTTAAAAACTTCTATAAAATCTTTCATGTTTTGATTTGGGAGTTGCTTAATTGAGTTAAAATTTATCTGTGCTTCGATAAAAGAATCTTTTTTCTGAAACAATTCCACGATTTTTCTTTTAAACTCTGTATAATTCTTTTCCTCATTTAGCGTCTGGTCAGATACTAATTTCTCACGGGCCGTACCCACAAATTTAGCTTTTAATATCTGTAATTTAAAATCCTCTTCTACGTGGACCCGATCCAATAATTCATCGAATTCTTTCAAATAAAATAACACATTGCTAATCTTTTTTACGTCAAAGGGAACAATCAATGATAACATTTGCGACAAATTCGGTTTTAACGGGTCGTCCATTTTAATCTCTAACGTTTTAGATTTCAATTTTGATTTATTTCTTGTTACTACCCCTGGGTTAGATTGATTTTGTAAACTTTTCCTTCCTCTTCTCCTCGGCATATATTGTCCTAATTGACATTCATTACCCTTATATTATATATTTTTACACAAATAACTTTGCAATACAACTTAACTCCTGAATAAAATTTACTATAACACACAATAAAATATATAAATATATATATACACTGTCCCTCAAAATCCAAATACAATCAAATTCAAAATAAATGTATAAAGTACACATAGAAAATCAGTACCAAATTATTAATTTTCTAAACTGCCCCTTCTTCGTCTTATTATTATTATTTTATTTCATTTGTAATACTACTCCCGCTGTTTTCTTTTGCGGCATAAAATTGGTCTTATACATTCACATAAAATACTTCTTTTTTTGTTCAATAACATAGAAAATGCCATGTACCCCCAAAATATAATCCTTGCAATAAAATACCACACATAAATTCAATGAGATGCAAAATCTATTTTAAAATTCTTTCAAATTTTTCAAATATGTCATATAATTTGAAATCTTATTTCATAATATTACTCTTAAAACCTTTCCACACACAATTATAAGATTGATTGTTTCCAATTTAAAACACAATATCATCAGTATAATCATACTTAAACATATGTATTTATTTTTAGTATAACACATCAAAAAATAGTCATTTTGGACGAATGAGTCAGAAACGTTGTAGCACACTCCATTGGCACCAAGTTTTACTTTTAAAATTTAATTTAACATTAAAAACCATGAATAGCGCGTAGAATTTTGAGTAAAACTAACTCTATGAATTACTATTAACTTTTTATACCAAAAACAATATTATTAACCTCCGGAACTGATCCGAAAAGGTCACGGTACCAGATAGGGTTCAAGGGCCTATGCTGGACAGAACTGGGTTCCTGTAACGGAAATCTTTATTTCGGCATGTCAGCATAGCCCAATCCCAGAATGAACTAAGTTAATCACTCCTAATCATTTTAATTCAAAGTATTCATAGTGCAAACTCATGCAATTTTTTATATCTAATACAAAAAATAACAGTGATCGTTCGTTTCAATCCTGGTTAATCCCTTCGATATAAGTGAGGCAACTGCCTTCATTACCAAATTGCGTTGTGAATATTTTTGTAGATGGAATTAACTTATGGATCGTAAATAAAACATAACTCTAAATTAGATCATAATAGAATTAAATAAAATAAGACTCATGGTCGAAAAGATACCAACAATTTTTTAACAACTAACATATATATTTATTTACAATTATTTTACAAATTGTTGGGCGTCATAAGACACAATATTCTCAATATAGATAGCATAAAAAAAACAAAATAAAACACTATTAATTCTATTTGTCTAATTATTGTTTTAATACTAAGATTGAATACCAATTGGAGCGTGCAGAAACCCCTACTAGGCATTTTGCCTTAAACATTTTGGGAAACAATATAAATTATAAGAAAAACCGTACCTTCATATTATTTTGTGCCCAGCACTCAGTTAAGGCTCTCATTCGAAAACATCACAGGTGGTCGCACATCAATACTGGCGAACATCACATTCAGATCCTCGGCTATCACACAGCACCAGTGGCGGACATCATTTCCGGATCATAGGCTAGGTGGTCGCACATCAATACTGGCGAACATCACATTCAGATCCTCGGCTATCACACAGCACCAGTGGCGGACATCCTTTCCGGCCGGATCATAGGCTATCACTCATCATCGGTGGCGGACATCATTTTCAGTTCATGGGCTATCACTCATCATCGGTGGCGGACGTCATTTTCAGATCAGTGGCGATGTAGGTAGGTACTCCTTGGAATTAATAACGATTTTTTTTTAAACACATCTTCGCCTCCCGGAGAGAACTTTTCATCTAAACTCCTCAAGAAAACAGTCTATGTTCTTTTTTTCTTTTTTTTTTTTTTTTTTATGGCGGGCGTGGCTAATCCATCTGCCCGTAAAAAATGACCATTCAGTTTCTCGCCCGTCCTATTCCTGATAAATGATTCGTTAGCTTCCTCTTCAAGCGTGGGGGGGCTGGCCCCTCTCGTCTGCAACGCACTCCCAGCCGGAAAAATGAACGGTAGCCTCAAACTAGAGAAACGTGTGGGGTCTCGCTTAATTGGCTTGTAAATCTACCAATAAACCATTTTTGACGTAAATGTCAAGCGATTGTTATGCTAGAGCCCAACTGGTGCCCATTAGATGCCGGCCGAGATAGGGGTCTGCCTTGCTCCCGACATGAATAGCGTCAAACATACACTAGTATTTACAACCACTATACAAAAACATCAAAGGATACAACATGTATAATATACCATTTATATATATATATCTATAAATCACGGAAGATTGCTGGATGCCCATGCTTCCAGCAAAAGTATACATACTGGGTGGGCAAAAAGTTTGTAAAAGTTTTAAAAATTCATAGAAGTCAGAAAAATAACTGAAAAAAATGGCTTGCAGGGTTAAGGGTTATCTATAGGTCACAGGATTTTTTTTAAAGACAGCAATAAAAAAAAAAAAAAAAAAAAAAAACATCTGACAGATGGCACTGGGAAAGTTTGACTTTGGTGGAAATATGCAAATGAGACATAAGAGCTTGTGCTGCTAATCCACAATTAGTTCACGGTTGAGAGCCATGTACTTGATCAAGGCTAGTGAGTGCAATGGATAAAGCTTTTTGATGAAGTTATTTTACATGACCTGGAAATCAGTAACTAATCCTTGATCAAGAACATGGCTCTCAATCGTGAGTTAATTGTGGATTAACAGTGTAAGTTCTTAGAACCATCTCATTTGCATATTTCCAGTGCCAACTGTTGGATATTTTATGAATTATTTTTTATCACTGTCTTTTAAAAAAGTCCTACGACCTATAGAGGCTAACCTTGCAATCAACTTTTTTATTTCAGTTATTTTTCCAGCTTTTATGAATTTTTAAAGTTTCTACTGACTTTTTGTCCACCCGGTACTATCAAGGTTACCAAAGCACTTGGCTCAAATCATGCTCTGGCACTAGAAAAGTAACCTTCTCTGTGTTTATTTGCCATATTAAAAAAACATGAAAGATTTCATATATTTTTATGGGCTAAGTATGCATAACTGGAATTTCGAAAAATACAGAGATTTTGTGTGTTTTAAAATTTTCTTTAAATGATCATAATATAAGTTTGATTCATAGTTAAGAATATGTAAAAGCATTTTTAATAAATAAGTAACAATATTCAATTTTGGTTAATAAATTTCATTAATTGACTTTCATTCATACATCATTAAAAAAACAAAACAAAAATAGTTGATTTTGACAATAAAAAAAAAACCTTATTTTTATTTTATGTGTATATATAATACATGAGCTTTTAGATAAACCATTTATAAGCAGGTTTTTTAACATTTTTTAACTCTTACACTCCTGACAATGCACTGGCATGTGATGACCTTATTTATTTAACAGATAGAGACCTGGTTGACAGCGAATGATTATTTTTGTTTAGAATATTATGTTAGTGTAAATGAATATAACAATATTTTATGTGTGAAAAATACAGAAATTTTTTAGTAAACTCATTTTCAAATAATTATGTAGAGTGTGATTTTTATAAAATTCAAATATTTGTTGAGTTTGAAAGTTCAAGGTTTGGACTGTATAGATATTTTTACTAGTCTATTACCTCAACCACGGGTACAGTTTAACATTCTGCAGTGTGAATAAGTGTAATAAAAGCATTTTTTACAGTAACCAGTAACATTTTTTTTCTTTTTTTTAATTTTTATGAAAGAAGAAACTTGTGAAAATAAATTTATCATTTTCTTTATATGCTTCTAAAATAATCATGCTTATGATTTTTACTAAGCTATATCATATATCTGAATGAAATAAAATTTCAAAAAACTTTAATCATTTTTAACAAATAAATTGTGGATTTTACAAATTTTCAGATTTTGAAGACTAAACAACTATACATCAAAATAAGTTAAAACTTAAAGCTGAACAAAGTAATAATGGTTTGGCTTTAATAAATATGATTCAAGATAAATTACAAGAACGTAAAATAATTTAACAGAGAACAAACAAGAACTTTTAAAAGATACAAATTTTTTATTTATTAAATTTTACCTAGTTTATTTAGACAATTTAAATTAATAAGACAATTAATTTAAACAATTACCTAATTTATTTACAAACAAATATTTTCCTTACACCAATATGAACATTTTCCTTGTATAATAATTGGATGAAATGGCTCATGTTTATGTTATTCAATAACAGGATTCTTTCAACAATGTACTATCATACTAATAAGTTTCAACAAGCACAAAATTCTATTAAACTATCCTTAGGAATCTGTTACCAAGAGAAAAAAACTGAAGTACCAGATACATCCTGCTTAACAAATGATCGGAGAATTTTCACTAAACATTTTCTGAGATAACAGGTTTTAGGATGTTATGGTATTATTGCTCTTATAATATTAAGTAACACTCATCTGTATAATGTATTTGGTGAATTAAAAAAAAAGAGCACTTTCACCACAGGAAACATATAAGTATAGTCTCTTTTTATTTGGGTGCATTATATACATGCAAAAATATATAATAATTACATTAGCAATGCCTATAATGACTGCTATCTATATACTCTGACTACAGAAGACTGATTGGAAGGTACTATGGATACAGTAAAATATGTTTATCAGAAATTTTTTAAAGAAATATTTATTAAGTAAAATATATCACAGAGCAGGTAAGAAGGGCAGGACCATTTAGGGAGTTCATACTAATTTCAGAAGAAACATTCTAAGGAATTTAAAATCTAAAGAGCACAAAAATTCTTAAAGACATAAATTAAAGCTATTAAAGCACAATGCATGTAAAATAATGCAAACGCATTATTATTTAATTATAAAATAACTCTTTTTACAAGTCCCAAAAACTGCAAATTTACTTAATTCAAAAGAAATTTATATACAGCATTGTGATAATGTAGAATAAATTTCTGTTTTCTAAGTAAACTAAAATTTTAATCCTTAATTTTTTTGCAATCACAGTGTAAGGAATCTTTTCCCGGTAATAATAAGCATATTCATAACCACATAAATTTTGCCGCTTGATAATTTAAGGAGTTTTTTTTTCTTTTTAAGAAAATTGGAAACTAATTTCCATTTCTAAGGAGTTTAAGAAGTTTGTACATACATTTTGCTTAATAGTTTAATGTATTGATCACCAAAACAGTTTTGTGCCTACATATTGCATAAATTAAACAAATCACAACCCCCCCCCCCTTCCAGTTATTTATTGAGTGATATCCTTTACCTTATAAAATAAAATCTATAAATATCTATGGGATCTAAGAATCTATGCAAATATGTTTTCAAAAAAAAAAAAAAAAAAAAAAAAAAAAAAAAAAAAAAAAAAAACTAGACTTTAATACAGTTTTAAACAAATGGAATGTTTATATTACAGTAACTGATGCAATGAATTTTTAAGTATGAAAGAGAAAAACATTATATTAAGAGCCTGCTATGAAAAAAAAAATGAAATTAATTAAACACCTTCAAAAGAAATAAAGAATTTTAAAATATTAGCATTAAACAACTTCTGCCAAAAGTCATATTTATTTACCCTTGAAAAAAAAAATATAGTCATAAAAGAGTATATAAAAAAAGTCTGAATATTAAATAAACATATAGACAGCAAAATAAAATCATACTACAAAAATCCTATTTTGTTTTTAGTTACTTCTATGACATTTAAATATCATACCTTTATATATTTTAAGATAAAATAGCAGAAATATTCTTACCAGCATAAATAATTGGTTCAGATTCAGGTCCACGGAAAAAAAGAATAGCTGGGAAGGCAAACACCCCATATTTCTTTGCAAAAGCAGTATCATCAATTTTTACAATGTGGATTCCTTCTGCTTCTGCTTCATGGTCTATTTTTTCTAATTCATCAAGGACTTTGCTGCAAGTTTTGCAACCAGATTTTGCATCTATGAAGAAAAAACATATAGAGAGATATATTTAGTTATATATTGTTTGAAAAGCAACCTAAGTTCAAGCTATTTTCATAGAAAATATAGAAAGGTTAGATTGTTTTTTTATTTTTTATATTTTGTGAAAAAGGGAAAGGGAGAGTGAAGAATTTTCCTCATGCCATTCTCTAGCTACTTCCATGAGATTTTAGTTCGAAAAATAAGAAACTTTTACTTCATATGATGAAAACATGTATATGTTATGCATTTGTGATAACTCAATTTTATTGCTCTTTCTGTACAAAAAAAGAAACTATTCAGTTATAGCTTGATAAATATTACTGCTATTTATGTTTTGGTATCAATCACCTAATAGGTGGTGATTTTATGTTGTATATTTTCCGACTTCTACAACAGTTCTATTTTAAGAGCTAAAACATGGAATTTCATGTCTTTAGAATCTTCATAATGAGCATAGATTGTCATTTAATTTTGACACTGTGGTAGTGAATTTGGAATTATAAACATGAAAGAGAAAGAGGGGTGTTTTGGGATTGCCATGTCTGACTAGTTAAAAAAAAAAAAAAGATAATTTGCTACATAGTATTTCTTTTATTCTAGTTCTCTACTTAATTCTTTTATAACTATCAAAAGTTTATATACTTACAGAAAAATGCTGCAACATAGTCAAATCTTTCCAGAACACGAACAAACATTTTTTCATTAACCTTTTCTATAATATCACTAACTGTCATTGTGTCAGGATTAATTAGCCATTCTAAGACTTGTTCTTCGTCTTTCAGCTTTCCTTGAAAAAAAAAATTAATGATTTTTTTTAGTGTATTTGTATTTAATAGAATTTTCAGCTTTTGAATTTCATATTGAGTAAAAACATCAAAATTCAGTCTTACAGTACATTCCCAACTCAAATGCACTACAGGCTAAATGAAATACAGGCAAAAACAATGTAAGGTATAAATTTTATACTACAAAGTTAATAATTCATAAAGATATTACTAAAAAAAATTAAAAAATGTATAAAAATAAATACATATATAAAAAATGTTACATCAATGTTTTTTCCAAAATATTTCATTTTAAATATTTTTCTCTCTTTTAATTTTACAGAAAAGATTTTTACCTGCACAAAATATATTAGATTTTGATAGGTAAAGAACTTTACTGACACAAAGATTAATTAATCAAAAAAATATATAAAATCATTTATATCATCACAGAAAGAAATTTCTCAAAATTATAATATTACTTTCGTTCAATAGTTTAAAACTTAAATTTTCCCAATATTACAGCAAAAAATAAAAATAATAATAATAAAAATAATAATAATAATAATTAAGTCACAAATAGGAAAGTTGAAAAATCAAACTAATATGTATATTGCTGCATATAAAATGAACAAATAAAATCTTCGACAAATACTAATAAAATAATTTATACATTTACATAAAAATAACACCCAAAACATACCATTATATTTTATGGGCTTTCCATTCCTAAATAGAATGAGTCCAGGAGGATTTTTGATGCCATATTTCTTAGCCATGATTTTATCTGACATTTTAACTAGATGAACATCATACACACTGCAATCATCATCAATTTTTTCAAGGTGGTGTCCAACATCTTCACTTTCTTTATCATTTTCAGCATCTAAAAAAAATGCACAAGTAAAATGCCGTCAAACAAATATTCTTTCTAAAACAGCTTGATACCTACTTAAAACAGTAGCCCTCTTTTAGAACATGCAAGAAAATTCAAAATGTTACACCTCTTTCTTAGTAGTTAGATAGCTGCTAAACATAATTTTTGAGTACCAGTATTTATGAATAAATATTCATCTTATTAAATCACAAATTTCTGTCTTTAAATAAATCAAATATTTCTATTCCAAAATAGCAGTAATTAAAATTCAGAAGGTTTGATAACTATGGTGATTGCTATAACTTTTAAGTTATTTTTATTATGCAACAATTTTATCATCTCTCTAAAAATATAATCACTCCATTCCACTATGTGACTGATTTAAAGTCTTAATACAGCTCTTTCCCATTACATCATTTTTCGTTGGTGTAACATAAAAATAAAAACTTATTTTCATTGCTCTTTTAAGTAATTATATACAGATATATCTTTTTTATCATAGACTAAAAGCAGATTCACAAATTGATAGTTTTGGACTTCCATTGCAAAAATGCTTCAAATGCTGTTCTTCATCACATGAAAATCCATTTACATCAAAATAGTTATTTTTTAGATATTTATCAAATTTCAGTTTTTATAGGTTCGTGGACCCAATGAGATATATTTAGGAAAATTTTCATGATATTTCAAAAAATAAATAATAAAAAACAGAATTTTGTACAACTACTTAAATTTAATGAGTTGTGCTACTTTGAGTTTTATGAATTTTTGACATTTTCTGAGACTAAAAGCAGAAAATAAATATTTTGATTAATAGAAAATTCATAAAGTTCAAAGCATCATTTTATAAACTTTGTTCTTAATAGAACTTTTTTACTTAGATGTATTTAGAGCATGATGACCGTTTTTCTAAGTAAAATATACAAAATCCAGTATTCATGTATAAATTAAAATTTTTTAACTTAAAAAAAATTATTATTATTTAACATAAATGGATTTTCATGTGATGAATATATTTTTATTTAATAATGCTATAATTAATGATATAAAAAATAAGATAGTTGCATAGTTATTCTTATATGTTTTTGTAGATACATAAAAAAATATAAAGAAAAATATATATCTAAAGAAAGATAGATAAAGAAAATAAAAGAAATATATTTCTTTATTCCTTTCTTTATTTTCTTTATTTATTTTTCAAAAGACAATTGAGGTATGTTTGACCAACTGCATTTGTGAAATGTTTGGTTTGGGTGAAATTTTCCATTTTTCTTATAATGTATGAGTCTTCAGCCTGTGGTGTATGGGCCATCAAACTACCACTGTTTTAGAATTTATATATATATATATATATCCTCATTCAATGACAGTCACTTTGCAATTATGTAGATGGATATTACATTGCAGAAATTGTGATGCCAGACAAATTTCAGGCTTAGAGGTTCAAGACCATTAATTCAGTGTAAATGAGCACATTTGAATATTTGCATAAAATTATCAAGAATAAATAAACCTTTTCAGCAATTAACTGCATAATTTATGTACATATGTTTTAAAAATGTAGTATAATATAATATTTTGCTTCAAATTGAATACAAAAATGCTTATAAATAAAAGATAAATTCACACAAAATGCTTTTATAGTGTGGAACAAATCATTCTAAATATGCTTATAATCTTAAATATGTTTAGTATATTCATAATATGCATTTATCAGACCTTGTGCTAAAGATTTTGCATTATTTTTTCTGAGAACCTTTTTAAGCTACTACCCAATGACCTTTATTCTAACTAATGACCAGTAATTGTTTCGAAAGTGTTATCTGAGAAAAATGATATTTGACTTGTCTGGTTAGAAAATTTTTATTGATTTGTAAAATTATGAATGTGAAATAGTAATACAAAAATCATTATTGCCCAGCACCAAATAAAACTATATAATATAAATACATTTCAAATAAAAAGAAATATGCAGTAAAATCAATTTAATATCACAAATAAATAAGTTACAATTTATTAAGTTAGATTTTTGGCAGAAATATATTATGTGATTTAGCATGAATTTCCCTTTAAAGTGAATGGTTTGAATCAGATTAAAAAGGTATGGGAAAGACAGATTTTTTAAATTATTAAATGCCTTTTATATAAATAGGACTAATGTGCTATAAAAAGAGAGTATACAAAATAAGCTATTTATATAAGGCAAACTTTGATGTAGTTGTGTGTTAAATACAAACAACAAGCAACTTATTAAAAAGTGAATGAAACATCACCCATTCCTATAATGAATTTTACATAAAATAAAATTATTCTATTTATTTCTTGCATGATTATGAGCTGTGTTGAGCATGTTTTTTCATTTCATCTTTTTTATTGCATACTTTGGGTGACACTAACTAAAATAGTTAATTTCAATAACATGAAACTTGTTTTTTATCATGTTTTCTTTTTAAACAATGAATCTGGATGAATGCTGTGACCATCCTCATTCTTTCTGTAGCTCAGAAAGACTATCAAATAAGAACAAAGCTAAATAGTTTGTCATTTTTATAAGTGTTAAATACAACACTAATTTAGTTTACATAAAATTACTTGTGGCCAGTAGGTGGCAAAAACATGAACAAAGCATTCAAAAACAGAACAAAAAAGGAGAATGAGCCAGGTTGTTTAAAGTATACACAATTCTAGAAAAACACAGATAAGAGAAAAGTAACTTTTTTTAAATTGAAAATTACAATAAATGAAAGAAACAGCAAAGAAATAAGCTCCATTTCAATAAATAAAGTATTTGTTAGATAGATAGTACATTATTTGGCAAGTCAAATCTCTATAAAGGCAGCCATTTGACTCAGTTAATAGATACATATTGGATATAATTTTTTAGCAAATTATTTAATGCCTTTTTGGTATTGTTGTAAAAAGATAGAATACAAAATAGATAATTTATATGAGGCAGACTGAGGTGCAATTGTTTAGAGGCCTGCAGATTCTGAAATTTCCAGGCCTAGGCCCAGCCCAAATAAAAAAAATATTCACCTGAGTCGGCCTGGCTCACAGAGAAAAATTTTGCGGCCCAGCCTGATCTGATATAATAACTAAAAACTCAACCCAAACCCAGCCTGACCTGGAAAAAAGTTAAAGTTTAAGCCCAAACACAGCATAGGCAGAGTGAATTTCTAAAGAACATTGATTTTTACTCTTATCGAAGAGTTCTGACCAAAAAAAAAAAAAAAACTTAGTCTTTTTTTTAATGTTTATAATCTTCACTTATGCAGAAGTGATGTAGGCTGCAATATTTAAGTTTTTAATACCTCTGTTTGTTGTATGTAAATGTTTCAGTTATCATTAATATTATTAATTCATATTTCATGTAACGAAGACATAAAAATCTAAAAAATGGTGTATGGTAAAAGTAAAGTCTTCTAAGATGGAATCACATTGAAAAGAATAAAATTACATTATAGACAAGTTCCTTTGTTAGCAGGTGTAAATGTATAATATTTTTTTTCTTGAGTATTATTGTATTCATTTTGCATGGATAAACAGTTTAAAAGAAGTTTAAAAGAAATTTTCAGTTTTCATTTTAAAAGAAGATTCCATCATATGCAGGTTCTTTTTTCATGCATTTAACTCTATTTTAATAAGCCTAGAAATCTACAATTTTTTAAAAAAGAATAAATTTTAATATTTAATTGTAGAATAATGATGATTTAAAATTATATGCCTTTTTTCAATTTTTTTTGGAAAAAATCAAATTTTACTGATTTTTAAACAGACATGGCCATGTCAAGAAAATGATTTTCATGATGATGAATGCAGGATGATTAAACCTTGACTGAATATTTTGATCATGAAGACTAAGAATAATGAAATCTGTCATGGCTTCATACAGAAAAAATAAATTAGGCCCGGCCTGGCCCAATCCTCAAGGAAAAAAGTATGGCCTGAGCCAAGCCCAAGTCTTCAGAAAAAAGTAAAGTCTGGGTCCGGTCCAATTGTCATTAATGAAAATTGGCCCAAACCCGACCCATGCAGTCAATCATATATTACAAGCATTTCAGCAAAATATGATTCAAACTTCCCCAGTTACCAAAAATAAAACATATAATTTTTTTTTTGTAAAATTAGTGACATTAAATGATCATTTTGTAAAACAGTGGCATTTTAGTAAGGAAAAATAAAACTGAGATAATCATTTGACCTAGTAATGACCTAATGAGTACCGTGTCATTTTAATTATTAAACAGCAGAACAAATTAAAACTATTTTGAATACTTACAAAAGAATACTGCCAAAAATTCTCTTTCCTCAATAAGTTTAAATAGCATTTCTCTGTTTATATTTTCAATTGTGTCTTCATTCTTCTGCTTCATGAGCCATTCTAATACTTCATGGCTATTCATGAGATCTCCTAAAGAAAATATTATAATAAATAAAAATGAATAAATAATGTATTATTAGTTTTTTAAATAAAAAAAGTACAGATTAAAAAACATTCGATATTTTCATACAGAATTTTGAAATACAAGAATATTTGAAATCATTGATATCAGCAATATCTTGAATTTTTTCAGAAATAAATTTATTCTTCCTTCAAAAAAAAAAAAAAAAAAAAAAAAAAAAAAACATGAAATCAGAAATAATATTAAAAATTACAATTTAAAATATGTTTGGAATTGATATAAAACTAAAAAAGTCAAATTTTGTCCCTATATATGAACTGAATGTTTCATTGTTTACATCTGTAAATTATGTGTGAATTTTAGAGAGTTGTGGATTTTAGGTTTGCGGATTTCAAGGAGTCTACTGTATATGCTACTTATTTATTAAGTGAAAAAGGTTAAAGAACTTGAAAAGAAAAGGTATAAGTTTGTAAAAAGTTGTAAGCAATGTCACAATATCAGAATTAAACTGTCAGTTTTTTGTTTACAGTAATATTAATAAAAATATAAATCTTGTAATTTTTCAATCATATTAAATTGAAAAACTGCATGTACTATGCAAATGAAATTTTTTCTACAGTTAAAGCATAGACAGTCAATGTGATACAACAGTTGTCATAAATGGATAGTCTTATAGATGACCAAATGGAAGCATATTAATTTTGCCACATTATGACTCTTAGGAAGTTTTCATTTTATGACTTCACTGTGAAGTCATCATGATCAGTTCTTGATTCATTTGCATTAATAGACAACTAAAGAAAAAGGTTACTCTGCTTCCACTCTTCTTGGTTGAAATGTGATTAAGGTAGGATGAATGGCCATAGATATTGGTGGAATGCCACAGCTTATAACATTTGTTGACTGCATTAGCACTTCATTACAAAACAGGATCTTTTGACATTATGGTGATATTGATATGATTCATTTCCCACATCACTTAACAACAATATGAACAGCAGGAGTTGTATTTATATACATTGTTATTAATCAAATTTTTTCATGGAAGTGAAATTATGCAAATCAAATGTTGGCTAAATCAAGAGAAATTGTTTAATTCAGTATGTTTAAGATCATGCTCAGAATCACACTTACGACTATCTTATACATTCATTCATAAATTAAAAAAAGATTCATATATTTTTTTATTTAAATTCCATAGAAATAAACATTTTTCATTTTTCTAGAAAATAAAAGCAGCTTCAATCAAAGCTGTAATAAAATTTGAGGTCAAGATTGATTTATAGCAGATGTCATATGAAAATGCAGTCATCAAGTAGCAATTAATTATAACCAAAGGCACATCACATTTTTAGGAAAACAGAAAATAATGCCTAACTCTATAAAACTTGAAGAAAAAGAAAAATATCTAAAAAGTTTTACTGGTATAGAAATTAAAAATGTCTAAATTTTAATCTGTCAATGTTAAGTGGTTCTCTAGTAGTTTGTTGTATTTATTTCATTTGAATTGCAAATAATTTTACTATGTTCTATTCAAATAACAAAGAATCAATGACGTAATAATCTCAGAGCTTCTTTGAAACTCATAATGAAAAATTATGTATACTTTTTATAGGTAAAATTTAATGATGAGGTAAAATGAATAAATAAACAGAGAAAAATCTAAGACAATTCACTAGAAAAATGAGCATTGAAAAAGTTACATTTTTTAAAATACCATAAGGCTTACCATGAATTGTACTACTGATAAACATTACCTGAATATATACTTGGAATAGAATGCTCGAAATAAACAAGAGTTGGAAATTCTGTTACACCAAGTTCTTCAGCTACCCTGACATCATCAGTCTTAACAAAGTGTATTCCACTCCTGTCAGTTGCATCATCTATTTTTTCAAGTTCTTGAATAATTACTTCGCATTCTGTACAACCTTTTTCATCTGATAATAAATGTAGCAATATAAAATAAAATAGTTATTACACTATATAACAAGATTACAATAATAGTAATATGGTAAAACTTTGATTAAGGTGTAACCGCTAATAACTAAAATAACTTAAAATAAATACAAAATGCTTTTTTTAATAATTACTTTTAAACTGTAAATATTTAATTAAATGCATGACACAGGTTATGGAAAAAAGTAATGCATATAATTTTGACTCATGAATGTTAAAATATTGATGCAGTTCTAGTTAACATTCTATTTTTTTATAGTTAACTAATATTTTTAAACATAAAATTTCAATAAATAAAGTTAAAGAGCTAAAATCATGGAACATAAAGAATTAACAGAGGTAAGAGTTATGGTTTAGATCTTTTTAGAGACAAAATTTTAGGACAAAATGTAATTCTTTATTTTTCAAATTTACTTTCTAAAAACAATTAAAATAAAAGTAAAGTATCAGATAAATACTGTAAAGCATGCTAAGATGAAATCTGATGACATATGAGAGAAATTCTATTTTGGATAGGTCTTAACCTTCATTTTCCTTTGTTATAAAGAGTACAACATTCACGTACTTTTTTCTGTAAAACAAACTTCAAGTAGAGAGGGTGTTAATAACCGTTTGTATAAAATTAAGTGTGTAGCAAAATATTTTCATAAATTTGATCAGAAATAACTTATGATATCTGTGTCTTAAAAATTTATAAATTTAAAATAAAACAACAATAATTAAATATTTTCCTCCTGTTGTACAATTTACAATGCGCACCTGCTCATGTGATGAATATTTTCATGCCTGGCGAAAGGTTAATAAGTTTTTCTTTAAGAAAGTACAATCATCAGCAGTGCTAAACTAAATAAAGTTAAAGACTGCAGCACTTTTACTTAACCCAATTAGCTGATTATGACACACAAACAAAAATATCTCAATTTCTTGTTACAACTCTTGTTTAAATCAATATTGCACACCAGAGGGCTGTAGTCACAATAGATAAGAATATATTTGCATTAATGACCTATCTGGTTGTTTAACATGCTAGAATAATCAATTTACTAAAACTTTCACTTAAAAAAAAATTATTATTGAAAGCAACTGTCCATTTTTTAGAGCAAATTACAGTCGAACCTCCATATATTGAACTTCCATATATCAAAATTTTCTATACATCGAACTTTAAGCAAATCGCCATGTTCATTCCATATAAAAACTGCTTCTATATATTGAAAAATACTCTATATGTTGAAATTTTTTTCAAGACATATTGAGAGATTTTATTCCACTTTATATCATTTGCCTGTTGCTTAAAATTAAATGAGGGTCAGGGAATATAGGGAGTTTAGTGAAGGTCACTATGAAACTCACATGTTAGATAAGGATGAGGGGTGGACAAACAGGTTGTTGCACACCGAACTCACTTGGTTACAACTTGTCCAGTAGTGAAACCAATTTCTAGCTATCCCTTTTGTCTGATGGTTGTTCTTCACTCCTAAATGTGCTTAGTAACAGTGAAAATTTATGTAGTGTTTTATCAATTCATTCAGAACTTTTACTTTTTCTCTTGATCACAATGTCAAAAAGAAAATTTCTTAGCATTGTGGATAAAGTTGAATTGTTGAAGAATGTAGAAAAAAATACATTTGGGTTATATTTGGAATTCTTGCAAGCTCAGTGTCGAGTATTGTATAAAAATTGGATAGCCGTAATGAATTTCTATGAAAGTACTAAATGTAACAGAAAATTTTTTAAACCTGTAATTATGACACAGTGGAAAAAGCCATTTTTAAATGGATAAAGAGCATTCAAAACCAAAACTTGGCGATCTTTGGTCCTCTGATAAAAGAGAAGTATGTTAAACATTTTGGATGCAATGCATTTCAAACAAGTTCCAAGTGGCTGGACAAGTTTGATAAAAGGCATGGCATCAAGGAAAAGGTTATTTCTGAAGAAAGTAAAAATATATGTGAAACAATCTGTGATATCTAGAAAAGCAATGATTTCGAAAAAAATTCTAATAGATTATCAGCCCGAAGATATTTTTAATGCTGATCAAATGGGACTCTATTATAAGTGTTTACCCAACAAAACTGTGACTTTCAAAGATGATGATTGGCATGGAGGCAATAAAAGTAAGGATAGAATAACAGTATTCATTGGATCTAACATGAGTGGCAAAGAAAATCTTTGATTATTGGTAGTAGGTAAAAGTAAGCCCAGAGTATTAAAAAATACAACGTTTTTAAAGGTGGACTTTTGTTCTAACAGAAATTTGTGGATGATAGGTGAAATTTTTGAAAAGTAGATTTTGAAGTTGATTAGAAAAATGAGTGATCAAAATAGAAAAATTGATTAATTGTATACAATTGCCTGACTCATTCTAATGTGTCTTCAAAATTACAGCCAATGGACCAAGGTGTAAAAAAAAAGAAAAAATCATTACAGAAAACACATTTTCTGACAACTTATCTGCACATTTAAAAATCAAAAGCATTCATATAAGGTCTCTGATTGAGAACATATGTGGCAGAATTAGCCAAAGTTTGGGAAAATGTTGTTTTTGAATCTACAATAAAAAACTTTTGCAAAAGTTGGGTTCAGTGTATTACTAGAAATCGAAGAACAAGACATGTTCATATAAATTCAACGTTCTTGGGAAATTTTGCACTCCCAAGGTCACATTACAGATGACCACATTATATCTTAACGAATTGCTTACAATCAATAAGTTAATTATTGCTGATTATCCTACAGATGAAGCATACTGAATCTGAAAACATTTCCAAGACATCAAAAAAGAAATGCAAGAGGTGTTTAAAACAATACATCATGGACTTCAATTCATGGAAAATGTTGCTGATGAAGTTTTTAGTAGACTGAATAAATCCTAACAGTTCTTCAAAAAACTTTCTGTAAAGCTAGCTGTCCTGCAATATATTCATAGTTTTTTAACCGTATGTAACTGTGATTCAGTTTAACCACTGTCTGGATTATTGTTTTTAAAGAAGGTATGTACTCAATAAATTTTTCATACTTTTTCTTTTATTATTATTATTATTATTATTAACTTTCATTTAATGTGATAGGTATATAAATAAAAAATGGAGTTCTGTATAAGAAAATTATTTTAATTTTAATGTTTTAGGAGTATTTCTGATAAAATTAAGATTGCTTCTATGTATCAAAATTTCTATATATCAAAATTTTCTCCAGAAATTCACAACTTTGATGTATGGAGGTTCGGTTGTAATTTGCTTTCGTTTTGAAAGAGTGAGAAAGAAATATTCTTGGGTAATTTTAGAACATGCATAGCAACATAGTGCTTATGAATATGAAAAACTTCCATAGAAATGAAGGAGAACATAAAAATAAATTTTAAAGCAGAGAAATGATCAAGATATAATTTTGAAAACTTTGGTGAAGAACCATTCTGAATGATTCCAGAGTTTGGAGCTCAAAATGCAGAATATAACCTAAAAAATGGGTGCATGGAACATCTAAATTTTTGAATGTGCAACACTGTAACTCAAGGTAAATCTGGACTTGACAAAGATGGAAAATGAATAGGGAGAGATTACAGAGATACCAAGAGATTACAGTTAACTAAAGTTCTTAAATATAAAAATTCAATGAATAAAACTATTGAAAAAAAAAAATCAGGAAATCTAAAGAAATAACAACTTTGGCCCTTTTAAAATTTTAAGGTCACAAAATTTTATAGAATTTTAAAAGACATTTGATATACAGTATAAAATAAAATTTCATTCTTTTTCAAACTTACTTTTAAAACTGTTTAAATAAATATGCTATAATAATAATAAAAAAAGAGTAAAAGATTAGTTAATAGAATATAGTATCTCATGTATAGTATAGCATAAGAACAATTCCATTTTGAATGGGTCTTAACAAGTTTCTTTTTATTTAGGACTATACACAATCAGTGGCAGTGTCAAACTGTATTTAAAGTCAAGAGAAGCAGTAATTGTAATTGACCAAATAAGATTATTATGACATAGAAAAAAAAGAGCTCCCAATGTTCTTGCCATAATTCTTATTTGAATCAACAGTGAATAAGTAAGTTGTTATCACTGTGAACAAGAACATGATATTAGCATTAATGATCTATCTGGTTGGTTAGAAAGCTAAAACAACTTGGTGATAATTTTATTTCTTATTAAAAATTCTTGTTTCAAAGTAATTGTTCATTTATTTTTGTTTTAAAATAGTTAAAAAGAAATTTCACAAATTTTAGAATATAATATAGCATGGTGCATAAGAAGTGCCAGTGAGAAACATGAAAAAATGCCATGCAATAATTAAAAAATAAATTTTGAAGCAGAAAAACAAGTGAAAAATATATTTTCAAAACTCTGCTAGAGTATCTCCAGGGTGCTATTCCCGAATCCATTTTGGAACACAAGACGCTATAACTTAAAAAATAGACATATAGTCCATCTAAAGTTTTTTAGGTGGCCTGCACTTTGATGGCAAGGCAAGGCTGGACTAGGCAAAGATGCAGAATGAATAGTAAGTATGGTACCAAGAAACACAGCAAAGCAGTAACACCAGATATACAAAAGCCCAAAAAATCTTAAACATTATAGAACTAAGGGGAGTACATACAGCTCAATAAAGTGGAAAATAACTTTGGTGGCCAGTGTCTAGCATAAGCTTCCAGTCAAAGTTTTCCAGAGACAATAAGTTGGTTAAGCCTTGAAAAAGATCAGTTACTGCACCACTACTGTTATACATAATTGATGTTGGCTTAGATAAGAGCTAAGAATTGATTTAAGATCAGAGAAGGTGCTCCCTACTCTAATGATGAAAAAACCATTTTGAATGTAGTCAACATAGAATTTAATGAGTAGGCCAGGTAGACATTTAGCACTAAGTTTAAAGAGAAGAGCAACATATCAGACTTTATTTAAAGCCTTTTAACCAAAAAAAAATGTCCTCTTCACCCTACCAAATCCAATTCCATAGTGAAGAAGTTCAGAGATTCTTCACATGGGATTTTGTGTTGAATGATTTACTCAAAACCCAGATTGATTCCAGTATAATCATATCATGAGAACCTAGGAGTCCCTTTAGGCAGAGAATAAGAATGCATTAATAAATTTTGGAGAAACAATATAAGAGAGAGATAGGTTGCAAATTAAAAGGGGCATGGCTATAATTCAACCCACTTTTTTGGCAAGGAAACAATAATAGCTCTTTTCGATTAGTTGAGAAAAAATATATAAAGTCAACCTGCAGTTTGTGAGAATAACTTTGATGCTGAAAAATATCACAGCAAAGTTACAAGGTAATAGAAGTAATAGGAACTAAAGCAAAGAAAATGACAGTGACACTGTACCTAGATTTCTTTGGATGATAAAATATATCATAGGAATTTCATAAAGTAATATTGAAAACATACAGCACATGAAATGTCAGTACAGTATATTTATAAAACAGTGGTAATATTTCTAAGATATCAAAGAATTATATAATTAATACTACATTAAATTTACATAAAAAATAAACTTACAAAAATAAACAATAATGTGATCAACATCATCTAATAACACATCTAACATCTTCTTATCAACAAATTCTATGATGTCATCCTTTTGTTGCTTTTTTTCTACTAACCATTTTAGAGCTTTCTGTTCATCCATCAAGTCTCCTGTAAAAGGAATGAGGGAGTAATCTTTTTACATACTAATACAAAAATAATCAGAACTGTTACTACTAATTTAACTTTTTGCATGAATAATTTTTTTTAGTTTAAAGAAAAACATTAGTTTGAAACATTAGAAAAATAAACTAAAAAAAAAAAAATCTGATAGTTTATGCTGTCTAGAATGTAGTCCCAAAAGAAAAATTGAATTACAAAATTTACAACAAATATGCTGCTGTAAATAACTGCTACTAAATCAAACTTTAAACTTCAAAAGTATTTTTTGAAAATATTTTTTTACATGACCTGCTCAATATCTGTTAAACTAATTTCCTTTAAAATTTAATAGAAATGCTTATAAAAAAACTCTTTACAATGTTAGTTTTTTTTAATTGTCATTTTTTTTTCAAGCATTGAAAAGCAATTTTTGTGAGGCCAAATTGAATTTTTTAATGCTACCATGTTCCCAAACATTCAAATTAACAAAAAAAAAAAAAAAAAGGCTACACTATTGACAATACACTAAAGATTAACTACATTAAGATTTTGTTTTTTAATATTAAACACTTTATAAATTTTAAAACAAATGTTTATAAAAAATTTATTGCGCTAGGTATTTTTTCTAATATTGTAAAAGAAAATATCCAACAGTTTATATTGTTATTGAAACCCACAAAATTTCCTACAATATAATTTTATTTTAGAAAGTTCAAATTGATATCCCATATTAATACAATAGTAAAATAAATCTAACTATGAATCTAATGAAAAACAACAGTATTTTAATGATTATATTACCATCAAAGAATTGAGGGAACCGTTTTCGAAAGAAAACGAGAGTTGGAAATGTAACAATGCTGTATTCTTCTATTGTCTCTGGATCAGAAATTTTCACCAAATCAATGTCATGCTTTTCAGCATCATCATCAATATCTTCAAGTTCTGCTAAAACTTTATCACATTCTGCATTTCCTTCCTGATCTGGAAGAGGAAAAAAAGAGAAAATTATATAAACATACAGAAGTACTTACATAACAAGACATACATACTTACATAACATACAGAAGTACTTACATAACATACTAGAAAATACAGTGTACTTACAATATCTCGAAAACCTCGATACAGTTAAAGAACCTTATAACAACTGTGAGAGTATTGAAGATCTGGTCATTATAACATGCTTTCATTAAAAT
Organism: Maratus speculifer; assembly: GCA_964019185.1. Classification (NCBI taxonomy): domain Eukaryota; kingdom Metazoa; phylum Arthropoda; class Arachnida; order Araneae; family Salticidae; genus Maratus; species Maratus speculifer. The sequence goes on from OZ025299.1 coordinate 187,378,557, forward strand.
GTTATTGTATTATTTTTACAGTACTTTTTGTTCAACTAATGCAATGTGGCTTTATTATGCAAATCCAATCGAATAGTCATTAATCAAATCTATAGTCTTTACATGAATTAGAAAAACAGTAAAAACTATCTAACTCAATCAAAATATTTGTTAGCAGAGGCATTTGCTAGCCAAGATACAGAAGAATACCAATTATCCAAACCTGTAAAGACAAAGCCACATTTTAGTATGCAAAAGTTTGGATAACTAGACAGAAGAACATTTGAATGAAAGCACATTGCATACTGCCTGCAATGTTAGAAAAAATGTCATTGCATCATTCCTGTGAAATATTTAGCACTAACAGGAATTTCAACTGTACTTACTGACAATATTCCATATGCTTTAAAAGTAATTTAAGATAAGAAAAATGCTCTTTTTACTTTAATGTCCATTGTTATTGACATTAAAGTAAAGTTAAGAACATTAAAGTAAAACTTCAGTGCCCACTAACTAGAGACCTGCATCAGGTCATGTTACGCACTTTTACCTCATCCTGTGGTTTGTTTTGGGTCAGGTCAGATCTATATTTGATTAAGGGTTTCTTAACTGCTCCGCTCAACAAGCACAAAACGTTTTGACACATTTACAAATTCATTTTTTAACAGAAATGTATAAAATTAGAATGCCTGATTATGGAAGCGATTTTGTATCGAACTTATTTTTCCATTTTATGATAATTAAATTACCTATCCAGTTCTACACTATTTCGATCACCTGATCACTGGTTTTTCTCCTGCTTTTCGACTGGTTTTTCTGATTTCATCAGGAAATGTGCTCAAAAGTGTAAACTTTGAAGCCTTGTTATGAAAAATCTATTGTGTTAAAAAAAAAAAAAAAAAAAAAAAAAAAAACAGAAAATTGCGTGCAATTAAACAGTTTCTGAATAATAACACCTGCTATTTTCATGCATTTCCGAACAAAAATAAATTAAAGCATGTGTCACAAAGTTGCCCTTTTTGATTTAAGAACACTCTTAAGAAACATTTTGGTGGAGTAATATGATTCTGTAACCAATTATCTCTGTTAATCAAAACATCACTGTATTGGATTTCAAAATTCTATTAACACACAGAAGCTTTTGGTGGGAAACACAATGATTTATTAATAGGCATTAAAACTAAACTCATAGACTGGAAAAATAAGATAATTGTATACAACTTTTTTAAAAGTGTTTTAAAGACATTGATATCCATAAAAAATGCCATTATAAGTTATAATTAAAAAAATATTAATTTTTTACAAGTTTGAGAAATAAAATTGTCATAAGATAAAATCCTGTGTTCTAATGATTTTTTATTACTAGGTGGACTAAAATTTTGTTTCTATAATTAAACTTATACAACTTTAAGTCAGTCCAGACATTGCAAATATGGCATGTATAAGTACATATTCAAATAGAAAATCTATCAAACTAATTTGAGTTTGTGAATTGATCTTCCTAGTGCTGTTGCAGTATATTTCATAAGCACACTTATTTTTAAATAAGATTAGAAAATTCATTTTCTAATTTCACAATATATAAAAAATAATAGTTCTTTTCAGGAATACATTTTTTTTTCACAAATCTCCAGAATTTTTATTTAAAAAAATCGTAAAATAAAAAAATAGTGCAAAAATGTTTGAACATTTTTGCACTAAAATAATGTATAATGGAAAGAAAATATTTGAAAATAATTCTTACAAAACAAAACAGCAACATAGGGCGCAGTCTTCAGCATGTGGTCAAGCATTCTTGTATTAACCTCTTCAATTTGATCTGGGATGTCCAATGCTTCCTCACTGGTAACCCATTTAAGCAGCTGATCTTCATCTAGTAAATCACCTTTTTAGTTGAAAATAAGAAGCGGATAATTAGTCCCATAAAATAGGTGTCAAAACTTTAAACAAAGTAAATGTTTAAAAAAAAAATTAAGCATTGTGCTTTTAGCCTCTTATAATCAGCAAATTAGGACATCTAGATACTTATAATCAATAAAACTTTGCAATGATATTATAAAAGAAAAATTAAATAAAAGATAAATAAATAACAGTTAGAAATCATAAAATAATTAAATGGTATTGTGATAGATAAAGCTTAGAAATAATAAATCTAATTCATATTGTAATTTTAGCATATCAAAATTAAATAAAGATCAAATTCAGAAACATTGAAAATTTTCTTTTTATTTTATATATTTACTAAACAAATATGTAAGAAACATACAAAAAGCATCCCATAAAACAAATGTAAACTTAGCAGTTACTTATGATATAAATTAATAACAAAGTAAAAAGTTTCTAAAACAAGAAACACACCATCATAACAAGAAACACACCATCATAATTTTGATAGATTTTTATTTTGGTAAAGAACATTTAAGAACTTAAAAACATTTTCCCTGCTCTGGAAAGGGTAAAAATAAAATCTAATAATGTTTTTTTATAACCCCCCCCCCCCCCAAAAAAAAAAAAAAAAAATAAATAAATAAATAAAGATTTATTTTCACCCAAGCTTTAATATGAGAGATGTTCAATATGAATTTTGAAACTCTGAAAACCCTACTCGATTTGAAATTTGTCTTGGGTGAAAGAATTCTTTCTAAAGTACAAACAAAAGCCTCTTCAAACATTTCTCCTTATTTATTTACTGCATATTATTACATTCTGTATCATATTTCATATTGCATCATTACTTTTAATAAAATAAATCTTGTGTGAAATGGAGAAATTTTCAACAAAACATATTCAAGCATTGTCTATTAACATTATTTTGCATATATATGTGTATATATATACATGCATGTGTAAACAGAAAATTTTAAAAACATGGTTAAGTATCAAATTTTAGAGCAATGTCATTCAGAGTAACCAATTTATAATTTATTCTAATGACAAAAACGTCTCTTGACTATATTTTGCAAAAAGCTATCAATATCTATATATTTTGATTTATTTATATTAGCAGTATCAGCAAAGAATATGGTTAAGTATCAAATTCAGAGTGATGTTTTATGTCAATTTTGTGTTATACATGATTCAAAGTAACGAAATTCGAATTTAGTTCTAATGAAAAAAAACGTCTCTTGAATATATTTTGCAAAAAGCTATCTATATCTATATATTTTGATTTATTTATATTAGCAGTATCATCTAAGAGTATAATAAACAATAATATACAAAAAATAAGAGAAGTTGGTCATCAGAGCATATAACACATCGATTTTGTTTATGCATAAATATACGTTCTTATTATCTTAAAATGATTTTATAATTTTAAATTTTGGTATATCACATTTTATTATCTCAATTTACCTATTTTATTTGCAATTTTTCCTACTCAGTTTTAAGACCCACGATTTTGTATATTTTATTTTCCAATTAAATAAGAAATATAAGGTGTTGGACTTTAGCAATCTCTAGCATATCTTTCACTGCAGACTAAATAATAATTAAAAAAAAAAAATTCTCACTCTGTGTTCAAGTCATAAAATTCACCAACTTAAGATTTATTTTTTTCAGCCAGACATATTTTTCAGATAATTTTTTTTTTGTCCTATGATAATACAAAAAAATATATTGCATTTATACATTTTTCTTGTTTCTTCTTCAAAAAGAGGAATGTGATCAGATATGCAGAAAAAAGATTATGTAGCCCCAAAATCAAAATAAGTTATTATGCTTTTAAAGCCTAAAAAGATAAAAGAAAATATTTAAAAGTCAGTAACAAGAAAAATGAAATTTCAGCAAACAAGCTCAAATTACTTCTTATTTAATTATAGCAGCAAGAAAGGCATAAATTTTTTTCATACAAACTAAATATTACAAATATCTCACCTTTGTATATAATTGGTTCTCCATTTCTGAATAAAACAACTGCAGGAAATTTATTCAATTTAGCTTCTTTCTTGGCAATGGTCATATCATCTGTTGTAACAAACAGTATCCCATGGTCATCAGTTTCATCATCAATTTTCTCAAGCTCTTGCAAGATTTTGTCACATTCGCGGCAATCATTAGGAGCTGTTCCAGAGAAACAGTAAAGATTACTCATAGTTAAAAAACAATTATTTATTATTAAAAGAAAAACCACCAGTCTCTAATTATATATATTTTAAATCTTAAAATTAAAAGAAAAAAAATATATAAAAATAAATCAGAAAAAATTTGTAGAAGTTTCAAGCTGATAATATTCTTCACTAGAAACACTATAATTATTTCCTTAATTAAATACTAGTTAGTAAAATCTGCTAAAATAAAAATCAAATCATTTAAGTTAAAACAGTCATTCCAATTTATTTATTTATTTATTTATTTTTATGTATTCAAGTTAATGTTTAACTGATTTAAATTTAATTAGAATAAACATTCATTTAAATGACAGCTATTGTACAATACTAAAATTCACCATAATAAAAAATTTAGTTTGGTAAAATTTGTAGATAACTTTGATTTAATCTTGTTTTAATTGCACATAAAATACCTAATAGTATATAAGTAAGATAGAATAGATTGTAAAAAATTTAAGACATACCAAAGAAAACAAGAACATATTCATATTGTTTCAACATATTTTCTAATATTTCATCTGTGACTTCTTCAATCATATCTTCCTCTTTATTTTTTAAAATCCAAGCTAAAACTTCTTCCTCTTTCATCAAATCACCTGCATGGATATATGTTAAAAAATGATTATCATGGTTAAAAAATCATCAAAGAAACGTAATATTTGCTAAATCTCCCAATTTCAGCAGGAAACTCTGTATAAAATAAGCATATATGAACCAGAAAATCTATTTAATGAATGAAATTATGTATATTTCAGTTAATTGGCACATTGAAATAAGACATATTTAAATAAATTTTCCAGTTCAAAGTATGTTTTAAAAAAAACAGATAATTAGCAATTATGCAAACAAATAATAATGGAGTTCTTAACCTTATCAAGTTAACAAGGATGCTTAAGGAGTACTTTAAACAGGTAACAACCTCTGATAAACTTCCATCAAAATAAAAGAATACAATAACAAATTTGAATAATCAATGCATGGTCAAAAAATAATTTAAGAATTTGGAGGCTATGGGGGAGCATTAGGCATTTGAGAGTCCAAGGGTATCTATGAGCATCTAATTGTAATTAGTTAATCATCAATTCATTGGACCATGGCTGGGCAGCAAAGGTGTTTTAAAATTGAATATTTGAGTAAGTTTTTGAAGATTTGATTTTTTTTCTTTTTTTAACAACTATTGTTATTTTTAAACAACACCCTAGAAACGAAATTATTACCTTCATAAACACTTGGCACTTTGTTCTCAAAATACACCAAAACAGGCAATTCATCAAGAATACCAAACTCTTTTGCAACTGAATCATCATCAATTCGTACAAATGGAATATTAACTTTGTCAGTAACTCCATCAATGTTTTCCAATTCTTTTAAAATTTGTTCACTGATACTTGCATCTTTATCATCTGAAAATATAATAGAAGTTAGAAAAAAGAAAAGGGTTACATTACAAAATTCATTATAAAGATCATTGAGAGTTCTTTTTGAAATATTTGAAATGCATATAGTAGAAAAATATGTTGTGTATTAGTGTTTGTGGATGCAGGAATAGGAAGAAGAAATTAGTCCTCCAAAAAAAATTATGTGTTATGATACTTGGAATAAATGCTAGACTGATATGGCACTAATCATTTATAATAATAATTTAAAGTATCATCTTAAATCATATCACATAAAAATTAATTTAAAATATCACTCTACATATAAAAATAGATTTGCAAATTTAAAAAATCATTTGTATTTATACGAAAAAATAAAAATAAAAATAAAATGGACCAAATAAACAAATATAATAATTTTAACTTATATAATTTCAGAAATTTTTACAAAGATTTTAATTTATTTAAGAAAAGAATCCTTTCAAAACTTTACTTCATAACAGATTACCTGAAAACTGTGGTAGAAATTTGACATGAAAAAAAAATCATAAAATATATCATTTAAATATTTTATAGAATAAAAGTTATTGTTTAAAAATTAGATTTAAAATGTTTTAGCTTGACATTATAAATTTAAAATAATTTGCTGCTCAAGGACAACAAAACACACTTTTTTTTGGAGAGGATAGGCATTATTTAATGATAAAAAATTTGATACTTCATTTTAAGACTCAGTTGCTATATTGGATGCTGGAAAGATTGCAAGGATATTTTTGCTGTTGAAAGGTAAACAAAGGTAAGAAACAACTCTTTAAATTTGAAAGGGTGTGCAATGCATAATGCCATTGCTCTGTGGTGGTACTTTGAAGAAATATATAACATCATTACATTAACCAGACAAAATTCAATTAAAATTTAACTATTATGTAAAAAAAAAAAAAAAAAAAAAAAAAGTCTTCATAGCTTTAAGTATGCTACATTACCGCTATTCAACTCAAACGTCATATAAATTGACGGCTAAGAATATTTAAATGAGTGAAAAAAGATGAAACAAGAAATATTTACCATGAAAAATACTAAATATTTAAAAAATATCACATATTTATCAAACAATTTGGACATGGATTAACCTTTTGCACTCCACTGACACCTATACAGTGACACACTAACCTTAACCACAAACCCTCTGACACCTATACAGTGACATACAGAGTTTAACTAAAAATCCACTGACATCCATACGGTAAACAACAAATGAACATATAACAAACATATTTTTAGGGAGTTTTCCCCCACCCCTATTATTTCAAATATGTAAGAATGGTGTGGAGTTGCTGGTAGGTGATTGAAATTTTGGTATGGAATGCAGAAGGTTAAAAGTGGTATAAAATTAATCAAATTACACCAAAAGATTTACAATAAGAAATAGTACTTACAGAAAAATACAACAACACTTTCACTAGTATCAATCAAATGATCCAAGGTGTTTTCATTCACATCCTCTATTTCATCATTTGCGAGCTGATTTAACAAAAATTCTAAAACATCATCCTCGTTCATAAGGTTTCCTAGAAAGAATTGAGTAGGAAATGAGAAAGTAGACAGAAATTCCAACATAAACAAGAACACAAAATGAATGTTTTATGCAAAAGCTTGACAAGTATGTGCTAAAAAATAATTTAATACATATTTTAACATGAAAATCTAGAAAACACCTTTCCTTAACCTAATGCATCATCAGAAGAATAATTTTTAAGAATGATATATAGAATATTAAACAACTTAAATCATAAATGTTAGTTAAATGACACATTACTTATAATAATAAACATTATAATAAAATAAGTAACATCTTAAAATGTAGTTAATAAATTTTATGTATAGCAGTTTTAAAAATAATTAATTTTTTTTGTCAATTGATGTCATTTTCCTATCTCAATTTGTAAAAATGCACAAAATAATCTGAAATTTTTTGTGATATTTTGACTGTATTTTTTGGTGAATCTGAGATACTCATATTTTTTTCTGCAATTTCTTTTGACAAAAGCACATTTTTTGGTGATCCTTCAAGAAATTCATGATTTTTTGATGTAATTTGTATTTTTTAGCGATCCTTTGATAGCATTTTTCTAGAACTGACATAATTTGCATTTTTTTCTGCAATCTTTTGATAATATGTTCATTTTTTACGATCCTTCGATGAAATTTACGAACTTTTGGCGATCTTTTGAAGAAATTAGCATTTTTCACGATTCTTTGACAAAAATTGCATTTTTTCAGCGATCATTAGATAAAATTCCTCTTTTTTCAATGATTTTTTGACATATTTTCCATTTTTTAGCAATCGTTTGACATAATTTAAGTTTTTCCAGTGATCTTTAAGGAAGGGAATTCGTTTCATTTAGTTTTCTGAAATTTTTGATTTTTTATAAAGTTAGAGGAGGGTGTTTGATTGGGAAGGGCGGATTAACGGTATTTTATGATAAGTATTTTTTAATAAAAGTTACCATTATAAAAAGTCAAGTACAATAAAAAAATAATATTTTTCTGTATTTTATAACATTGGGGACAATAATTGAGATTTTAAAATGCAGACAAACAAAATGTTTAGTATAAGTGAAGCATGTTCATCAGGGTTTATAATTAATATCTTGGCAAATTATCAAAATAGTTGTGAGTGCATTTATATCTGTATTTCTCTATCCTTCTCCATATTTACAGACATTTATGTGTGATAGAATCTCCTATCATCACCAACAAACAGACAAAACATTTCGTATATCAATATAAAACGAAAAAAAAAATGATTTATAGAAACTACTGAATCATTACCTTCATAAACTATTGGACTTCCTTCTTTGAAAAACATCAATGCTGGTAACTTTTTTAAGCCATACTTTTTAGCAGCCTCAAAATTATCATTTTTCACAACTAAGATGTCATATTCATCACAAACTCCATCAATTTTTTCTATTTCTTTCAAGACTTTCGCACTTTTTTTTGATTTATGGTCATCTAAACAAACAGAAAATGAGAAACATTGTTACACTATGTAAAACACTTCTGTTAGATAAAAAGACAAAAAGCTCTTAATAAACATCATAGAAAGATGTCCAAAAATTAAAGATGAGTAACAAAATGCAAATCTTCTTTTGGAAAAGTATTTAACTATGGGTTGAAATAGGCTGAAAGAGCCATGAATAAATGATAAAAACAAATTAACTCAATTCAATATTATTTAAATTAGCCAACATATGCAATGTGTAATAATTTTTCTTTGTAGTGAAATTTTAAATACAGGGTGGTGATAAAAAAGAAAACATCCTCGATATTTGAACCCCTAGTGGCCTAAACATTCAACCAATTGAAAAGAAATTTTTAGATATACTTATTTGAAGGTATGCTGTAGAGATCGTGATGATTTAAAACAATAAAGATCTCTTGGTTATGGTTACAGTAAAAAAAATTCAACATTTTTGAATGACAACACTCCTTTTTTTCATGATAAAAACAAATTAACTCAATTCAATATTATTTAAATTTGCCAACATATGCAATGTGTGATACTTTTTCTTTGTAGTGAAATTTTAAATACAGGGTGGTGATAAAAAAAAAATCCTCGATATTTGAACCCCTAGTGGCCTAAACATTCAACCAATTGAAAAGAAATTTTTAGATATACTTATTTGAAGGTAGGCTGTAGAGATCGTGATGATTTAAAACAATACAGATCTCTTTGTTATGGTTACAGTAAAAAAAAATTCAACATTTTTGAATGAAAACACTCCTTTTTTTCAGGCGCAAATTCATCAACACATTGCAAAACCATAAATGGTGTTGAAATGATACACTTATGAGGAAAATTATCAGCATAAAACACTTGCAAAATAACCACTGTAAAGAATTAATGACCAACTGATTAAAGAAACTACCTTACCACACTGTTTATTAAAAACTTTTCACGTGCAATGATTTGCATATGGTTTTCTGTGATTGGTGCTTCTATAATCCATTTCTGTGAATTATGCAAAGTGCATCAGTTCAACTTGTCTTGGAATCCTCATTTAATTGGAGTCCTTTTAATTTGTGTCTGGCTAACTTCACTATCATGCTGAAGAAGCACGTTTTCGATATGTGAGAAACAAAGGAGTGGCTATAAAACATTTTTTAAGTTGACAATAGTTTTATTTTATTTTATTTTCACTTGTGAATTACATAATGTTGTAAGATTTGCCTGAAAATGTGTTTTGGAGTTGTGTTTGTGTACACATAGGGGACATAAAAATTTAATCCTTTTTTTTAGAGCACACAATCTTAGATTACACAAGAATTTATTTAGATTGAGTACCATGCTATTACATCTGTAATTTTAGTCATAAGTATTTTGTTCCAACACTATTTATGGTTTTACAATGCAGTGATGAGTTTGTGTAGGAAAAAAAAGGGTACTGCCATTCAAAAATTTCAAAATCTTTTCATTGTAACCATAACTGCGAGAGCACTATTATTTTAAATCATCACAATCTTGAGTGCATATCTTCAAATAACTAAATCTGAGATTTTCTTTCAATTGGTTGAATGGTTAGGTTGCTAGTGGTAAATATATCAGGGAAGTTTTTTTTATGACCCCCCGTAGGAATTTTTTATTGAGGTGATAAAATAACAGTTGGACTGTCTATTTATTGTCAGAGGAAAGGGATCAATGATTAATTCCTGATACTGCCACAGAGTACTGATACCACAAAAGTAGAATGCAGCCCCTTCTATGCTGCTGTGAAGGTATCATCTTAAGGAAATATCACCAGAAAATTAAAAGTAAATAATTAAAAACATTGAAGTGTGGCCCTTATAGGGCTAGGATGTTTAATATAGTGATGACTGCTTCAAATTACAAATTTTCTCAGATAATAACAAACAGCAGCATGAGAAGACTGAATTCCAGCCCTTTTAAGACTGCTTGGAAGGTAGTCTGATCAAAGAGCTTATATGAAATAAGAAGGGAAGGCTGTAGGAAGCCATAATTAATGAAACAGAGCAAATGCTGGGATAAAAGGTCTAAGATTTGATTCAATCTCATGCATGCTTTACTGTACAAACCAAATTTTGTTTGTGGTAAATCTATTTATTCTGTTGGACAGAATTCAGCAGCAGAGAAAGTGCATTGTACTATTTGTTGCTTAGCAGAAATATTGTTTTTTTACTTAATTTATTAAATAAATTAATACATATACATAGTGGGTGGCATTATTAATAATAATAAGAATAAAGATTCTTTCTACTTAACTACTTACAATTTTTGAGTATGCTTTTACTTTTTCTAAGAAGCTATCCGTTTATTTATGATGAATAAATATAATAAATCAAAAGTAGGGTGAAGAAAAACAGCTTAAAATGCATATAAGAAAATCATCCTTGACTTGTATTTGAAGTTTCTCACTTTATAATCATGTCAAGTATATCTTTAACCACTGTACATTACTTTTACTGTTTTACTACACGAGCTGTTTTGCTGGCTGGCAGGGATTTACATTATATTTCTGTGTCTTCCCTTCTTCATGTTTGTAGTTTTCTGGTGTAAGTAAAAGGCAATTTACATAAGCAAAATTTTTCAGGTGATGTCTTAAATTCTTTTGTATTTATGGGCAATAATTCCTTTTATCATCATTCTATGTGTGCAGAAAAGTAACCCTAAATGGAGAAATCAACTGAATAGATATATCTACCATTTAACCAAATAAAACTGGTTGTAATACTAAATCAGGAATGTTTGAACAGGGGGTACATTGTGTACCGTATTGGGTTGCAGTAGACTGGGTGATGACTGCAGAAAATACTGTTTTATATATCATCAAAAAGAAAATGTTGTGTAGACTACAAAACTGAGTCTGCCGAAGCACAATTTAGAAGCAACACCCAACAGACCAGTATGAAGCAATCAATTTTGAAACTAAGCCAGTAAAAAATGCCAAATATAAAATACACACTTAAGCATTTTATCAAATGAAAGGTTCAATATTTAATAACTGTTAAGTTTTCACATTTTATAGATTTCAGATAAAATATTTATTGGATTATTTGTAAGTAAATTTTCATTATTTTTTTTTAAATATAAAAGCAAACAATTTAAAAGAACAGAAAATATCATTGTATCTTTATATAAATAACTGATAAACAGAATATTTCAACAAAAAAATTTTACACGCTATGAAAACATACATAAAAATTACTCTAAGTAGCATATTATAGCCAATTATCAATAGCAGAGTGGTCTCAAGTACATCTCCATTATTATGTGCAGAGGCAGTCCGAATGTTAAGTATTCGATATATCATTAACTTTTGAATAATACATACACTGTGATGAATTTCAATCTAGTTAGATCATAACCATTTATAGCTGCATTGATTATTAATGATTTTGTAGAAATTTATTATTTGATTTTTCAACATTTTCATGCTTGAGACAGATTTTCAAACAGAGAGAATTTTGCATGTCTCAAAATTTTTTTCATCACCAAACATTTTACATCTTTTTTTCACATGTTATTTTTTAAAGTGTAACTGATCCTTATATTTGTGACATCAGTCTATTGAGTCTTCATAGTACTTAAAACGAACAAATGTTAAAGTTACACCACAACTGAATAGATTAATTTGAAAAATAAAATAAAAAATCAGAATATGACCTTTGATAAACTTCACCAGGATTTTTTTTTTACAAGGATAAAACATGTTTTAAACACACAGAGAGATCAAAGTCATTTGAGTTTGGTTTATTTTGTTGTACATTTAAGTTAAATGTATATTGATATGGATGTGGATAAAATTTTATCAGATATGTAAGGTAAGTAAATCAAATTTTATACTTTCTAACACTTAAAGATTTGTATATGAAACTTACTCAAAAGCACAATAGGTGAATGTGGAACAAAACAAAATAGAAAAAATCTGTTATTTTTGAATAGGCAGCACATAGTACAAAAATATATACAAATGATATTGATGTAAATTCAATGGTTGGTTTGGGGTCAAAATTAATGGATTATGAAATTGGATAGCAAAAGGCACTGAATAATGTTTTATAGCACTAATAAAAGAACATTAGAATAAACTAAACAAGATTACATTTTTCCTGGAAATTACATTCTTAATAAAAGATTCATGTAAGATTAAAAGAAAATTATAGATGTACTCAAGGTTAAATGCCATTTTTTTAATGAACATATCTAAAAACCTGCTACTTGAGGAGTAAAAACACTGGATCTAGTTGCTGTATAAATTTGAACAAAGAGTTCAATTCTTCATTTCTCTTTCTGTTTTCACTATAAACAAGATAACAGCAAATATTTGTTTCTGTTTTAATAAAATTCTACAGGAAAGCACTATACATAATCAATATTTATTTAACTAATAATTTAAATAAATTATTTTCATAAATTCTTGTTGATTAATAAAATAAAATAAAAAAGAATATTGCCCAGTTAAACTGATGGCATTGAGCTCACAGGCTACGCATACTAATTGTACATTACAGCCTTGTATTTTCGTTAATTCCATTCGAAAAAAAATTAAAAAGGGGTAACAGCTCTCCCCTTTCTCCTTTTTTATACTTAATCATTGAACCTCCTAAACTATCAAGTACATGCTTTATCATATTAAAAAACCTATATCCAAAATTCAGAGCAAATTGGATAATTCTTAATAAAAACCCATTTAGCATTTATATAATTTAAGAGGAGTTATTCTCGTCTTTTATACTTAACCATTAAACTTCCAAAACTATTCAGAGATTTGAACGAAATCTGACAATTCAGATTGAAAAATCCATTTATACAAGTTAAGGGGAGGGGCATTAGAACCCCCATTCCCCCTGTTTATACTTATTCAATGAACACCTAATAACAGCCATGGACTCGCCTCATCAGAATGATCCTATATCTAAATTTTGAACGAAAACTGTTAATTCTGCATGGAAATCCCGTTTATATCAATTAAGGGGAGGGGCATGATTCCCCCGTTCCCCCTGTTTATACTTATTCAATGAACACCTAATAACAGTCACAGAATCACCTCATCAGAATGATCCTGTCTAAATTTTGAACGAAAACTGTTAATTCTGCATGAAAATCCCGTTTATATCTATTAAGGGGGGGCATGAGCCCCCCGTTCCCCCTGTTTATACTTATTCAATGAACACCTAATGACAGTCACGGAATCGCCTCATCAGAATGATCCTATATCTAAATTTTGAACGAAAACTGTTAATTCTGCATGAAAATCCCGTTTATATCAATTAAAGGGAGGGGCATGAGCCCCCCGTTCCCCCTGTTTATATTTATTCAATGAACACCTAATAACAGTCACGGAATCGCCTCATCAGAATGATCCTATATCTAAATTTTGAACGAAAACTGTTAATTCTGCATGAAAATCCCATTTATATCTATTAAGGGGGGGGGGCATGAGCCCCCCGTTCCCCCTGTTTATACTTATTCAATGAACACCTAATAACAGTCACGGAATCACCTCATCAGAATGATCCTATATCTAAATTTTGAACGAAAACTGTTAATTCTGCATGAAAATCCCGTTTATATCTATTAAGGGGGGGGGGGGCATGAGCACCCCGTTCCCCCTGTTTATACTTATTCAATGACCACCTAATGACAGTCACGGAATCGCCTCATCAGAATGATCCTATATCTAAATTTTAAACGAAAACTGTTAATTCTGCATGAAAATCCCGTTTATATCAATTAAGGGGAGAGGCATGAGCCCCCCGTTCCCCCTGTTTATACTTATTCAATGAACACCTAATAACAGTCACGGAATCACCTCATCAGAATGATCCTATATCTAAATTTTGAACGAAAACTGTTAATTCTGCATGAAAATCCCGTTTATATCTATTAGGGGGGGGGCATGAGCACCCCGTTCCCCCTGTTTATACTTATTCAATGAACACCTAATGACAGTCACGGAATCGCCTCATCAGAATGATCCTATATCTAAATTTTAAACGAAAACTGTTAATTCTGCATGAAAATCCCGTTTATATCAATTAAGGGGAGAGGCATGAGCCCCCCGTTCCCCCTGTTTATACTTATTCAATGAACACCTAATGACAGTCACGGAATCGCCTCATCAGAATGATCCTATATCTAAATTTTGAACGAAAACTGTTAATTCTGCATGAAAATCCCATTTATATCAATTAAAGGGAGGGGCATGAGCCCCCCGTTCCCCCTGTTTATATTTATTCAATGAACACCTAATAACAGTCACGGAATTGCCTCATCAGAATGATCCTATATCTAAATTTTGAACGAAAACTGTTAATTCTGCATGAAAATCCCGTTTATATCAATTAAGGGGAGAGGCATGAGCCCCCCGTTCCCTCTGTTTATACTTATTCAATGAACACCTAATGACAGTCACGGAATCGCCTCATCAGAATGATCCTATATCTAAATTTTGAACGAAAACTGTTAATTCTGCATGAAAATCCCGTTTATATCAATTAAAGGGAGGGGCATGAGCCCCCCGTTCCCCCTGTTTATATTTATTCAATGAACACCTAATGACAGTCACGGAATCGCCTCATCAGAATGATCCTATATCTAAATTTTGAACGAAAACTGTTAATTCTGCATGAAAATCCCGTTTATATCAATTAAGGGGAGAGGCATGAGCCCCCCGTTCCCCCTGTTTATACTTATTCAATGAACACCTAATGACAGTCACGGAATCGCCTCATCAGAATGATCCTATATCTAAATTTTGAACGAAAACTGTTAATTCTGCATGAAAATCCCGTTTATATCAATTAAAGGGAGGGGCATGAGCCCCCCGTTCCCCCTGTTTATATTTATTCAATGAACACCTAATAACAGTCACGGAATCGCCTCATCAGAATGATCCTATATCTAAATTTTGAACGAAAACTGTTAATTCTGCATGAAAATCCCATTTATATCTATTAAGGGGGGGCATGAGCCCCCCGTTCCCCCTGTTTATACTTATTCAATGAACACCTAATAACAGTCACGGAATCACCTCATCAGAATGATCCTATATCTAAATTTTGAACGAAAACTGTTAATTCTGCATGAAAATCCCGTTTATATCTATTAAGGGGGGGGGGGGGGCATGAGCACCCCGTTCCCCCTGTTTATACTTATTCAATGAACACCTAATGACAGTCACGGAATCGCCTCATCAGAATAATCCTATATCTAAATTTTAAACGAAAACTGTTAATTCTGCATGAAAATCCCGTTTATATCAATTAAGGGGAGAGGCATGAGCCCCCCGTTCCCCCTGTTTATACTTATTCAATGAACACTTAATAACAGTCACGGAATCACCTCATCAGAATGATCCTATATCTAAATTTTGAACAAAAACTGTTAATTCTGCATGAAAATCCCGTTTATATCTATTAAGGGGGGGGGCATGAGCACCCCGTTCCCCCTGTTTATACTTATTCAATGAACACCTAATGACAGTCACGGAATCGCCTCATCAGAATGATCCTATATCTAAATTTTAAACGAAAACTGTTAATTCTGCATGAAAATCCCGTTTATATCAATTAAGGGGAGAGGCATGAGCCCCCCGTTCCCCCTGTTTATACTTATTCAATGAACACCTAATGACAGTCACGGAATCGCCTCATCAGAATGATCCTATATCTAAATTTTGAACGAAACCTGTTAATTCTGCATGAAAATCCCGTTTATATCAATTAAAGGGAGGGGCATGAGCCCCCCGTTCCCCCTGTTTATATTTATTCAATGAACACCTAATAACAGTCACGGAATTGCCTCATCAGAATTATCCTATATCTAAATTTTGAACGAAAACTGTTAATTCTGCATGAAAATCCCGTTTATATCAATTAAGGGAGGGGGGCATGAGCCCCCCGTTGCCCTTGTCTATACTTATTCAATGAACACCTAATGACAGTCACGGAATCGCCTCATCAGAATGATCCTATATCTAAATTTTGAACGAAAACTGTTAATTCTGCATGAAAATCCCGTTTATATCAATTAAGGGGGGGGGATATGAGCCCCCCGTTCCCCCTGTTTATACTTATTCAATGAACACCTAATGACAGTCACGGAATCGCCTCATCAGAATGATCCTATATCTAAATTTTGAACGAAAACTGTTAATTCTGCATGAAAATCCCATTTATATCAATTAAGGGGAGGGGCATTAGCCCCCCGTTCCCCCTGTTTATACTTATTCAATGAACACCTAATAACCGTCATGGAATCACCTCATCAGAATGATCCTATACCTAAATTTTGAACGAAAACTGTTAATTCTGCATGAAAATCCCGTTTATATCTATTAAGGGGGGGGGGGGGCATGAGCCCCCCCGTTCCCCCTCTTATAATTATCGAATGAACTCCAAAAACTAATCAGGGAAGCGCCTTATCAGGATATACCTATATACAAAATTTCAAGTGGATCCGATATTTTTATCATGAGTTATCGCGTTACGTACGAATGAACATACGAATGTACATACAGAACGGACGGGCACTTAAGCTCTCAGGCTATGATAGCCTGTGAGCTAATAATTGCTTTATTAAAAATTTGTCAGAAAAGAATTATCAAACATCACTAAAAACAGTTTATGTGTAACTGACATAATTTGTTTTTTAAGCTTTAAACACAATTAAGGTAGTTTAACATATTACAGCACCCCCTTATGGACATACAATTTTGCAATAATATTCATATTATACAGTTAAAATGTTCCAAGTATGTCATTTGTTGGCCTAATACTTTTTGAGTAAAAATTCATGGTGAAATATTTTGAGTTTAAAATATCTTTATAATTGGTATTATTTTGTGAGAAGAGAAAGTGATTGATAATTTCAATATTGTGTCTAACTTTAAGGAGAAATTACATCACTGAGACAGAAGGTTTTAAGGAAGAATGTAATATATAAAACTTTTTAAAACAAGAAAAATACATACAAAATAAGACAGACACTAGCGGATTGTGAGATATCAAATTGAAAAGAATTTTCTCTGTTACTTCTTCAATACCATCAGATGTTAATTGCAGATGAAGCCACTTCCAAACCTGTTGCTCATTTGTAAGGTCACCTACATAAGCACAAAAAATAATCACATTAAAATACATTTCATCTGCTTGGTTTCATTGCAAACATATTTGTCATACATTTTACTTATTACTAGAGAGCTTTACCACTATACTGAATGATTTTTTTGCAAATAAACCACAAATAATAAAATTATCGTTCAAAAGAAATTGCTAACCAAAGAAAACTCTGGACTGGGTCTATTGAATCATTTAAATCTTGAAAAATAAATCCGAATTTCTGGTTTGGGTTCCCAATGCCTATGGTAATGCATTATTCCCTATGCTTATGGAAGCTCTGCTTATGCCAATTTTTTTGTTCCAAATGAACCTTTTTTTAAAACAGAATTTTGACAGGTCATTGTTGGCTATGGCACATTATACCAGGCATGATGTGCATTCACAAAGAAGTCTTTCCAAATGAACCTAATTTACAGACCCTTGATGCCTTTGGCAGCATAGTGTGTCCAAAACAAACTTTTTGCATGGGCTTCTGCTGCCGAAGACATCATATAGCAGGTGTGCTGTGCACATGCCTAAAACATCTGAAGAAAATTGTATGCTGAATTGAAAGAATAAAATTCTGTTGAAATCAGGCCCATAAAACTCAAGATAACAATGTGCGACCTGGCAGCAGAAGGAGGAACTAAAATCTGTAAGATAATTGAAAATAGAATTGAATTAGCCAAAAACTCATTGAAATTGGGTCCAAAAACCCTGAGAAAAGGATGTTTGAAAATAGTGGTAAATGAAGTCTAAAAAATGAATGAACCAATTCCTATTAAAAATGGGCTTATAGAACTTGAGAAAAAATACACTGTTAATGCTCGAAAATGGCAGTAACAGAAACATATATTTAGGAAAACATATTTTAAAATGTAAATAAAGCGGAAAATTATGTACATTACATTAAGCAATGTTCAAGAAGAATTACCAGAATATTAAAAATGCAATGAAAATGTATTTGGCTAAAATTATCTTAACTTATTAAAAACAGAATAAAAAACAAATCTTATCAAAAATTCAACTTAACCTGATTTAGAATGAAACTGAAACAATTATTAAAGCATAAAAATATAAAACAATATGTGTGGTGAGGCAAATAAGTACAAGTGAATTTAAAAATAAATTTATATTTATTAAAAGAACATTAACATAAAAACAATAAAATGAATATAAAACTAAACATATTAGAAAATACAAACAACTTTTGCAAGCCAACTCCCTTAAGGCAGTTCTCAAATCCCCTGCCCAACAATTGCAAAGCTTTCTGATTTATATTTAAATGTAAAGAATTAAATTTGGCAGGCCGACCATTGGAGTAATTTGGAATCGAAATGAGTTTTCTTCTCTTTTTGTATAAAAATTATTTACAGAGTTATAAACAACTGACATCACATGAATCACAGTTTTTCTCCTGTTTCATATGCAGAAATCTGGTTCAAAATGTCCACTTTGACAATATCTTCAGAAAGATCTTTTGTGTTTATCAAAAATTGGAAAAGGTCCTTTGATTACACAGTTTTTGAATAAAAACACACACTAATTTCATGCATTTCTATATATAAATCAATTTACAAATGTATTAGAAAGTAACCCCTTTGTATTTCAAAACAGCCTTAAATACATCAAAACTATATGACTGTTTAACAGATTTCTCCAGCACTTACTCTGCTTGTTTCATTGAATAAGGACAAACATTGCAGAGAATCAAAACATTTCTAGCCAGTATACTTAAGGTGATAAAACAAAAAATGGTGACTCATTGGAAACAAACATCACTTAAGTAATTCTTTATAATGTAGCACATTTAAATTTGGCACATAAAAGATAAACATTTAAACACTTTCATGGCATTTGCCATCGAAATCTCTTAATTCTGACTCTGAATCAGTTAGTTTAATAAATACAGAATTTTCTTTATGATTTGAAGCCCAACTTAAATTAATTAATGATACTGGATTTAAAGTGAATGCTTAATACAAAGAGTCTATTAAAAGTAAGTTAACACGTTTGCTGCCACTTATATGAAGATGTGATGATAACTAGTGCTGCACTGTAGATGTGGGTTTTTCCCAGAAGCCAATTTACTTTTTATAACAAAGAATCAGTGAAAGATTTTCATGCGCCAGCGCGTGACTGGCTATTGGACATCACCCCACATCACGTGCTGGCGCGTGAGTGGTCCCTTAACATTGGTGCCATATCATGTGCTATCACGTGAGCAGCAGCAAAAGTGTTAAGCAAATGAAGCACAGCATTTTAAAAAATATGCCTGAAAAGATGGCATAATAAACTATTAATATTATAAAAAATTGGGAAAGAACTTCATTAAAAAATTTCCATACATTCATTCAATATTATTACTCCATTAAAACAAGTGTTAATAAGATTTTCAGGTAAATGGAAAAGACATGTTCAAAAAGAAGGGTGATTTACAAGCAAGTTGCTATTCTTTTCACTACCTGGCTGCCTGGCTCCACATGTCGACCTCTAATTTTATTTTATTTTTATCATAAAAACTAAACTGTGTGATTTCTTTTAATTTTGACTTCAATTTCTTAGTAGTTGAAGGTTTTTGCTTTACAAATAAATTAATAAATGACAATATCTATGCTGATTTCTGCATAAAACAGAAGATGTTCTCATCTGAGTTTGCAAATAGCTTTCAACACAGTGTGACCAAGAAAGTGAAAATTTTTCATAAGTATTTAACTTAAATCATTTAAAATAAAAAATTTTGAAGATTTGCTTATATTAACTAGTTTAAAGTCAGTAACTTTGTGATTGTGTGAATTTAGGTTTGTGATAATTAAATTGATATTTTAAGAATATTTGTAATTTTAAATCTTATTTGTGAACGTAAATTACCAGTTGCCTAAAAGGTAAATTTCAGAAATTTTCTTTTTTCCGTCATCCACAATATCATTTTGTTTGAGAATAAACAATGAATGAGTGTTGGCAGCATTATTTTAGCTTTGATAGCAAAGAGGACATACAAAAACAAAGACATACAAAAATACTTCCTTTACAATTCAAGGAGCAGATATTGACTTCTTAGCATTAATCAGAAAGATTGAGTTTTATCAGTACAAATTTACATACAGACATTTATTGGCAAAAATAGTATAGATTTAAAAAAAAAAAAAAAAATTACTATCTACATATTTTCACTTAACTGTCTCACAATTAAATTTTATAGAAGTATAAAAAATATGAATGCATTATATTTTAATTATGAAAATAAAAGAACAAATGAAAATTGTACATATAGCATAATAATTATAATTATAGATGTTATAAATATATTTAATATAGTATGAAAGTGTATTTTACTACAATGCATGCATTTATATGAGTAATTATATTTTTCTTATGGTTAATGAACAATGAAACTTCAATAATACCATGATAAACAGATGGTATCCGCTTCTCAAAATACACAAGAACTGGTAATTCAGTATCAAAGCCATATTCCTTAGCTAATTCTTCGTCGCAAATTCTAACGAAAGGTAAATTTTCTTCATCAGCTTCCTCATCAATATTTTCCAACTCCCTAAGTACTTCTTGTGACTTTTTGTCATTTTTATCATCTATGAAACATAAAAGAGCATTCTTAATCAAATGAATATGAAACAATATATTGAAGCTATACATAAAATCTAAATAAAATACATTTCAAATCAGACTCACAAAAAACTTTTTAAATGAAAAAAAAAAAAAAAAAAAAAAAAAAAGATAATGCATAAAATAATAAGCAGACAAGAAACAAGCTATGGAAAAGGTGTTAGTAATCTCATAATAATATAAAAATTTATGAGAAACATAGAATATGAAACTGAAATAATTTAAAAAATAATAAATCTTTTCCAAGAAAAAACTTTAAAAAAAAATAAAAAATTTCTTTCTTGTATAAAATGTTAACAAAAAACTTTCATTTATAATTAATATATATATTCTTTAACAATTTATTCCTAGATACACTTTTCTGTTTGTAAATACAATAAAAATTTAATCATTTTGGTTGATTTATAATAGAGTTTTTTTTAAACTTATATCTGTTATGCATCAGGTTAACCTATTAACTATTGAATATTAAAATAATACTATTAATTATTTCTTCTTACATTTGATTAAGAGCAAGAGTTTTAATCTATTTGCATTATTTTTTTCAAATTATTTTTTCATGTTAAAAATCTATATAAACCACATATCAAAGTTTAACTAAATCTTGAATTTTTTCAGAAATTTTTTTTTTCTTCCTTCATGAAAAAACATGAATTCAGTAATATTAAAAAAATTACAAATTAAAATATATACGGAATTTATATAAAGCTAAAAAAGTCAAATTTTGTCCCTATACCTGAACTGAATGTTTCATTGTTTACATCTGTAATTTTATGAGTGGATTTTAGAGAATTGTGGATTTCAGGATTGCAGATTTGAGGGAATCTACTGTACGTGTAAAGCTCCTATAATTAGCTTAACCCTGAACCTTTATGACCAAAATGACCTAATAATCAAATTTTCTCAAACATGTGACTTAGCCCAATGGTCTTCTTGTGCCCAAAAATGATAAAATATAAAATTTAGTCAAAATTCTTAGAGTCGTGTCTGCTACTTAGAAATTTTACTATAATGGCATTAAACCATGATTTACATTTCTTTCAGTGCGAGTTAGGATCAGATTGCGGATTAAAATATCTTGGGTTTGAGCCGAGTTGAGCATTGCCATTTTTTTTTCTTTTCTTTCTTTTTTTTTTTTTTTTTTGGCATGTTCAGTTTGGGTCATGGGTCAAGATATTCTTTTTTGGTCGGGTTACGAATTTACTTAAAAGGGAATTTGCAGGTGAGGTTGGATTGTACTCAATTTTCTAAAGTGTGACAAAGGAAAAATTTCATACCTAACATATTTATTTTCTTATCAAAATATAAGACCAGAAATACAAGAAGAGAATATAAACAATATAAATATTCTGAATAATAATAATAAAGTTTTATTAATAAAAAATTAATAAATAACATTATCAATTAATAATAATTATGGATTTTGAAACATTAGAATTTTTATATTTATACAGTCAAATCTTATTTTTTAATACTCACAGAAAAGAACTGCAAGATGTTCAGTTTTTTCAATCATCTGCTGAAGGACTTTTGATGAGACATCTTCAATCTCATCAGAACTTTGCTTGTCAAGCAGATATTTCAATACTTCCTCTTCATTTGATAATTCACCTAGCAATATACAAATATAAATATCACACTTGGTAAATTTATAGATATGCCACTTTAATAAATTACTTCTAGTGACAAAAAAAGCATAAAAGCAAAATTACCTGGATAAATGGTAGGCACTCCTCCTTCAAAATAAACTAAAGCAGGCATGGTGATTCCATAGTTCTCTGCTATTTCTTTACTCTCACTTCTGACAAGTGGTATTCCTGCTTTGTCACTTTCATCATCAATATGTTCAAGTTCATTAATAGCTTTCAGTGCAGCAGGGTCATCAGTACTATCTAAAATTTAAGCATAAAATGTTATCTTATATATGTATAAAGAAAACTTAAACTATCCATCAAATATGAGGCAACCAGAAATTCTGATCCACCAACAATAAATAATGGCAATCGACAGTGAACATTAAATTTTACTACACAGCTTTATAACGCCTAATGATTAAGATATACTCACAAACTAGCACATTATATGCAGTAAAATACCGTATTTAAAATATAACAAATAATTTGCCAGAACATTAGAAATATACTTTTGTTTTAAAAGTGCATTCATTTTCAATGTTCATTCAAAAGGCAAAAACAAGTTTAAGAAATAATATATCAAATCACATTTGCTCTGCTTCTAGTGAAAAACACTGACAGTTTAAAGCATCATGAATAAACATAACTTTTACTGCATATATGTACATAAAACATAAATTGCAGCCTTTATTCATTTTTGATAGATTTTAAAGTGGCAGACAATTTAAACTGATTTATGGTTTTCTATATACATTTATATGTATTTTTTAAATAAATAGATTTATTAATAAAAACAGAATCCTTCTAATAAGTTTTGAAGAAATAACTAGTTTGGAGCAATTCTTGTTTGATTAGCTAATTACTCATGAGACATTGTCAGTATTAAAGGTATTTCTTTATAGAAACTTGTTTAAGCTATTTCTGCAATTTTTTTACTTTATTTAAATGACATATGGATACTAAGTGTTTATGAAAGTTAGGCAAGAAATGACAGCCTCAATACTTTTAGTCAAGTGTCAAATGTTAGCTCCTAAAAATTAAAATGATTGTTATCTTGAAAATATTTTTACATTTCAAAGAATAATTATGCATATTAAATTTCGCCCCACGTTTCAGGCCTTTTGATGAAATTTGCATTTTTTTTTTTGCAATCTTTTAACTAAATTTGAGCTTTTACAGAATTTTTTTTTGTGATCTTTTAAAGCTTTTAGCATTTTTTCATGCGATCTTTTAAAGAAATTAGTGTAAGTTAGATTTTTTTTGCAATCTTTTGATGAAATTTGCTTGTTTTTTGTTATCTTTTGAAAAAATTTGTGGTTATTAGCAATCTTTTACGGAAATTAGCATTTTTATTACGATTTTTTGACTATTTGGTTCCTGTTTTTGAAGAAATTAACAATAATTTATCAAAATTCAAATTTTTCTTGCAATCCTTTGACAAAATTCAAATGTTTTTCACGATCTTTCACTAAAATTTTTGCCTTCTTTGGTGATAAATTTTATTTGTGATCGATTGACAAAATTCGTATGTTTTTAGCGATTTATTGACGAAATGTGAGTGTTTTTTGTGATCTTTTGATAAAATTTGCTTATTTTTTGCAATTTTTTTTACAAAATTTGCATTTTATTTGTGATTTTTTTTAAACAGAATCATATTTTCTTAGATTGTGTTTTGTTTGTTTATTGAGGAAATTCATGCATTTTTCACAAACTTTATTCATTTTTTGTTTTCAAATTAAATTAATTAAAATTGAATTAATTAATTGAATTAATTAAAATTTCACCTTTCAAAACACTTTTCATAATTTTTAGAGTGCATTAGAGGATAATGTTTAGAAAGATTTTACCCAATATATAAATTAAATTGTTATTTACACATTTT
Organism: Maratus speculifer; assembly: GCA_964019185.1. Taxonomy (NCBI): domain Eukaryota; kingdom Metazoa; phylum Arthropoda; class Arachnida; order Araneae; family Salticidae; genus Maratus; species Maratus speculifer. Next base: position 187,403,287 of record OZ025299.1, read on the forward strand.
TTGTGTAAACTCTACAACACTATTCAGATCATTTCTTTACAGTGTTGTTTTAATATTTTATAGATTTAGAAAATGTACAAAATAATGGCTTTGTATATAAATATAGCTTTTTTGCAAGCAAATGTTGTTAATAAGAAAAATTTAGATACTCACAAAACAAAACTGCAAGAAATTCACATTTATCAATCATCAATTCAACAACTTGATCAGAAACTACTTCAATTTCATCTGATTCCTTAAGTTCTTTTAGCCAATCAAGGACAGCTTCTTCAGTTGTTAAATTTCCTATAAAAAGTTAATAAAACATTTTAAAGAATTCTTTGTCTTTCAAGACAGTCTCAAAATAACTAAGTTTTTTTTTAAACATTAACAAAACATTAAATCACATTACACCTTTCACTGAGTAACAATTATTTCAGAATATGAAAATTTTATATGTCAAGTCTACTAGAAACTTCTGAACATTATTGCATTAAAAGAAAAGAATGCTAACTAAAAATTCTATAAATTTTTTAAATGAAATAATATTTTTATGGATTTTTACTGAAGAATATATAATTTCTATCATTACAAATAATATTTTTTCCAGTGTGACAATCATTTGTGGATTATATTTCAACATAATGACTTATCTTTGAAAGTTAAAAAAAAAAAAAGGCCCTCAAGCAATACCTGGTTGATATCTGCTTAATTTTTCCCTATTTACGGGCAGAAACAGATTATATTTCCATGTGCTAGGACTGGAGAGAAAATTGAATGTGGTAGAAATCAACCAAGCCTAGCTCTGCCATTTGCAAGCAAGTCACCAAAGCAGCACATGACCTGGCATTGTTATGATGTAGTGTGATTTATTTTCTATTAGGCAGCACAGATATATTTTCCCTGTAATTCATTTGTATCATCCGTTTCTGAATTGAGCCTTTCTTTGGATCTGAGAAGCTCATAGTTTATTAGACCTTCAACATCCTATCATTTACAAATCTCACAAAATCTCTTATTGAAGGAAAAGCTTACATTTAAATTGGAGAGGTTCAGCTTTTTCAAATTCACAATGTGCTTTTATTCTAGTTTAATCTATTATTTAATCGTTATTATCATCATTTAGTGGATTTAATCTATTTTTCTTTGTCAATTATTATCCAGTCTAAGAAAGGTTTGTTTGTGTTCCGGGGAAGTAATGTTTAAATGGCAACTAGACATAAAAATTTCTTTTGCTTAACTCATAAGGCATCCACCTACAATACATTATATAGATCAATCTAAACTTCTGAATATAGTTGAAAAAAGTCTGTTTTGCTAAACTTAACTTTTCCAAAATCTCCGATGATGTAACAAGGGATCTTTATTCGTAATTGTCATAACACTTCTGTTATCAATTAGAAATGGAATACCAGAGAATGACTTGTCATTAAGGTCAAAATCTCTGCTATAGATTTTTCAAGCTATTCCTTACATATTGCCAGAAACAATACCGTTTACTAAATTTTTCATCAAATGTTTGTGAAACTTATACACATTTCTGCAGTACTTTTGTCTGTTAAAATTCACGCAGATTGCTAAACTGTAAGGGAACTTTATTAAAACAGATGTTTATGCACATGAATCATACTTTGAATGAGTAAAACTGTTCCATCCCATTTTATATTTTCTTAAAATACAAAAGAAACACTCTATAGGTAATTTAAGGCTCATATATCACTTCCAGAAAGGCTATTTTTTTTTTTATCATTGTTCTTTTTCATACTTATCTGAAATATTTTTATAAAGGTGCAAGTTTAGAAGTATCACTGTTGTCTTTTCCTCATATGATGACTAATGTATTATCGTTGAAATTTGTGAGAAGTAAAAATAAAAATAAAGGATTATGAACAATAAAATCTGTACAAAAAATTTCAATATATTGTTTTGCACATGCAAAATAAAACCAAACATTTCATCAAACTAAGAAGTGGCAAAAACCAATAATGTATGAAATGTTAACAAGGGTTGATGCAGGATTTTATTCCTGAAGCCCATTTTGTGAAAAATAAAAGTTACTTTTGTGAAATTTTATTATTTATTTGGGAAGAAAAGCATATTTTCTAATGAAAGTTGAATTTCAGTCATTTAAATTTGAACCAAGAGTTTATTTAAAAAAAACTTCTTTAAATCCCCTTGCTAAAGTTTTGTTTTTCATGGCCTGGTTTCAGTTACATATACATTTTAAAACAGTTTTTATGGAAAAGAGAGTTATGAAGAGGACCTGTTTTATTAAATGAAACTTGTGAAAGAGTTATATTAAGTTCATCTTTGTGAAGAGGCCCATTTTATTAAATTTATTTTTGTGAAGAGGGTCTATTTTATTAAATTGATTTTTGTAATAGGGGGTCTAAATAGACCCCAAATTTTACCTGTATTGACCCTTAGTTAAAATAAAACATAGCATTTTAAACATTGATTGTTATTGAAACAACAAATGTGACATATAATTATTTAACTAATTAGAGAGATTATTTCTAATACATACCTTTATAATAATTTGGAACTTGGTTTTCAAAAAAGACCAAAGTAGGTAAATGCTTTATTGCATAAGCTTCAGCTAATTCAGGATTATCAATTTTAACCACAGGAACTCCCAATTTGTCTGCATCATCATCAATATTTTCCAACTCCTTTAAAATACCTTTGCTAGATTCATCATCGTTATCATCTAAGAAATAGTGACAAAATATTTAGATAATAAAGATTACATGAATACAGAAATATGATTATTAAACAAACAAACAAACAAACAAAATTTAAGAGAGAAAAATCTTTTTGAAGAACTTAATATTAAACTAGATATGGATTTTTTTAAAAACTGAAGAAAGCCAGAAATGATTCAAAAAGGAAAAATTTAATTTTTCATTATGCATTTTTGAGAATGCACGAATTGTAAATGTTTACATGTTCTTTGTCATATTGATGGCAAAATTTTGCATGAAATATCAATTCGTAAAAGAGCTGAAATGGAGATTTTTGTTGTCTAATATATAATCGCAATATGCAATTTGACAGTTTTGTTCTTTAAGAATAATTTTATAAATGAAAAACCGAGTTACTGAATAACTGGTCAATTATATTAAATATATTCAAAATAAGGACTAAAAATAAAAAAGTAAAAATGAAAAAAAGCTATTAAAATGCCAAAAATGAATATATCATAGTAAATTTTGATATAATAAAATGTAAACAAAAACTTGTGTAATGCCTGTGTTCAGGTAAAGAACTACTTCTATTTACAAGCAGAAAAGCTAGAAAAAATATTAACCACTCTAAAAATAAACAATAAATTTGCCTCATCAGTATATATATAATAGATTTTAAAATCTATAATTAAAACCACATACTACTTTCAATAACAAACTACAATTATATTCCAACGCTTTTGGACAATAGAACTTGTCCATCACCAGAGAAATATTAAGAAAAAAATCCAATATGTTACAATATCTACATTATACAATTGTTTATTTAAATATTAACTAATTTAATCTTTATACATTTGCTTTTATTTAGCGTTATAGTGAGATAAAGGCATTGTGTGTATGGTCAAATTTTTAAATGGTAAATCTCTACCTAACAGGACGAGTATGTTGGTCATTTATAACATAAGGATTTTTATCTATTACAGGTTGTATATCATACTTTTATTGCATTTATGATAAAAAATATTATTATGTAATATTTTTAATATAATTGCAGATACTTTCCTATATCTTTTGGACAATGACTTGACTTTTGATAATTATAATGGATTATGTTGAATGTAGCCACAAGGTAAAATTTAAAAACTAAGTAATCACCATTTCTGCAAACTTAAGCTATAACTGTTAATAATAATAAACATTAAACAAGTAAATACAGAATTATATAAAAAATCAAAAGATTTTTTTATTTTAAAATCAATTAAATTTTTATTCAGATGTATAAATTATATTAGAAACAAGAACTTACAGAAAAGCACTGCTAACTCATGAGTCTTCTTTATCATGTGCTGAAGTACCTTGTCAGTAACATCTTCAATTTCATCTGATGTAGTCTGCATTATTAGCCAATCCAACACTTCAGTTTCTTTAGTAAGATCCCCTTTATACATACATAATATTAAAATATATGAAAATCTAATATTTATGTCAAGACTATTTTACATTAACACAATACAAAAAATCAATTTAAAAAAAACATAGAGAAAATATTAATTAATATATTAAAAAATAGCAAAAAAAAAAATATTTATATCTTTATAATTCCAAACTGTTTTCTGTAATTGATTTTTTTTTTCTTTAGCCAAGATTTAAAGTATGTGATGAAGTTTGATTATTTCTATTGAAAATTTGAATGTGCGCAAGTATTTTAATGTTTTATTTCTAGCATTTTAATTTTATATTTTAATTGGCTCTGTAAGAGACAATTGCAGTAGTCTTAAAGCTAGAATGATTGAAAAATTTTGCTCAAATTTTATAAAAATATTTTACAACATAAATTTTCTTTAATACTATTTAACTTATTTTTATGAAGTTTATATTTAACTTATTTCATAAAGAAATTACTGGTTTAAATCAACATTTAATTATTTGGGCAGAGTTGAATAAATTTCTGCTACACACTCTAATATTAATACTTAGACGGTTGATATAATTTACTTTTCTCCGAAACAATTTGATGATAAAATAATACAGAAGGTGTTCTCTCTCTATGTAGACACATATTAAGAATATTTAGATTCCATGCTACAAGAAATTGTAATTTTTTTAGCATGTTAGAATGAAAACAACTCAATATTATATTACTGATCTTAATATTCTGAATAATTATTGCAATTAAATCTTGATATGCTAAATAATTTTCGTGGCTTTTCCTTCCTAAAACCTGGAATTAAAAAAATATTTTGAATGAAATACTTACACACCGTATACCATTTTTTACTACATATTACATTTGTATAGCACTTACATTTTTACTTAACAACTTTTGTAAATATCATTAACATATATCTTATTAAATATGTGATCTAAGACAAATTTTTCTCTTGAAATGCAACACAAGGAAGCTAAAACAGGTAGCCAATATGCCACCTTACTCCAAATTATGCCTTTTCCCTTCCATTTGAAGTAATATGCACCAATAATTCAAGAAAAAAAGAGAAAAAACATTTATTTTCTTTCAATGAATATTTCAGTCATTTTATGCTTTAATAAACCTACTAAAAAAAAAGTTTTACCTTGATAAAAATTTGGCATCTTGTTTTCAAAGTATACTAAAGCTGGCAATGTTTCTATTCCATATTCAGATGCAATTCGGTCATCATCTATTTTGACGAAGGAAATTCCATGATGATCACATTCATCATCAATTGATTCTAATTCTTCTAAAATTCGTTGACTTCTGCGACTTTCAATATCATCTAAAAGAAAAGCAATATTTTATTAAATGTTCAAGAAATCAAATAAGGTTAAACTATATTTAAAGATGAATTAAAAAGTAATACATCTAAAAAGTTATAATTTTAAAAATACAACTGTGAAAACAATAGAGAAATCATAATAAAAATGAATTACCATATATACTCATGTACAAGTAAAAAAACTTTAGACAAAATTTGGGAGTTCGACTTACATATGAGTTAGTAAAAAAATTAATTTTTCACAGATAATCGGTGAATGGGCAATTCTCTCAATAATCACATATATGTCTAGGCTGGAGAGAGAGATAAAATCAGACAATTGTCATTTCCCTGTGATTCAAAAAATAATCTCAATAATAATATTTTTGCAATTGTTCTACACCCATTTTCTCTTAGGATAGAATTCCCTTCAGTACAGAAGTATTCTTTTCAACATTTTCATCCCTTTTTCAAAAAGAATTCAATTGGAGTATGCTTCTAGATATCTCTTTTGAAAGTCCTGATAAACAGAGAATTTTCATCATACTTGGTTTAATTTTTTTTATTGAAAGTGTAAAAATTTCATAAACACAGGCACAATATCATCTTCTTGAACAATTTATATTTTTAGCAATATATTAAAGCCAGTTTTAAATACTTGTCATGCAGTAACACAAAATCTTTATACTTTTTCAAAAAAGTATTAACCCCTTAGGGACGAGCGACACGTATAGGTGCCACAAAAAGGCTTAAGAATCCTGGTTTATTCCCACCGGTAAAATTATACGGTAAAATTTGCCTTATTCAATTGGAGCATTTTCTCGATTTAAGAAGGAATAAATTTGTGTTTTATAAAACTGCTGACAAAACGTTAAAAATTCCGTAAAAGGCTCCCATCGCAAAGGGGGTTAAGCATATCATTCATATTGTTTCAAGAACAAAGAGAATTTTTAGTCATTTATTATTTCTAACACTAGTTAACTATATGTCACATTTACTTATTAAGTGCTAACTTACAGTGATAAGAATTCTAATGTATCTCAAATAAATTTTTTAATTTTAAAGAACCTAAACTACTTCCATTATGTTACTACAACAAATAAAATATAAAAAATAAAATAAAAAATAAAAAAAAGGAAAGGAAGAAATTTTTTCTCAAATATGATAATCATTATAATGTACAGGCCTGTAAAAAAAACTAACCATTCCTTACTCTTCTGCAAATCTTTATTAAAAAAATGTGATTGATGAAAATCGATTGATAATAACATCTACTAATTAATGCTATACTTAAATCATGTAATTATAGAAATTGTAACAAACACTAAAATTTTCGATACTCACATCTAATTTTGACATCATAGTTGGATTTTTGGGGAAATTTTGCCTTCCGATGTCAAACTGGAAGTTATTTAGTCATATAGTTTAAGACTTATGCAGGGTTGAAATTTGGAGCTTCTAATGTTAAATTCACTTTTAATCAGTGAAAAATGGATTAGAATGCAGGTGGCATGTAAAGCATAAACAAAAACTGCATGGTAGAATGAGCTGCAATTCTTACTTTTGATATTTGAATAAATTTGTAGAAACAAATTTATTTCTGTCAAAAGATGCATAAAAAATAGTAATAAATAAAAAAAAACATTCTTTGAAATTAATTTTTGTAATAAATTTGAGTTTTAACCCATGAATTTTTAAAAACAGAAATCCATTTTTAGAAGTTTTAAAAATGTAAATCTAAAAATATAGGTCATATAGTCTTTGAGTTAACTTTAAAAAACTACCCATATTGGAATCTGTCATGATTAAAACTGAATTTAACATTATGAGTTTTAAATTTTAATGCTGCATAATTGCTTAGTGATTTTATCCAAATCTTGGAAATCAGCAATAACTTTTGAATGATCTTTGTAAAAAAAACTTCTCAGCAGATTTTTAACATAAAAAATTGTTTTTATGGAAAACTGAGTTACTTACAAAACAATACAGCAAGATATGGTGATTCCTCAATCAGCTGTGCTAATGCATTAGCTGATACATCTTCAATTGCTTCACCTTCTTCACCCAAATCTTGAAATTCAAATAGCCAGTTCAATACTTCTTCTTCATTAAAAAGGTCACCTTTAAGATAAGACACTTTAAGTATTAATAATAGCGAAAATTTAAGTATTTAAAACTCTTCTCAGACACAAACTCACTACATTTAGTAAATTATTTTCAGCACTTGGATATACTAAGATTTGAGCATGTTTCATTTTCCTAAAACAGGAAAGCCTTTTTTAGCAAACGTCAATAAAATTGGTATGTTTAACAAATTTTCTGAACCAGACAACTTTGTAGAAGCACTCACCAGGTAGTAATTGACTCTAATGAATAAATGGTCAAGTGTGAGTATTACTCATGCTCAGAGGGTTTTGCATAATAAATATAATAATTATGCATAATATAATAATATATAATAAATATAATATATGATTATTAAAAAAATCATTGCTAAAAGGATAATAAGACTTTGTAAAAAACTACACAATGTAGGGTTGGGTATAGCTGTATATACTACAAAAGCGTAAATGAGAATACCATAAAAGTTCAAAGAGATAAAAAAAATAAACTTACTACATGAGTTCAGCATTATATGTCCAACCAGCGATGAGAAGTTTTAAACTCAAACGAATTCCATTCTGAAGTTCCAAATGATTTGACTTTGGAACTTCAGAATGGAATTCATTTGGGTTTAAAACTTCTTGTCACTGGTTGGACATATAATGTTGAACTTATGTAGTAAGTTTATTTTTTGTGTTAGATGGTAGGTTCAGGTGGAAGTGGGACAATCGCTCGGATCTTACTATTATAATTATTTTAGATTTCTTAAATTTAAATTATTTTGTTTTTATAAGGTTAATTACGATTTTATTTATAATAGTGTTTGTTATTTTGATTTTTGGCATATTAAAAAAAATGACGTTTTTTAAAACACTTTTTAAAATTTATTGCTTTGTTTTTAATTGCTTTGTATTTAATTTTAATTTTATTGCTTTCTATTCAATGCAAGGTTTGTCGCATCATATGGAATCTGCCAATGGTACCTTATATTTGAATAATGGAGGGATGTATAGAGCCATTCCACCTGCTGATGAATAATGGCTTATAGTTTAACTGGTGACTTTCATATTATTTCATTTTAGCATTTTAATGTTTCTTAATTTTTTAAATTTTTATACATTATGCACCTGTTGCTCTATAAAAAATATTTTCATGCAATTTTTGATTATATATATATATATATATATATATATATATATATATATAATGTGTGGTGCATTTTTTAATGAAGTGTTGTACACATTGTCATTTAAAAACTAAAATTTCTTGTCAAAATATGCTTATTTGACTTTTAAAAAGCATATAAGATAGCAACAATAAAGTAACAAGAAAATAGTTTTTAGAAGTTTGAATTGAAATTTATTGAAATTTTGGCTGCTAAATGGAAACAAATAGTTAAATTCATAAAATATATTCTGAAATAAAAATAATATTTAATAAAATTAAGAATACATTTCTTTTGGACTTAAAAATTGATTGCTGGCATTTTTAAGAGATGCCTTTTATGACTATTCTGTTTTGTTTACAATGCTGAAATTGTAAATAAATGAATAATTTTATAAATAAATATAATTTTTGAATTAATAATAAAACATGAATGTTTACAATGAATTTTTTGATTAATTATTTATGTTTTGAAACTTTAATTTAGATAAATAACTAACTATATTAATGGATTGTCAATTTTAATTTTTTGAAAGAAAGGAAATTTACAATATCATAAAAGGCTTATAGGCTAGAACATAAAATGACATAATAACTTTAATGCGAAATATTTACATATACTTGGCTTCTTTATATTTATTATATTTATTTTATATTTTATTTATATTTATTATTTTCTTGGCTACTTTATATTTATATACTTGTTACAACTAAACAAGGAATGTAATTTATAAATGATATACAAACCAGATAAGAAAATGACAGAATTTTCATTTACCATCATATAGAAGGGGAATCTTTTTACGATAGTAAACTAATGCAGGTACAGAGTCTAGTCCATATTCAGCAACTAAGCTTTCATCTGCAATTTTCACAAAGCCAATTTCTCGAGCATCTGCCTCATCATCAATATTTTCCAGTTCCAAAAGGACTTTTTCACATTCCTCACAGTTATCTTTATCTACAAAAAAATGTTATTATATTTTTTTAAAAGCAATATAAAACATATTCATAATTTTCTAAAGAAAGAAATTTCATTATTAACAACTAAAATTAGTTTCTATTTTCTTATGTGTGATTTTAATACTATTTTATTAGTGTACTAATTGGTTCATGGTTTGCAGGAATTGATTTAAGAAGAGGAGGTGGGGAATTATGAACCTATGAATTTAAAAAAGTCTATAGAGATATAAATATAGATTAGAATATAGAGAGATAGAAATATCTATAAATTTATAGATTTTCTGTATGGAAATACACAACATAAAGGTTGCTTCATTAGATAGTACTAAATATATATATATTTCTTTTCTATTCAACATAAAATTTTCAACCTCAGTTTTAAACATAAAAACATGATACTTGAGATAAACTGTATCTCGTGTTACAAATATTTGTGGTTTCGGGATGGCAGTTTTTCCCTTTCTTGCACTATCACGTCCAGAAATTCAATATAAAATGATAAATTTGGCAGTCTTTTCTGAAAAATCTTCTGCCTTTAGCAAATAATGGGAAAAAACAGTTTGATTTCATAGTTTCTAAATAGGAACTTCTGACATTTTCATGTATTTTAGAATAAAAATGAATTTAAAAATGTGTCAGAAAGAAGCCAATTTGGCTGTGAGAACAGTCTTAAAGAATGTGACTCTTTATCAATCTCTAAATCAAGGACTGGATGTTCCTTTGATATTTTGATATTGAAACATACCTGAGGCACATTTTTATATACTGAATAGAGATGTGAAAAGACATTTTATCATTCTGTTGTTGAAATATTATTTCGATTAAATAAAGCAGTAAAGAAAGCAAACAAAAGTAGTTCACTTTTTAAAATTGATAATACAGTAGACTCTCTCAAATCCACAACCCTAAAATCTGCAATTCTCTAAAATCCACACATAATTTATAAATGTAAACAATGAAAGATTGAGTTCAGATATAGGAAAATTTTGACTTTTTTAGTTTTATATCAATACTACATAGATATTAATTTGTAATTTTTATTAATATTACTAAATTCATGTTTTTTATATGAAGGAAGAATAAATTTCTTTCTGAAAAAATTCAAGATATTGCTGATATCACTGGTAATCACAATCTTTTTACCAAATATATTTATGTATTAATCAAGCTTTTTTGTTTATGAAGTCTGGCTAAACCTGAAATAAAACTTCTTTATTTTATGATTTTGATGTGAATTAGTAATGCACCTTTATGAGGCAAGTTTCATTGTATACTTTAGGAAAATTACATTTCATCTTTATAATGAATATTTAATCATACATTACTGATAATTAACTTGACTTTTGTATTTAACTGTTTAGACACTGAATTAATATCTCAATGTAATAATAGTTTTGTTTTTCCGATATTACAGCTTCAAATGTTTTAATTTATGCATTCAAATTTAGAAAATACCAAAAAAATATATTTCCGCAGTTCTTTTGGCTGTTTTCATTTCAGTGTTTGCATTTTGGAACGTGATTATTGGTTGACAACCTATGCAAATTAAACAAATTATTTTCTACAATATGCTATTGTATATTGTTCTAAAGTATTTTCTCGAATTCCAAACACATTTAGATTCCAAGAGGTCAAATGTAAGTAATATAGAGAAAATGATAAAAGCAAATAATATACTTTTTATGCAAATTAATGAATTTATATACAGTAGAACCCCGATAATCCGGATCGGTTTTTTCATTTTTTTTTTCAACTTTAAGAAGCAATTGGCGAAAACTTTTTGTTTTATTACACAGAATACGACGATGCAACAAGTTAATGTTATGGAAATTAGCCAATCGCTTCTAAAACTTGAAAAAAAAGCGAAAAACCCGATCTGGATTATTGGGGTTCTACTGTATTCCTTAATACCTGTGGTAAATGCTTAAACATAAATATTTTCATTTCAAAAGTTGAAATCAACCTTACATTTTATAGGAAAAATAAGGACATCATTATTATGTTGGAAAATATATGTTTTGTATTACAAATAATGCAGTGTTCCCATTTGGGAACATGACCAGAAATCTATGACCAGAAATCTGCACAACCTCTGGTCTCAAGTTGTGCGGATTTGAGGGAGTGTACTGTACTGGTATTATTTCACTTTCAATCAATAAGAATCTCTATTTGATTAATATTGAGCAGGAATTGTGCATGTTAGTTGCCTAATGCATATAAATTCTAATCATTAGCATAGTCATTACACACAATAAAGAACATACAACTCTAGATCCTAAATAAGTAGAAAATAGAAGTTTATCACTCATATATATTTTAAATTAGGGATGTACAACCTATGGTCTGCGAATTTCGCCAATTTACAACTGGAAATATTTTTTTTTTTTGCATAGGTCGCAGAAAAAAAATCATAAATTTCGTTAAATTACTGCGAGAAAATTTAGAATTTTGTCAGTCACTTAACAATAGCAAATTTCATAGATTGAGAAAGGAAAAATCGCGAATTTCATTGATCAAGTGCTGAAAAATAGTAAATTTTGTCAGTCGCACGTGAAAAAACGCACATTTCGTTGATCGGGTAAGAAAAAAATCGACAGTTTACATGGTAATGCACGAAAAAATTGCAAATTAAATTTATCGGCTGCGGAAAGATCGCATATTTTCTCAGTTTATCGCGCGAAAAATACGCGAATTTCATTGATCGGGCACAAAAAAATTGCGAATTTTGTTGATAAGGGACGAAAAATCACAAATTTTGCTGATAAGACACTGAAAAATCACAAATTTCATTGATAAGCCACGGAAAAATCGCGAATTTTGCGATGATGCGCAGAAAAATTGAAAATGTCGTTGATCGACTGCGAAATAATCCTGAGTTTTGTCAGTTTAGCAAGAGAAAAAAATCGCTAATTTCATCTTGCCGCGGAAAAAAAAAAAAACAGATTTCTTGATAGTTAAAAATCATGAATTTCGTTGATGAAAAAAAAAATTTCACATCATTTTTTGCGGAAAAATGAGTATTTCGAAAAAAAACCCGCAAATTTCGTCGATCGGAGACGGAAAAAATCACGAGTTTTATTGATCAGGTCCCCCCCCCCCCCGAAACAAAAATCGCAAATTTCGTTGGTCGAACAGAGGAATATGGCGAATTTTGTCAATCACACGCGGAAAAATGCAAATTTCGTCAATCAGGCTCAAATAAAATAGCAAAGTTCGTCAATCGGCTTTGTAAAAATCGCGAATTTCATTGATGTGCTTCGTAAAAATCGCGAATTTTGTCGATCAAGCTTGTAAAAATCGTAAATTTCGTCTATCGAGTTCGTAAAATTCACGAATTTCATCGATCTGGTGCGGAAGAATTTCGAATTTTATCTATCATGTGAGAGAAAATCGCGAATTTCGTCGATCACTTTTATGAAAATCGCGAAATTCGTCGATCGGCTTCGTAAAATTTGGGAATTTCAGCGATCGGTTTCGTAAAAATCGCGAATATTGTTGATCAGGCGTGGAAAGACCGTAAATTTTCTTGATCGGCTTCAGAAAACTCATGAATTTTCTCAATGTGCTTCGTAAAAATTGCAAGTTTTGTCGAACAGGCTCGGAAAAATCACAAATTTCGTCGATAAGGTCCGATAAAATCGAAAATTTCGTTGATCAGGCGCGAAAATTTTGACGATTTCGTTAGTCAGGCGCGAAAATTTTGACGATTTCGTTGGTCAGGCGCAGAAGAATCGCGAATTTTGTCGATCATGCGAAAAAAAATCGCAAATTTTATAAATCATGTGAGGGGAAAAATCGCAAATTTCGTCGATGAGCTTTGTAAAAATCAAGATTTTCGTCGATAGGCTTTGTAAAAATCACGAATTTTGTCGATTGGCTTTGTAAAATCCGCAGTTTTTATCAATTGGCTTTTTTCGAAGCACATTTGTAAAAGTAGCAAATTTCGGCGATTGGTTTCATAAAAATTGCAAATTTTGTCGATCAAGCATGGAAAAAATGCAAAACTCATGGATCAGGTGCAGAAAAATCTTGTTGATCGGCTCCTTCCCTAATAAAGTTCACATTTTTTTCGGCACCAGCCACTTATGTTTGTTTTTTAGCACTTTTAATAAAACAAAATTTACTGTTCTGAATAAAGTCAAAGAATATTATTACATCTTGAAAATAATCCTTGCTATATTTGTTATATATACCAACATAAAAACTGCTGATATAATCTTACCAATTGAATTGGATATTTTGACGACTGGGTAAACAAATAACCCACTCCTCTCTGAAACCATATTTTTTATCCGATTATAGGCCATAGATCACCTCCTCGAAATCAAATTCTCTCTGTGTTACTGATGTGGCCCTTGACCACCCAGACATAATCGTAAGTGGCCCTTCTCTTGAAAAGGTTGTGCACCCCTATTTTAAACAATAACTTTTAGAGGATATCATTTAATCAAAACAAAATCAAGTTACTTTCTCGTTTAAATAATTCTGAAAGCTATGTAAAATATACTTTCCAATTATCGCAAACACATATGCAAATAATGTTCCAACCCACCCCTCCCCCCCCAAAAAAAAAGAAATGTACATACACAGTTAGAGATAAGAGGTTAAAAAATTCAAGATCCATGCAATCTTTCTTCTTTTTCAATTCATCTGATACAGAATATAAAGTGTTAATTAAATTGTTTATTTAAAAACTCCCTTATGTGCAATATTTTAAGTTTAAAGGTAGTCAAGAAAAGTTGTTCAATCAAGCTAAAAGTAGATATTACTATTAAAAAAAAAAAAATCAAGATTGTAAAGGATGGTTCTTTTCATCAGATGATAAAATAATTAATTTATTAATTTTTTTTGGGGGGGAGGGAAACCCCCCCCCCAAACAGTTATGCAGCTTATGTGATAACATATCTCACATCTGGAATTTTAGTAGCTTTACTAATTATATAATATGACTGATTTGAACAAAGGGTAAAAAAAACAAATCTGAGTTTTTTTTAGCAAATTTTTATTTTAATTTGGTCAAATAGAAAAATTAATAAATTTGAATGTCCAGTAGCAAAAAACATGCAGCATGGCAGTGGGAACTGTCAATTAATTTAACAACATAAAAAGAAGTACTGAGCATGTAAAATATACTGTAAGAATTCACATTTATTGTATTTTTAATTATTTATTATCATTGGTAGTTAAAATCAAATACAGTAGACTCCCTCAAATCCACACAGCTTTGGGACCAGAGGTTGTGTGGATTTTAGAATTTTGTGGATTTCTGGTCATTGCTTTGTTTACATATTTCAAGCAGTAATTTGAATGTAATTAACCTTTAGCTTACGGGGGGATTACGGTAATCCCAAGAAAAAGGATGTTGAAAAATATGGAGTTGGGATTATCGTCATCCCAAAGATTTCCATCCCTCAAAGATGCTGTGAAAGAAATCATTAAGGCCGTCTGGCTCAACAGGGTTCCGACTGCATATCGAAGAAGGGAATTCTTCAGGGAAAATATTAGTTATCTTAGGGAAACATGGGGTATATTACTTTGTAAAAAATAAATATTGCTTATGCAGATGGTGTAAAGCTATTTCAACCTCAGTTGCTGGAAATTAATTGAAGGTAGGTCTCGTTTGTGAAACATAATAGTGACACGTTTGGCATGATAATTAATAAATAATTTTAATATTTTATTATTGCTAATTTTGGTTAAATTTTTGTCCTTAGAATGTTAAATGTAGCATTATTATTTCTTTCTCACTAACACACTAGATATATTATGTTCTGAATTTTATATACTGAATTGGAAAAGTCAAACATTTATAATTATTACTATTTAAATTTAACAAAAAGCAGTCAATTTGTCAATATTTTGAAAAAGCGTAATTAGTATAAATAATGTTTTTTTCTTCGTATGGAAAAAATGGTGTGTGTGCGTGAAGGGGGGGGGGGGAAGCATTTACAAAAATTCAGATTATTTTCAAACCCAAAGAAACCAGTTTCTGAGGAATTTCCGAATTCATTTTTGTTCGAAAACAACGTTCTTATTAAGAAATTATATATTAGAATGGCATTTTTAGTTTTTTAGTAAAAGCAAGAGCATTATAGAAAATACTGTATAAAGGTGTTCTTCTGAACTGAATTTCCAGACACGACTGTGCTGGAAAGGTGGTAATCTGTTGTCGAGTTACAAAAATAGTAAAATGATAAATAATCTATTTATCAAATAATGGAAAATTGTATTGCATTGTTAATTCCTTCAAAAATCATTCTTGCCAATTTTATGATGTCGCATTACAAAATTTTTCAGAAAATATGTCAGAAAGATTCATATTGGAAAACATATAAATTTTATGCTCAAAGTGAACTGAATAATCATGCTTTAACTCCTGTGTATAGGATTGTATATTGTCAGATAATTAACAATTAGTCGAATTTAAGCATTATTCGTAAATATTTTATTTACAGTCTAATTCAAATATATTTATGCAAACCATAATAAAGGTTGTATTAATTCCTTAGTTATTTATTAACAATTGATACACACACACAAAAGGAAGTTCTCAATTTAGCATGAATGCTTTTTTTTTTTTTTTTTAATGTATGTTCACCATTTAACTTCAAAACTATGCAACTATTTTTTTTTTTTTTTTGGCTTTGAAAGAGGATACACTCAAATTGGTCTTGATTAAATTTCATAAAAACTGCTGGAGTGCTTATTTTAGTAATTCTGCAAAAATAAAATAAACAACTTTAAAATATTTTATTTTTAACAATTTTGATCAAGTGACATAGCACAAAGTCACTAACCAGAGGATTACCCCCTCTTTGTACAAGTATGATTCTGGAATTTTCTCAAGGGAAAACAAAAAAGCTATGTTTTAATCATTAGAAAATATTATGACGTAAAAAATCATAAAAATATAATAATAATAAAATTGCAAAGAATTTACATACACTCAAAATTTTTGCTGTGTACTCGCTTAATTTAAAGAACTATATCCTATATTCTTTTTACACTCATACAGATTGGTTCAAAAGTCTGGATTTTGTTTAAATTGAAGAAATTAACATATCTCTTTTTTTCTTTGCATTTCAAAATTCAGCTTAAAATCTAACTTTTGCAGCATCTTCTCAAAGTGTTTTGCTTTTATGGAAAAATTTAAAATGCTATTCTATCTCTTTGTTTCTAAATAATTATACCTTGAAATTTCATAAATATAAGCTTAAAATTGAAATTGTGAATGCGTCAAAATAGTAACAAATATACATTTTGCTATTAATTTAGATCAGAAAGTTCTGAGATAAAAATGAAAAGTTTTAAATATTTAATTTCTCGTAGAGAATATCTATGCATTTAAAGCATTACCAGTTATATAGAGGTGATAATTGTATCTAAATTACATAAATTATATATAATGGTGATTAAACTGGACATGTCTGATGAGATAAACTGACCCACTGACCAGAGAAAGTCCTCTCCCTTTACAATTTTCTCTGCTCTTTGTTTCTTGACATTACATCAGCTTATTTTGAATATACGGTATTTTTATGTTACTTCTATTGTGTGAAGATAGGCTGAGGCGTAGCCGATTCTGTTGCACACAGATAAATAACATCACTTTACACAAAGTTAGATTTCTACATATGTTTATAACTTTTATCGAAAAGAAAGTTGTCTGAGAATTACGATTATAATGGAATATTTTTGACCACCTCTAATCCCTTCCCACTCCACCCTACTCGCATAAAAAGCGCAATTTTTAAATGCCTTTTTTCCACTTGTAATTTTTAAATGCCGTTTTTTTAAGGAAAATTTCTTTCTTTGCTGTGTTAATATATTTTTTTTTTTCATATTCACATATCAGTCAATATATCTTACAAGTAATATTAGACTAGTTAATTTATAGAATAAATTACAGTACTATTTATAAGTAGTAATTGTAGTGATATTTGAGATAAAGACCATACTGGTAATATGAATTCCATTAGATATCACTTTATTATATGTTACTATAAAGTTTGCTGATTTCTTATGTATGATTTTTTAATTTTTATGCCTTTAAAATTCCTTTTTTTCTTTCTTTTTTTCAACTTAAATTATTATAAGAATATTAACAATGATACTCAAGGAAATCAATTTTGTATCATCAACTTATATGAATATTCAACGCATTTTTAAATACTGTATTACCATACAATTTTAGTTATGTAGCTGATAAAAAACCTTTTATTTTATATTATAACTTTCAAGGAACCACTTTTTGTTAAAACATTCAATGAATGTTAGTTAAATATTCTAGTTATTTAAAAAAAAACTGCTCAATTATCACTGATATAATATGTTTTACTTAATGACACTGATGTCACTGAAAATATTATTTTTATCGCGTATACCATTGAAGCCTTATCTGTAAACCAAAGCAACAAAACAACTTTCATTTAGGGAAACGAAGTGCTCTATCTCTCCCACGATCCCCCAAATGATTACCAGATGTTCAAATGATTGCAGTTACCCTCTACTCCCCTGCGGTGATAATTACTAAGAAAGGGTAAAAGAAACGATCAATCTTTTCCCGTAGTCAAGGCACATTTTAGAATTTAGTTTCCAGTAACCTAAATGTTAACAATGAATGCTTACAACACAAAATATCAAAATAAGTATTAAACTAAAATAAGAGAAAATTAGATAAATTTTAAATGATTTAAATATTACTACTAGCAAAGGTCAAATTAATAATCAATAATATATAATTAAATATTTATTATAAAGATGATTGTATTTTTTCTATGAAATGTGTCTTATAAAGATACATTACTAATTCACATCAAAGTCATAAAATAAGGAAGTTTTATTTCAGGTTTAGCCAGTTTTAATAACCAAAAAAGTGTGATTAATACAGTATACTCCCTTGAATCCACACAGTTTGGGACCAGAGGTTGTACGGATTTTAGAATTTTGGTCATTGTTTTGTTTACATTTTTAATCATGTCTCATAGTAATTTGAATGTAATTAATAATGCAATCGAATCTATAATGAACAATCAATAATATATAATTAAATATTTATTATAAAGATGATTGTATTTTTTCTATGAAATGTGTCTTATAAAGATACATTACTAATTCACATCAAAATCATAAAATAAGGAAGTTTTATTTCAGGTTTAGCCAGGTTTAATAACCAAAAAAGTGTGATTAATACAGTATACTCCCTTGAATCCACACAGTTTGGGACCAGAGGTTGGTGCGGATTTTAGAATTTTGTGGATTTTTGGTCATTGTTTTGTTTACATTTTTAATTGTGTGTCATAGTAATTTGAATGTAATTAATAATGCAATCGAATCTATAATGAATATTTACAATATAATAAAATATTAAAATACATAATAAAAATTTAGATAATACATTTACAATGATTAAAATATTAAAAGCAAAGGGAATAAGCAATAATGTATTAGTAAATATTCATTATAAACATAAAATGTATTTTTCCTATATTATTCAATGAAACTTCTTTCAAAAAGGCACATTACTAATTCACATCAAAATCGTAAAATAAGAAAGGTTTATTTCCATGTTTAGCCAGATTTAATAACCAAAAAATCATGATTAATACATAAATATGTTTGGTAAAAAGTTTGTGATTACCATTAATATCAGCAATATCCTGATTTTTTTTCTTGCGAAATAAATTAATTTTTCCTTTATGAAAACACATGAATACAGTAACAGTAACAAAAATTACAAACTAAAATATATATAGAATTGATATAAAAATAAAAAAGTCAAATTTTATCCCAACATCTGAGTTGAATGTTTTATTGTTTACACTTGTAAATTAAGTGCGGATCTTAGAGAGTTACAGATTTGAGAGAGTCTACAGTCTACAGTACTATAATATTTAAATATAAAGAAAAGATTGTTATTGCCAGTGATATCAACAATATTTTGATTTTTTTCCAAAATAAATTTATTCTTCCTTCATGAAAACACATGAATTCAGTAATAATATTAATTAAAATTACAAATTAAAATAAATGGAATTGATGTAAAAATAAAAAAGTCAAATTTTGTCGCTACATCTGAACTGAATGCTTCATTGTTCACATCTGAAAATTATGTGCGGATTTTAGAGAGTTGCAGATTTTAAGATTGCGGATTTGAGGGAGTCTACTGTAACACAGAATTATGCATTATTGGACTCATATCTATGTATAGAATCCAAGAGGAAAGTAACCTGAATATTTTGTGGAAAACAGTTTTAATAATAGTTAAATTTAGTCAACAGATGACACTGCATTATCTGAAACAGTAAGAATGCTTACACTTATTTATTACAGCATTTCAACAAAGTAATTAGAAAATAAAACTAGTCATTTTGAATAAAGCTTTACATGGAGGTTTGGACATTTCTATAATTTCTGACAGTGTAGTATCATCTAATGACTAAAAGATTGCATATAACATTTATGAACTAACTTCAAAATATATCACTATAATATTAACCTTTACATTTATTATAGTTTATGCATTATTAAATTTAAAAGGGACATTTATGTGAAACTCTGCATCATTATAACATAAAAAAAAAGCAAAAAACAAAATTAGTATTTTTTTATTACATTGTTTCCAATATAAACATATAGTATTAATATACAGGGTGATTCAGCTCGTCGGTGACAAACTTTAAGGATCGATAGAGCACACCTAGACGAACATTTTTGAATAGGGAATGTAGGGTCCCTGACGCGATGGTAAGGCGCTAGGCGCTTTCGAAAATTTGGGTGCCGAAATTCGAAACGTCATAAAAACTAGGGAAATGGTTAGATTTTCTTGCTTGTTGCGTCGAAATGATTCTGTTTGTTTAGACTTTCTTCAGTACCAATTTGATAAGCTTATCTCTTAAAACATGGATAGGGGGCGCTGCAGACTTTGGAGAGCTAGACAACAACTTTAAGCCCGTTATTTTGATAATTTAACACATGCTCGCCAAAGTTTATACTCTAACTTAAAGTTTGAACCCAAAAGTAGAGCCCTGCAAAAAGCGTAAGAGCCGGAATAAAATGTCAAAGTACAGGGTGGTCGAAACTCGAAGGCTCCTAAGAGATAAACAAACAGATTTCTTGACTTATGGCATGCATTTTCATGATTCTGTTTGCTGGGGCTCTCTGAAACTCAGTTGAACGGTACAAAAAGAAACATCGATAGGGGGCGCTTTGGGCAAAAAACATAATTCGTTGACATTTCGGACGCTAACTGGAAACGGGGCGCTACGATCAGTTAGTAATAATGAAAACACATTTTCTACCTCTGCTCAACACTTCTGAATAAATTTAGACCAAAAACATCAATGATACTGGAAATTTATTTACAAAAAATAACACTACAGAAGATGCTCGAAATTTCGACCTTGGGCCATGATGCAGGCTTCGCACCTCCGTCGCATTGAAGAGTGTGTGTTTCCAACAATGCCAGGAGTATCTCTGATCTGCCACAATGCGCGCCACAAGTTCTTCAGCACTGCTGACAGGTGTATGGTATACCTCGCCCTTCAGGTAACCCCAAAGGAAGAAATCCAAGCAGGTGAGGTCTGGTGATCGGGCAGGCCAGTGAACTGGAGCTCCACGCCCGATCCACCGCTGGCCATGCCTTGCGTTTAGATGGAGACGCACGTCGTTCGTGTAATGGGCCAGAGCTCCATCGTGCTGGAACCACATCTGGCGACGCGAACCTTCGGGTACGTGCGCCTCCTCCAGAAGCTGCGGCAGCACTTGATCCAGGAAAATCAGGTAATTTCCACCTGTCAGCCGTTCAGGTAACAAATAAGAGCCAATGAGGCAATCCCCCAGAATGCCGGCCCACACATTTACTGAGAAACGCTCCTGGGCTGCTCGGCTTCTGGTTTCATGTGGATTTTCATCACACCACACATGACTGTTGTGGGCGTTCCACATTCCCTCCCGGCTGAAGGTGGACTCGTCCGTAAACAAAATGCTGTTTACAAAACGGGGATCCCTGGATCTCATCGCCAAGTACCATCTTGAGAATTCCACTCGAGGGCCAAAATCCTGCTCTCTGAGCAACTGCACCCGCTGGATGTGGTAGGGGTGCAGATTCCGGGAACGTAAGATGCGCCACGCAGTTGCTTGCGAAATGCCAACATGTCTGGCGATATCTCTCGTGCTAAGACCTGGGTTGTCCTCAACCAGGTTAAGCACAGCCTCTTCGTTGTCGGGGGTGCTCACTGATCGCTCCCGTTCAGGCCTGCCTCCGTCAAAAGATCCCGTTGTGGACAACCTCTGGTGTACTCGAGCGAAGAAGGCATGGCAGGGGATTTGCCTGTTGGGGTAACGCTCGGCGTACAACCGCTGAGCGGCTCGTCCATTACAACCAGCAGCGCCATACGCCAAATGCATGTCAGCCAATTCAGAGTTTGTGTACCGTTCCATCCTACTACCGATCTGCAGACAAGAAACCCGAAGCTTAAGTAGGTACCGCACGTTCAAAAGACGTGTCTGCGCATACAACTACGTCATCTCGCGTTGTCGTCTACGCATTACGTATCTTTTGCATATCGATATGGTACGATATCTTTTGCATAAATCAGCAAAAAGCACCTTATGTAAATTTTATTGCGCGCATTGTGCATGATTGAAACCAGCTATGTTTGTTAAAAAAAAACAAACAAACTGCAGTTTTAATAGCTTCTTATGATAAGTAAATTACTCTCTTGTTTTGTTTCTAACTGATCGTAGCGCCCCGTTTCCAGTTAGCGTCCGAAATGTCAACGAATTATGTTTTTTGCCCAAAGCGCCCCCTATCGATGTTTCTTTTTGTACCGTTCAACTGAGTTTCAGAGAGCCCCAGCAAACAGAATCATGAAAATGCATGCCATAAGTCAAGAAATCTGTTTGTTTATCTCTTAGGAGCCTTCGAGTTTCGACCACCCTGTACATTGACATTTTATTCCGGCTCTTACGCTTTTTGCAGGGCTCTACTTTTGGGTTCAAACTTTAAGTTAGAGTATAAACTTTGGCGAGCATGTGTTAAATTATCAAAATAACGGGCTTAAAGTTGTTGTCTAGCTCTCCAAAGTCTGCAGCGCCCCCTATCCATGTTTTAAGAGATACGCTTATCAAATTGGTACTGAAGAAAGTCTAAACAAACAGAATCATTTCGACGCAACAAGCAAGAAAATCTAACCATTTCCCTAGTTTTTATGACGTTTCGAATTTCGGCACCCAAATTTTCGAAAGCGCCTAGCGCCTTACCATCGCGTCAGGGACCCTACATTCCCTATTCAAAAATGTTCGTCTAGGTGTGCTCTATCGATCCTTAAAGTTTGTCACCGACGAGCTGAATCACCCTGTATACATATACAGTAGACTCCCTCAAATCCGCACTCCTAAAATCCACAATTCTCTAAAATCTGCATATAATTTACGGATGTAAACAATGGAACAATCATTTCAAATATAGGGACAAAATTTGACTATTTTTTAGTTTTATATCAATTCTATATATTTTTTAATTTGTAATTTTTGTTAAGGTTATTTTAATTCATGTTTTTTCACAAAGAATGAATAATTTATTTTTAAAAAAAATCAAGATATTTCTGATATCATTGGTAATCATAGTCTTACCAAATATATTTATGTATTAATCAAGCTTTTTTAGTTATTAAATCTGGTTAAATCTGAAATAAATCTTTGATAATTTACTATCCTGATGTGAATTAGAAATGTACCTTTATGAGAGACATTTCATTGACTAATTTTGGAAAAACACATTTTATCTTTATAATGAATATTTAATTGTACATTATTGATTATTTATTTGACCTTTTGCTTTTTGTATTTTGAATCATTTTAAAAGTTATCTGAATTTCTATTATTTTAGTTTATTACTTATTTTAATATTTTAGTATATTGTAAACATTCATTATACTTTTGATTTCTTATTAATTACATTCAAATTACTTTTAAAAATATATAAACAAAGCAATGACCAGAAATCTGCTAAATTCTAAAATCCGCAAAACCTTTGGTCCCAAGCTGTGTGAATTTGAGGGAGTCTACTGTATATATATATAGTAAAATAGCAATTAAAACAAAGTAAAAGAAAATTATAAACACATATAAGTGACAAAGATTATATCATATACCAATGACAATAGTGATACTGATGATAAAATGCAGAGCAAACTGAAATAATGAATATTTTTGCTAAAAATAAAAGCCACTTGAATATATAGAGAAACATTGAAGTAATACACTAATTTCATTTTTTAAAATTTTCAGGTTGTGTATCAATATTGTTGCATGGTTGCAAATATGATGAAGAACAAATAAATAAATAAATATGCAGTAGACTCCTTCAAATCCACACAGCTTGGGACCAGAGGTTGTGTGGATTTTTGGTCATTTTTGAAACAGCCATTTGAATATAATAATGCAAGCAAAATTATAATGAATGCTTACAATTTAGTAAAATATTAAAATAAACATAATAATAAACTTAAATAATTAAAATTAAGATAATTTTAAAAAGAATGAAATTATTAATAGTAAAGGTCAAATAAAAAATTTATAATATGCAAAATAAATTTGAGATTTATTCATATTGATTATTGAATGAAACTTGTTTCATAAAAGTAGCCTACTAATTCACATCCAAGTCATACAATAAGAAAATTTTATTTGAGATTTAGCCAGACTTAATAACCAAAAAAGCTTGAATATACATGTATATGTTTGGTAAAATGACTGCGATTACAGCATAGTGATACAAGCAATGCTTTTTTTTTTTTTTTGAAATTTATACTTTCTTCATAAAAAAGCATGGAGTTTAGTCACATTAACTAGAATTACATTTTAAAGTGCATACAGAATGATATAAAAATTAAAAAGTCAAATTTTGTCTCTACATATGAAATGAAAATTTCATTGTTTACATCTACGATGATGAGCAGATTTGAGGAAGTCTACTGTATTAGACTTGTTATAAAACTTAAGCATTACATAAAATTAAAATAAAAACAAATCAAATATTTCTTACAGAGGAGGACAGCTAGAAAATCGCTATCTTCAATTAAATTTTCTAAAATTTTGGCATTCACTTCTTCTATAGCATCTGGAAGTTCCATGGCATCCAAATCAGTCAGCCAGGCCAACACTTTTTCTTCATCTTTG
Organism: Maratus speculifer; assembly: GCA_964019185.1. Lineage (NCBI taxonomy): Eukaryota > Metazoa > Arthropoda > Arachnida > Araneae > Salticidae > Maratus > Maratus speculifer. The sequence goes on from OZ025299.1 coordinate 187,428,104, forward strand.
AGGTCACCTAAAATTGATTATAATAATAAGAAAAATATTCTTTAAAAATTTAGTAAGAAAGAAGTATATAAAGAATTACGCATAATTTATTCTAATGAATTTGGTATCAACTTTCCGAAAGGCATGCATAAAAAACAATACTCGCTCTCTCTTTTTTTTTTCTCTAAAAGAAAATCCTAGAAACACAGGGTATTAATCTTTAGGGTATTAAACTTTCTGTACACAAAATAAAATAACAGAAAAAAAAAAAAGATTGTATATCAAAAGAATTGATATTTTTGTAAGTTTGAACATTTATAACTACAATAGTATTAGAAGCAGGACTCAAGCAAGTGTTCTGCTTTTACTCATATACAGGGACCGATTTACAAATTTGGGGGCCCGGGGCACAGATGCTTACGGGGGGCCCCCTTGCACCAATACTTACAAGGAGATCGAGTGAAGAAAATTGAAAAAAGGTACTTACTGAGATAACAATTATTAACTTTAATAATTACTTTTTAATATCCTCTAAACAATTAAATATTATAATCATTAATTTACTTTTAAATAATTATTTCACAATTTTTAAATTTAAAGAGTAGAAATTTTATAATAAATTGGATGTTGTTGATTATCTTTTGCTATGTAAGTCTAAATATCTGGAATAATTGAATATGCAACAACTAATGATAAGTTTTCGATAACACCAAGCTACAATTATTTAAAATACTAGGGAGCTCTACTGCTTTCCAGCTAAGCTCACCTAAACTAAATGATCTGATGAGAACAGGAACAAGATTAAATAAGAATTAACAATACATTATATTTTTAAAAGTTATATATATATATTCAAAAAATTTTATTTATTATTTTACAATATATCTTTTCCTTAGAATGAAATGTAAAGTTCCATTAGATATTCAAACTGCATCAGATTTTGAACAGTAAATGAGAAAATTTCAGCAGCATTTGGTGGCCCCTTAAAATCAGGGGCCTGGGCCTGTGCCCCGAATGCCCTGCCGTAGATCAGTCACTGCTCATATAATAGTTGTATTTTAAATTTAAATAATAGAGTATCATACACAAGTACTATACATAAATCACTGTACTATGAATCTTAAACATTTTCATGATTGAGGGCCAATGGCCAATTCAATAAATTCTTAGTCCTGTAAGTTATCCACTAGACAGTGAAATAGCTTATACAAGAAATGTATGCATGCCTAGGTTACAAGAGCAGGGGCAGGTTGTATGTAGGCACTTCAGAATTGCAGATTTCAAATTTTATTCTTGATTTATAAAAAAAAAAAAAAAATTATTATACTTTAATTTTATCATCAGAAATTCCATGCAGTATTCAAAATTAGTACTAGTAGTGCAGCAGTAGCATCAAAAGAATGGAAGGCACTTGCAACAGTATGCTTATTATAGTAAGCAGCATATATACATATGTATTGCCAATTAATAGAGTGAAGTGGTACAATCTGTGGTCCAAAGGTAGTTTTTTTATGACAAAATTCACAAATATACACTTAATAAAATAAGCCCCTTCATAAAATTCATTTTAATAAAATAGGTCCATCACAAAGTTCTGTTGGATAAATAATACTTTTCATTGATTAATTACAACAAAACATTTAATGTTTAAACAAAACAGACTCACCATAAAGGAAAATTTTAGCAAAATTTAAAGAAGTTAACAAACATTTGGTTTTAATTTGAGAAACTGGATTCCCTTTATTGCGACAAAAAGTTATTTTTCATAAAAAATAATAAATTTTTCAAAAATAATTTTACATTTCACAAAATGGATAGAAAGAAAAAAAAAAAAACCTGTATTGATTCCTGATGGTTCATCAGTATTATATTATCACTAGGGGTGTAATACAAAAGTACAGTGAAATCTCCTACAACGATCACTTTGAACACAGAAACTAAAGAATATGGGTCATGTTTTAGTGTTACTTAACCCTCTCGATCCCAAACCGCCGAAGATATTTTAATTTGTATATCTTAATACTACCGGAAAATTAAAACAGCAATATTTGCTTTAAATAATACAGAATATTCTGTATTTAAATAAAACGAAATTAGCCATTGAATTTTTCTGGTATATAATCAGATTTTCTGAATTACATAATTTCTAGAACATGTTCTATCATGGGACTTAAAGGGTTAATCTCTTCCACAGAAATAACAGTCAGTTATTTCAATTTTAATGCAATGTAATATTGAACTTTTAAAATGTGTAACCTTTGAATAATGGAACCTCTGAGATACTATCACTTTATTATGTTCTCAGCAATGGCTGCTATTCAGAGGGTTTACTGTATAATTGATCCTACAACAGAAGGCATTTGTCAATCATATGTGACAAAGCCGAAGAAAATTGAAATCACTGTAGAGCTTAACAAGAAGTTTGTGCCATACTTCTCAGTTTTGCAGAATCTTGGCAATACATATATTTTAATATTGTTATTGAGTTTATAAGGAAATTTTTGGTCAAGAAGAGAAATGGCTATAAATATAAATTATGTTATGCTATTTCAAATTGTTAGGATACTGCTGTAACACACTTTTGTTTTAAGTACCTACTTTATGAAAAAATTAATTAAAAAATTTACTTTTTCTTATTAAAAAAAAGTAAAACTAAACAAAATAAAATTTTGTTCTTTGCTTTCTGACTTGTGAATGATAAACTAATAAAAGAAAGTATATTCTATATAAAAATTCTATAATTGCTGGAAAAAAAAAAAAATGTTATTTTAAAAATGAATTTATGTTAATCTAGATGTCGAATTCACAAACTGAGGAAAAATATGTGCAGATACCTAGTTTAATTCATTTTAATGTAAAGTAATTCTAGTATTAATTTACTTTTGATATTATTTACTTTTGTTATCATATTTTTATCATTTCCAGCCCCTTGAGCATAAAAAAGGTAACAATGATGTTTTTGTAAGTCTATTTTTTCCTCTAGAGACATTGATTACTTTATTTAATATATGCATAATACAATCCAGCAAAAATAATATTTACCATCAAAAATAGCAGGCTGTTGATTTCTGAAATACATAAGAGCAGGAAATGATGTAACTCCATATTTTTTGGCTGTAGATTTTTCGGAATTTTTGACCATTGATACACCAAAACTTGAAGCATCGTCGTCTATTCTTTCCAATTCCTCTAAGATCACACTACAGTCTTTGCAAGATTTTGTATCTGCAAGAGAACAAGTAATTTTAAAAAAAAACCCAACAACATGAAAACTATTGTAACGTGATAAAAATATTTTTAACAACATACTTATTCCTATATATCTTGAAAGAAAAAGTGGTATGCAAAATAGAACAATTAGTCAGTGAAAGCATTTCAGTTATTTATGCAAAAAAAAAAAACAGACTGTACAACTTAATTTTACAACAAAAAAATTTTCTACATAAATACATAAATCTTCTACACTAAATTGTAAGTACAATTAAAATACGGTAATAAAAGAAAGAATAGAGCTTACTCGTACTGGCTGAAAATAATTGTACAGTTCCAATAAAATACCTAATTTAAATAAAAATTTTAATCTTAGTTTCACCATCTGTGAGGGATTTCTATTTACAAAATAAAATAACAATAAGGTGGAATCTGATGTAAATGATTTCATGATTGCAGTACATCCGTAAGAAAATAATGATAAGAAATTAAGGCGTTTTAATATTTCTAAAGTCATGATTTCCTGAAAATATCTAGATGGCCTAAATGTGGTGAACGGATTTCCTCAAAACTTTATCACAAAATAATTGGTATTTAGATTATTCCATGTACTCAAATTTAGGAGCTGAAATGTAGTCCTAAAAATATATAACTGTCAAAGATATTGGTCTGAATTATCCGAATACAGATTATTGGATTAATGTAACACAGAAAAAAGTCTGTAAACTTCAAAATATAATGCACGCACATGCTCTATCCCATCTCCATCATTTGCCTCACTTTGTTTGACAACAAAAGAAGAATGTTGAGAAAAAATTTTCGCTAGGCAATTTATAGTGGCGCCATCTATTAACAGTATTACAAGGTATAAGCGAAAACATTGGTAATTTAACTTTTGAACTATATCAGTGTTGATTTCAGGGGAGGGGGGGGGAGATTTCCTACCCCAAAAGCAAGGAAATCTTTCACCCCCCGGAAAATTTGAGATTTTATGTTTTCAACAGTCAAAAAGTGAAATTTCCCCCCGGATTGTGTAAGACGTTGAGTAAACATTTAAATTTAAGAAGAAAAAAATGGAAAAAAAAAATCTGCAATAAGCCTTTGCCCCACTTTTTAATTATTTTCATAAATTCAGATGAGAGGTTCCAAATTAAACATGGTACAAAGTTAAGGTTCAATTTGACATCGTATTACGTCGAGTTTTTTTTTTTTTTTTTTTTTTTTTAAATATTTGAATATCTAACACCTAACTAAAAGTGTTCAAAGCAAAACATGTGATGGGTAATATAATGATGAGTTTTGAGCTAATTCTGTAATTTCTATGGTGTCAAAATGGTTCTGCTTGAAACATAATCTACTAATATATACTATTATAACAAATTATTATAACTAATATATACTATATACTATTTGTACACACATAATAACAGAGTTTTATGTTTTGATGAGTGGTAACTAAACAATATTTAGGATTTTTTTTTTTATTATTAGCTCTTTCCAATAAAGTTGAAAAGTGCTCATGCATTCAGTTTGCCTGTCCGTCTCGTCTGTCCGCGCTCTAACTTCCGTATATATACTCGGATTGCTGTGAAATTTTAATAAGTTATTGATGTTTACAGTAGCACGAACCCTATTGAAAATGAAGGTTCTACCATGATTAGTTTATTTACAGGGATAGTGAAAAGTTTTCCGATACATTACGGCCTATGGGAAAAAAATTATTTCAAATGAATTTTAAAGGTGTTACACCTGGTCAGACATATTCAAATTTATATGGCTTCGCAAAGTGCACTAAATTATGCATTTTGTAAAATATGCAGTGAAAATATAGCGATTATTCATTTACAGGGACGCACAAAAGAATTTCATTAGATAATGGTAAAGGGGGAATTGTGTGCGACATATTTTAAATATATAAAAACTGTTTCATATATAATAAAACTGATATATGTCACTGACGCTTAATTTAAATTATACGATACTGTCTTGCATAATATGAAGTACATAGCATTTACAGGGCGATACAAAAGATTTCAAATAGTATATTCTTTCCAAAGTACTGTATATGTATCCGATGATGGTTGATGGATGGATGAAATGCATTTTAATTATGATATGCGCGTTTAGGTTTCACTAAATATATGCACATTATATGGTGTGTATAAATGTTATAGTTGATATACAGGGCTACCCAAAAGAGCTCGCCAACGTTAATGAATATAGCGTAAATTACTTAAACGTGGTTCTTAAATAAGTTATGCATTTTTACGCTGAATTGCATTCAATTTATAGAGAAATGTTTGCAGAATATTGATAAAGGGATATACAGGGAAGAATATACCAAAGAATTCGGTACATGGACGTCTATGAAGGATAATTTATGTAAATGTGATTTCAGTTGTTTTAAAAGTGTTTTAGTTTACAATGAATTTTTGCTTAATGCTGACGTGTAATAAAGGTACAAGGTAAACTACTGGGCTGAACAAAAGTATTCGAGTATGTTTCCATCTATTAGTATAAATTCCTGAAAAAGAAATTTCAAGCTACTAGGCAGTTTCTTGCTAAACTAAATTTTCCCATTATCAACTGACACATCAAATACAGGGCTGTTCAAAAGTACTGGAATACATACTTGGGTATATTTAGCTATATATCCTTATTTCCCTTAATAACGAAGTTTTGTTAAAGATTTCTTGAAGTGTTGGAAAGTGCTTCATAATCTATGCTTAACGCATGATTTTTCTGACTTTTTTTTTAAACATAAACAAGAATATTTAAATAAAAAGAATAATGGATGTACACAGGATAACCCCCCCCCCCCCCACACACACACACATCATATATAGTTACAATCTGAAATCTTTGAAAATCTGAAATCTTTTGAAAGGTAAGAATTTTAGCCAGGACCGTAACCAGTAAGTCATGTCAGGGGGGGGGGGGGGGCTTGGAATTACTTTTGTGGGATGAAAATCTTTTAACAATCCATATTTTAAGCAAACTAAATGCAATAAAAACTGATAAAAAGAACCTGTCTATAAAGGAACTCGTCTAAAGTGTAACCTCCCTATAACGAAAACTTTCTATAAATTCTTAAATGGAAAAATGCTTCATTATCATCAGAAAATGATTACTAAACAATTAGAGGCAGTGTACCTCTTAAGAAAACGGAAAATCTATCTAAAATTAAACTTTTCCTCAATCAGCGGAATTCAATGTTAGATTTTTATTATATTTAATGTAAAACATAAATAGCATTTTACAATTCATAAAAAAATCACTTGATTTAAATTTTTGTAAGGAAAACTAATAGATTGCATACTGTGTTTTCCTATTCTCATTGCCATTTTTTTCAGGTGCCTTCCTATACAGGGTGAGTCATAAATATCGAAACAATACGCTATTTCCTTAAATATTGCCCCTAGAACCATACTTCCAGTTGCAAAAATTCATAAAAAAGGTAAACTTTTTGATAAGATAAGTTGCAACTCCATTGGGGGGGGGAGGGGGGGGGTCTGTTTGAAAAAGTACGAAAATTAACTTTTTATACGGCTTCCGTAGGATGAAAATTCCAATTAGGAAAACTTTCCTTATCCAGTACTGAATAATACACAAAAGTTGCATCTTCATATCTTCAATACTCGCAGAGTTATAGCCGTTTGAATAATCCATTAGGTTTTAAGGGATTAGACACAAATTGAAATGAGCGCAATTCAAAAGACAATGTTACTTTAACAGTTCTAGGAAAAGTGTAAAAAATCTATCTTTTGAGTTAGAATTGTGATTTTTTTTCTTTTTTTTTTTTTTTTTTTTTTTTTTTTTAGTGATGGTTAGACATATAATTTGCTAAGAAAATCACATCCTGAAATTTATAAAAATTGCATATGATTAGTACTGGTTTAAATGGGATAATTAAACATCGTAATAACTCCAAACATTATTTATCGGATTTCAATTTCTTTCCATTTAATTAAAGATGAAAATCCGATTTTAGTTTTGTTTCGGAGTTTTTGTTTTTTAATATTAATTTTAGAACTATTAAAAATATTTATTGAAAAATTAATATAACTTTTAAAAAATCATATTTTCAAAAGTAAATAATTTTTCAATTTTGCTCGAAACAAAACTAATGTAAAATAATTAAAAATGGCATGTTTCAAGTTTGTACTTTTTTCTTTAACAATTATCAACTTTTAATAAGGTATGCACTGGACGAAACTTTCAATCCCGGTCTCGAACAATCGGTATTAAAATCACTGTCTCTGACTGATCTAATACATGCATGAAATAAGTAAAATTTGTTTCAATCAAAATTTTTACGAAAACTACATAGATTTTGAAAGTGCTTTTTTTTTTTTTACAAAAAAAAAAAAAAAAAAAAAAAAAAAAAAAAAAACTTAATTTTTTTTTTTTTTTTTTTTTTTTTTTTTTTAAGAATAGTATATTTAAATGCTAAAAAATTAAACACAACAAAACTAGAGAAAAAAATCTGCCTATGACGGAATTCTGTCTTAAACAGAAAATGCAGGGCTCCCAAATGGTCCGCCAACTGAACATCAGAATTTTCTTGGAGAAATTTTCCTTATAGATTTTTCTTGCAAATTTTCAAGAAACCACCTTTTAAAGTTGAATTCTGTAGAAACGTATCATGAAAATTTCTGTTAAAAAATACTGATGTTCAGTTCGCGGACCATTTGGGAGTCCTGAAAATGTGTTGATCCATGCAAAATGAATACAATAATACTTGAGAGAGAAAAAAAAAAACTCCATTTAACCCTCTTAGGAAGGGCATTTGTCTATAACGTATTTTTTCTTTCCTATGTGATTCCGTCTTAAAAGGTTTTACTGTATAACATTTTTCAAAGTCTCCAAAGCACAGGATATGGATTAGCGATATGAAAATATAAGTGAAACATTTAGATATAAACATAAATTCATTGATAAAATAAATATGTGGTATATCCACAAAGTAAGTTCCGTTTGGTTATATATAAAATAAAAAAACGTGTACAGATACAGAATAAATTTTTATTGTACAAAAATCTACGACTGTGAAACTACTTTTCTACATAGCTTCCGAAATTTTGTAGTCACTTGTTGTAGCGTGCCACAAGGTTTTGCATGCCTTCTTCATAATAGGTTGCCGCCTATATTTTCAACCATGTGTTTCGAAATTTTAGTTTTTCAGTAACAATTTCAAGAATTAGTGATCGTGAGATTTGCGGAAATTCCATAGCAAGAGCACTAATGTAAATTTACGGTTTTGCTTAACCTTCTCTTCAATTGCATGAACCATTTCATCAGTAACCATGTGCGGGAGTGACCTTTGTCATAAAGGCACTCTAGTATTTCTGAGATCGTGACGTCAATAATTTAGCATGTGTAAGCGTGAAAGCGACATCTATCCTCTCTTTTACTTTAATTTTCTAGAGCGTGTGTGTCTCTTTCGGATTCTACAGTTAGGTCGCGGTTAGTAGTAATATGTAAATTTGAAGTATCTCAGTTTGCAGCATATAAAAGCTTGGAGTTTGAGTGTGTGTAGAGTGTCTCTGGCGGTATTAGCCAGCGAAGTGTGTGTCTCTGGCGGCGTTGGCCGACTGAGTGTGTCTCTAGCGGCGATTTCCCGCTGGTATCTAGCAGAGTGTGTCTAGCTGCGTTGATTGATCCAGAGCAAGCGATATCAAGTGTTAGCTAGCCTCCAGTAAGTTGCTAAGGAGTTTTGGAATTTGACTCGAGAAGTTGGCTAGTGGTAAAAATTTAATAGTAATTACGTTGATCATCTCAAAGTTAATAAAGAAATATATACAGCCACTGGCTGTCTAATAAGTTTTATCTAGCAGTTTAGCCGAAAGATAGCTGAGAAGTAATCTGAGGTGCTCTGATTGAGCTAGTTCCGGAGCTGTGAGTATGAGTTTAATCTTTTAGTAGTATTCTCAGTGAAAATTACAGACTTGCTCCTCTCCCCTTGAGCCCTTATCGTTTTTAATAAACTGTTTTTATCTTAATTCTTGAGTTATGTCTGCATTTAACACCCAGTACGAGCACCCAACCGTTACAACCAAAGACTGGAGTCCACTTCGTTCTTCATCGTCACGTCCTTCATTAAACTGTCAGACCCATCTTCTAACCATTGAATCACTCATAGCATTTTGCCCGTAAACCTCGCAGATTTGCCGATGAATTTCACTTGGTTTAACTTTCTTTGTATTGAGAAAACAAATCACTGATCTGATTTCATAAGCAACGGCATTTTCAATTAAGGCTGACATTCTAAATAAGTACTACAAATAACATGTCGGCAGCAGCAATCTGAAAATGGCGTACATTTCTTCTTCTTCAGTCAGAGTAACTGCCGCGCATGCTCGGAACTGCGATCGCAGTGCTGCTGCAGATAGAAATAGAAACGGAACTTACTTTGTGGATATATCTAGTATATTACAGCCTTTGGTGCTTCTTTAATATTAAAAAGTATAATTATAAAAAACGAAAAGCTATAATAAGTATTTTTGGTCAGAACTCCTCCCTGCGAAACAATTTTTAACTACACTGAAGTAAAAAACTATGTAGAAATTCACGGCTGAGTCGGGCTATCATTTAAACTTTTTTTCCCGGCTGGTCCGGATTATACTTTAACATTTTTCCATGCCGGGAAAAAAAATTTTCCCTATGGGTTGGTTTGGGACCGGACCTAGATATTTTGATCCATGCAGACCTCCAGTGCTAACGATCAACATATTTTAAAAACAAGTTTTGATTTAAACCAATTCGTTGCTTTATTATGTACAAATAAGAGGCATGGTCTTAAATCGATATTTAATACGGATAATTTGTGGACGGTCCCTCAATTGGTTTGAAAATGAGTAAAATATTCTTCGTTTACAGGCATGGTAAAGTGGTGTAAGTCACGAATTTTGGAGAATTTTTTATTTTAATATCTCTGTTAGGTTTTCAGATACGGAAATGAAATGTTTTTGTTCAATTTAAGAATGGATAAGAAATAATTTCCTAATTGGGAATTTTGCTCTACGGGGACCGTATAAAAATTAAATTTTCGTACTTTTTCAAATAGACCCCCCCATGAAGTTGCGACTTATCTTATCAGAAATTTTACCTTTTTTTATGAATTTTTGCAATTGTAAGTATGGGTATAGAGGCAATATTTAAGGAGATAGCCTATTGTTTCGATATTTATGAATCACCCTGTATAAATACGTAGCACCTATAGTCCTTGCTCAGTCCGTTCGCCTGTCCGCGTGTAACAGAGCGAAAACTACCAACCGAATCGTTTGAAATTTAAAATATATAATAATATAACTGTTGCATAATTTTGTCGAGTCATTTCAAATTTTATGGCAATCGAATGTATAGTTTAATTACAGGGACAATCAAAAGCATTCCGTAACATTACGGTTAATGGGAAAAAATAGTTCTTTCGACATAATAGAATTGATATGCATCTATGAAGTACATACTAAAAAATGCATCCTGTACAATCTGCGGTGCAAAGAATATTTGTTATTAATTTACAGGGCCCCACAAAAGTATTCCATTACATAATGGTATAGGGAGAAACACTGTTTGGGGTTTTATTACTATTAAACTATTTCACATTTTATGAAATTGATATGCGTTGTTGAGATTTACTACAAATTACTTCCTGTATAATAGAATGCAAATAGTATTTACAGGGACACACAAAAGATTTCGGTCACTATATTGTATACGATGTACTGTATACTATTACATCAAGATATATGAATATTTTAAAAACCTTGTTATAGTACGAACGCACCTCATTTGATACGTTTGACGTACAATTTCCAACTTGTTTTTAGGTGCGTTCATAACTATGTAAATACGCAGCAACTATAGTCGTCGTTCAGTCCATCCGTCTGTCTGTCCGCTTATAACAGAGCAAAAACTACCCAACCGAATCATTTGAAATTTAAAATATATAATTCTTACATAATTTTGTCGAGTCGTTTCAAATTTTATGAAAATGGGATGCATAGTTTAATTACAAGGACAATCAAAAGTATTCCGTTACATTACGGCCAATGAGAAAATATTGTTTCAAGTACATTTTGTACAATCTGTGTTGCAAAGATAATTTGTTATTAATTTGCAGGGCTACACAAAAGTATTCCATTATATAATGAAATAAGGGAAAACATTGTTTCGGGCGCGTTCTAATAATATTAAACTATTTCACATTTTATGAAATTTATATATGTTGTTGAGGTTTACTATAAGTTATTTCTTTATAATAGAGAGCAGACAGTATTTACAAGGATGTGAGAAGATGAAATTTTTTTTAAAAGGAAATGTATCAGATACATTCGATTATACTGCACAAAATAATTGAGGATTTTACAGTGTAATACTGGCAGCACGGGTGCCAGTTTATAACTTTAAAATACACAGTAATATACCATAGTAAAATAATTGTTTTAAATTTAATTGCGGTTAGAAGTAAATAGCAAGCTGAAACTAAAATGAATTCGATAATAATTAGATTGAATCATTAATTATTTAGCTGTATCTTACAATACAATCAATCAGTTAAAATAATCGCTAGTTGATGCATGCAATTAAATCAATTACAACTGCATTTAAATGCTGTTAAATCTTTATCATTATCTGAGTTTTTATGAAAAAAAAAAAAAAAAAAAAAAAAAAAAAAAAAACATTGGTCTGTCTTTAGTGCACAAAATTTATATATATATATATATATATATATATATATATATATATATTTGTATTCATTTTATTTATTTATTAATTTTTTTCCTCACGTTCAATATGTTTTTTCCTATTAAATTCAAATGGTTCGTACTGTAATACAATTAATGGTTATATATATATATATATATATTATATTATATTTATTAAGTTGAAGTGGCAATAAAATAATGATCAATCGTCTGAGGTAATCCCCCATTTCGAATCTTCTCCCCCCCCCCCCCGTCTCCCACTCCAGCACATTATTTTTTAATCATTTAAAATTCTGTGTTGCCTTGCAGAAAAGATTAGTTAAAATTGTGTATCCAATCGCTTATTCTTAACAGTTCATAAAATTTGCTGATTTGCTCTAATTGTTGATTTTTAAATAACAAAATTAAAAATAAATAAGTTACAATAAAACAGAAATGCAAACAAATAGAATGAAAGATAAAAAATTAGGGATAATCTTTGCATGGTTTGTACGGGTCCTGGATTTTCAGAATAAAAAAATTCTTACCAGTATTTTCTCATACAAAATTTATCCTTAAATGAAATTAAATTTCACGCATTCAAACTACATATTTTTTTCCTAATAAAAAAATATTGATATTTCACCTGGAAAATATCGATACCCTATAAATCCTATAAATGCTGCACATATTTTCAATTTTTTTTTTTTTAATCTTTACAATAAAAAAAAAAAAAAAAAAAAAATCCAGTAGAGAATATTTCCTTAAAATACTCAGCCTCATTTTTTGTACAAATATCTGTTCCTAAAGCAATTTTTTTCGAAGATTGCTTTTCATCTAGAACACGTGAATAAAAACATTCTATTAATTTAAGAAAGATTGTAATTTTAAAATATGCTGATTGGTCTGTCGCCATTTCGGATAAAAACAAAAAGACAATGTTTGGCGATAGAGCTATTTGAAAGTTCTCGTTTTCGCCAACTCGCCAAGGCTGTTGCTGAAAACGTGAGCCTTGCTGGAAAAGCTTTTGCTAAGGATGTCTCTGAAGTGGACCTGCTAAAAACTAAACTTGTCACCGGAAACATGCGGAAATGGGATTAGTACAATGAATGAAAAAATCCGAAATCACCGAGGCCCTGTTAGAGTCGGTACAAATTACCAAGCCCAACTCTATTAATAGGGTCGGCTTCGATCTTAGATTTTAAATAAAATAGCAACAAATTGGGCTCGAATTTTTTAATATAAAATTTTCATGTTAAAATAACTAACAAATTATAAAATTAAAAAGTCAGAACTTACTAGCAACTTCTTTCAAGGGGCTCCAAATTCAGGCCATCTACTCAGTCAAAGACAATAACGTAGCGACACTGGTTCATCATACATTTTCGTTTTTAGCTTTAATATTAACCCTTTGTATCACCGTGTTGCAGATCTGCAATATACCAAAAAATTCAATGTTATTTCGACAATAAACTTCAAAAGACGATTTTATTGATTGTTGTTATTCTATTACACTACTATTAACATAATTATTTTATTTAAATCCTCAACAGATGCCGATATGAATTTTTTTTTTTTTTTTTTTTTTTTTTTTTTTTTTTTTTTTTTGCCAAAGTTTAATTTATCACTTGATCAGCTACAAGTGATTTTTGCTTAATTAAGCTTTCAAATAGTGGAGTTTAAAAAGTCTGCAGACGTCTACAAGTATATTGTTTACAATGGTAAGTTTAAATTCTTTATTTAAAAAATATTTTCGAGCAAGGAAATTTATAATATGAATAAGATAAACGTAAACTTTTGTTTGTTGCAGATCTGCAACAACGCACCATGTCTTTCCTTGTAATGGATTTTATTATTATTATTATTATTATTGAAAGAGCAAGATAAAAACTTTTGTTTGTTGCAGATCTGCAACAACGCGTCATGTCTTTCCTTGTAATGGATTAAAAAAAATATTATTACTATTGAAAGAGCAATAAGATATAAACTTTTGTTTGTTGCAGATCTGCAACAACACGCCATATCTTTCCTTGTAATGGATTAAAAAAAATTATTATTATTATTGAAAGAGTAATAAGATATAAACTTTTGTTTGTTGCAGATCTGCAACAACGCGCCACGTCTTCCCTTGTAACAGATTTTTTTTTTTTTTAATCGAAAGAGCAAGATATAAAATTTCTTCTAATGGTGATTTAAGTTGCATTTCTTTCGGAAGAGCAAAATTATTGAAAGAGGAAACATTAGTCTGCTTTTAGCACTTTCCAAAAAGTTGAAAAGGGCTTATGCATTAGGTTTGTCTGTCCGTCTGGCTGGCTGTCCATCTGGCCATCTGTCTGTCTGTCCACGCTCTAACTCCCGTAAATAGACTCGGATTTTCATTCAATTCATAAAGCTTATTTACGATCACCAAAATATGTTTGCATATGAAGTATATATGATTAATGATGCATTTACAGAGACACTCAAAAGAATTCGATTGCATTTTGGTCTATCGGGGGCGGGGGGTCATCTGGAGAGAATTTTAGACATTACGCTATTTCAGATGTATTGAAATCGATATAAATCACCTAATTTCCCTACGACCATGTTAAAAGAGACATACATAGCATTTTTTATCAACTTGCAAGGACACACAAAAGAAATCAGTTACAGTATTGTCTTTGCATAATAATTGCTGGAGTGCACGTTTTAAAAGTGGGTATGCGCTTTTAAATTTAATTAGTTTTTTGCATATTACTCTTATATATAAATTCTATACCTCATATACACGGCTGAACAAAAGTATTCGCACACCATTCTCCTTATTAGAGGAAATTGCTGAATAGGAATTTTCAACTGAAACATTGCATCTCTAAAATGAACTAAATTTTGGAATGCATGTTGTTAATACCTACAAATCTCTATATGTCATATACAGGACTGCTAAAATTTTCGGATAATTTTCCGATTGTAGATGGAAACAGTTGAAATTCGGTTTTGAAATGCATCATACTTTTCCATATGGTGAAATGAGACGTAATATTTCAGTTTTTTAAACGGTGCAGTTTTTTTTAACATTATTCTGAATGCGCTGGAAAGTGCTTCATAATCTATGATTTACGCATGATTTTTTTTTCTTTCTTATTTTATTATTTAATTGCTACAGGGTAAATTAAAGATCCCTTCCTCTGTAAAATTAATACCAATTCCAAAGCTAGCAAAAAGGGGAAGAATTCTAATTATTTTAGAAGTGGTGATAGATATATGTATGGAAATAGACAAAATAGTGGTTATGATCGGAGAGGGGGAGTACGGGACAAGAATGTTTCTTCGCAAGTAAGGAAATTAACTTCGGATGAGAATTTTGAAGGTAGATCAATGCAAAGGAGATGTGTTAAGAGGTGGGGTCAGTTAAACTGGTAAGTGACTGTATTTCGGAAGGTATGCAGTCACAGGTTAAATCGGAAAAGCCTTCTGTGAGTTTGAATAAAGTTACTATTAATCCGGTTGAGTTACCTGAAGTGTTAATTGTGTTGGATGGTATTGTCGTTAAGAGTATCTTCGATACAGGGGCAGATAAGTCGTTCATTTCTTTTCATTGTTATCGGAAATATTTTTCGTATAAGAAGTTGAAGAGGTTAAGTCTGGTGGTTCAGTCGGCACAGGGAGTAGCTTGTGATAATAAAGGTTCAGTAGAGTTGGAAGTTGAAATTCGTTCAGTTAAGACATGTTGGGAGTTTTGTGTGTTAGATGGATTAACAGTGCATTGTACAGTTGGTGTGGATTATATGAAGGATAGAGGAAATAGTCTGGATTTCTTTAAAAAGTCGTTAATCGTGAATAATGATGAGAGGGTGAGTAAGAAAGAGCCTGTTTCAGTGTCAGTTGATTTGGAGGAGTCGGGGTTAAGTGAAATCGAGAAGGAGGAATTTAATAAGTTTTTGAATGAGTTTGGAGAGGTTTTTTTCTGATAAACCGGGTTTAACGCATGTTGCGTGGCATGAGATTGATTCTGGTTTGAAAGCACCTGTTGCTAGTAAACCATATCGTTATGACAAAGTTAAACAAGGTATAATTGATTTGCGCTTTTACATTTAATTAGTTTTTTGCATATTACTCTTATATATAAATTCTATACCTCATATACATGGCTGAACAAAAGTATTCGCACACCATTCTCCTTATTAGAGGAAATTGCTGAATAGGAATTTTCAACTGAAACATTGCATCTCTAAAATGAACTAAATTTTGGAATGCATGTTGTTAATACCTACAAATTTCTATATGTCATATACAGGACTGCTAAAATTTTCGGATAATTTTCCGATTGTAGATGGAAACAGTTGAAATTCGGTTTTGAAATGCATCATACTTTTCCATATGGTGAAATGAGACGTAATATTTCAGTTTTTTAAACGGTGCAGTTTTTTTTTTTTTTTTTTTTTTTTTTTTTTTTTTTTAACATTATTCTGAATGCGCTGGAAAGTGCTTCATAATCTATGATTTACGCATGATTTTTTTTCTTTCTTGTTTTATTATTTAATTGCTACAGGGTAAATTAAAGATCCCTTCCTCTGTAAAATTAATACCAATTCCAAAGCTAGCAAAAAGGGAAAGAATGCGTAGTACAAAGAATTCAACAGGGAAAGCATAGCGCCTAGACGAAATTGGGCACTACCATATTGGGGAGAAATGAGAATACGTTGTAAATACCTCAGTTGTATAGGCTTTACTCAAACTGTTTGTGAGAAATATGGTGTGGGACTTTGTTAGATCAAAATTAATTATTGTTTCAAAATGTTTCATGTAAATTAAAATTTTAAACATGTTCCGTTTTTGTGCCATTTAGCAAGATATTGCAGATATGCAACAAACCCATTTTTCCATATAAAATTTTATTTTTCTGATCAGATTTTTTTTCCATACTTAAAATGATGCATTTTAATATCTGTGTAAGAATTTTTCAAATCGGAATTGTTGAGTTATAAAGGGTTAGAAAGTACAAATGCCTTAGAATACGGAAACTAATTACAACGAAAGCTTAAAACCATCTCCCCCTTGGAATACAACAATGATTCATATATCTGATGAAAAATTATCTGAAAAAAATTCCCTTTCTCGACCCTTGTGATTCCATCTTAACACTAGAATGTCTGGATGGAGTCGATTTGACTCAAACCATATGATTAAATTTCAGTTCGAACCAGAAAATTTTTCTAGAAATAATTAAAATTCAGTCCACGCAGATTTACGTTAAATAAATCAATTAAATAAATTGGAATAAAAATTCTGGTAAAAAACATTATTAACAACCTTGAGTAAAATTTTCGGGCGTTCTAGAGTTAAAAGGAATACCTTTTAACACTAGAACGCCCGAAAATTTAACCCTTGGCACTCCGTTGTCTCCGCTACGGAAACATCACCGTTCCTCCCAAAATTTGTTTTTGGCGCCAGTAATAAAGGAAAATAAGATTTTCCTTATTTAATCAGAGAATTTTTGAAATTGTCTACTTCAAGGAAAGTTCTTTTAAAAAAGTGGTGCTAATTGAATAAAATTTGTGTAAGAGGCACCGGAGTCCGAAGGGTTAGAACTTACAACTCAAAGATTTCAAGATCAACAGCTAATCATTAAAATCCCAGTCACTATTATTGTCATTATTGTTATTGACAAATAAGTGTCAGAAACTAGTCTCAAAATCATATTAAGTATTGTACTTTCCTAACTCGTATTTAAAAAAAAAATCATCCATTTGACGATTACTTGGCCAGCCAGGTTAATAGAGAGCAGTCAATAACACATCTATTTTAAATTCTCAATTTGTAAATTTTCTTGAAAACATCCTCTCGGTAATGTTAACCTATGGGCAGGTAGTTTTCAAGTTTTTCGTTCAATTTTTTTTTTTTTTTTTTTTTTTTTTTTTTAACGTGGGATAGTTGAGGTTAATTTTTAGCCTTTTCGATTTCGGTTGCAATTTATTTTTAAATAAAGTTACTTTCATTTTCGGAACATAGGGTAATATATATATATATATATATATATATATATATATATATATACGTATTTTGAATCTATAGAAATAAAACACTCTTTGTAAGGAGAGACTTAAGAATTGATTTTACTCGTTTTTTAACACACACACACACAAAATCGTTTGTTTTTTAATTAAATATAAGTAATTTTACAAATACAGTTTTATTTAATAAAGTAACTTTCAACAATTAAAATGTTTGATCATATTTACTACTTAACGCATACTTAAAAAAGTAGAAAAATGTTTTCAAAAAATTCCTAAAATAAAATGCAGCATCTTAAACTAATCTTTTTCCAACGTGTTTCTTAAAAAACAAATAAGAAATATGAATTATTGTTCCTAACATTTCTTTCTTTCTAACCACTGACCAGGCCCCTACTTACCGAGTTGCCCCAGCTGAATGGTTTCGATAGCTGGCATCAAGGCGAATTACCACTTAATTACTGCGTAGCGGCAATAAACCTGATGATCGCCTAGATCGTCATCTTGGTCGGCAGTGACTAGCCTACTGCGTGAACTTTGTCATGCCGATTATTTAATATTTATATGTTGTTGTTTGATACCTGCACAATGTTACTCAAGTTGATTCCGTAATTTGAAAGTTTGATCGGATGTCGAGACCGTCTTGTAGGGCATAAGCATCTTCAGATGTATAATTCATAGGTGACTTAGAGGAGTTTGCACTCCACCCAGAAAACTTTCTGAAAACTGAAAAGCCTTTTTCATATTTAAACAAGAAAGAAAAATCTTGCGTTAAGCATAGATTATGAAACACTTTCCAGCACTTCCTGAAATCTATAATAAAACTTCGTTATTTAGGAAATAAGTTAAATAAGATAACTAAATAAATATTTTAGAAAACAGATAAAACATTTCGAAATCTGATTTAAGCAGTTACCTTACATAGCGAAATATGTATTCCCATTTTTTTGAACAGCCCTGTATTTGATCTGTAGGTTGATATATATAATGGGAAAATTTAGTTTAGCAAGAAAACGCATAAACTATTGAAATTTCTCTTTCAGCATTTTATACTAATAGATAGAAACATATTTTAATACGTTTATTCAGCCCTGTTGTTTACATGGTATGCCACCATTATACGCTACTATTTCTTCAAAATCTAATTCAAACAAAAATAGTCTTAAAGCTACTGAAATCGCATTTGCAGAAATTATTATCCATAGACGACGGTGGATCCAATTCTTTGCATGGATCTGTATATCATTTTATCTATATTTTACATTACAGCCATTTCTTAGTAAACTAAATGCCGTTCAGCATAATACATAACACATTTTAAAACCACGTTTAAGTAATTTACGCTCATACTCGGTAACCTGTACGATTTTTTTTTTGTATAACCCTGGATATCAACTATACCAATTATACACATCATATAGTATGCATAAATATAGTGAAACTTAAAAGCGCGTATCGTCATAGTTAAAAATGCATTTTCTGTCATCATCACTATTATACAGTACCCCGGACAGAATCTACTATGTGGAATTTTTGCGTGGCTCTGTAAATGCTTCGTAGTTCGCACATGAAATAACTTATAGTAAGCCTCACCAACGTATAATAGTTTCATTATATATGAAACAGTTTAATAAAATCAAAATAAGCTGCAAACTATTTTCCCCTGTACTATTATGTAAGGGAATTCTTTTGTGTGGCACTGAAAATGAATAATAAGTATTATTTGCACTGCATATTCTACAGAATGAGTATTTTAGTGCAATTCCTAAATGCATATCAATTTTGTTATGTTTGAAAGGCTGCAACATCTTTCAAATTCTTTTGGAACGATTTTTTTTTCATATTGGCCATAATGTAACGGAAAACTTTTTGACTGTTTCGGTAGATAAACTAAACATTCTACAAACTTCATTTGCAATAGAGTTTGTGCTAGGATAAACGTAAATAACATCCAAAATTTTCGGAGCAATCCGAGTATATTTACGAGAGTCAGAGTGCAAGCAGACGGCCAGACGTCCAGTCTGACAGATGGACCAATGGCCAGAGAAACCGAAATCATAAACACTTTTTAACTTTGTTGGAAAGTGTTAAAAAGAACAGTGTTTGATGTGGAAGGTAAATAGTTTTTTTTTTTCTTTTTAAATAGGGCAAGATGCTATTTTATTCTATGAGCGACTTTGGGCATAATCCTGGTATTCCCAATATTTCCTGATCAAAGAAGGGCATATGCAATCAGTAACAGTCACACAGAGAGTGATTTAAGACAACTGTAACATAACTTTCGACAAAGGCTGCACAATACGTATATTACTGAAACAGAAAATTTGATGTCGAAAATTTAAATTCTGACGAACTGAAAATAAAATGGGCTATGCGATAATGGGTACAGTTCTGAAAAGAAACAAGTAAAAAAAAATCATGCGTTAAGCATAGTCTATAAACACTTTCCAACACTTCCTGAAATCTCAAAACTTCGTTATTTAAGGAAATAAGGTGTTATCGTCTATTGCAAAACATGTAATCCAATACTTTTGAACAACCCTGTATTTGATCTGTCGGTTGATATGTATACTATATAGTGGGAAAATTTAGTATTGCAACAAAAAGCCTAACAAGTTGAAATTTCTCTTTCAGAAATTTATACTAATAGATGGAAACATACTTGAACACTTTTGTTCAGCCCTATGGTTTATCTAATACCTTTATTACACACCAGCATTCAGCTAAAATTTAGTTCAAACTAAAACATTCTTAAAACTACTTAAATCACATTTTCAGAAATTACCATTTATAGGCGACCATGTATCTAATATTTTGCGTGACCCTGTATATGATTTTACCTATATTCTACAAACATTTCTTAGTAAACTGAATGCAGTTCAGCGTAAAAATGCAAAACCTATTTTAAAACCACAATTAATATACAGTACTTCGGCTAGAACATACTATTTGAAATGTTTTGTGCGTCTCTGTAAATGCTCTGCACTTCGTATTATACGTGAAATATCTTATATTATAAACCTCATCAATGTATATCAATTTCAATATACATGAATTAGTTTAATACAATTAAAATATGTCGCAAACTATTCCTTCTTTACCATGATGTGATTGAAGTCTTTTGTGTGGTCTTGTAAATGATTAACAACTATTGTTTTCACCGCATATTTTACAGAAGGCACATTTTAGTGCACTTCATCTATGCATATAAATTGAATATGTTTGACAGAGTGAAACAGCTTTAAAATTCATTTGAAACGATTTTTATTCCATAAGCCGTAATGTAACGAAAATTTTTTGACTGTCCCTGTAAATAAACTAATCATGCTAGAAACTTCATTTGCAATAGGATTCGTGCTAGAATAAACCTCAATAATTTCCAAAAATTTCATGGCAATCCGAGTATATTTATGAGAGTTAGGGCACGGCCGGCGTTTAGACAAACCAAACATGACATCCTAAAGTAATCCTATTAAGTCCTTGTAAGTAACTACACTCATTGTTACTCGTTTTGCAATGATTAAAAAAAGAGTTAAACATTACAGGTGTTTGAAACTTCAAACCTGCTTAATTCCTAAAATACACGACATAATGAATTCTTGTTTGGTATATTTGAATGCAAAACTTAACGAAAAATTCAAAAATGATGTCAAAATTTCTTGTCAGCAGTCAAAATTTCTTGTCAGTTTCTACGTCTAAACGACAGCCTAGGCTAAATTTAAGCATAGAATTAACTAATAGATATTATTTAGCGGATGTTACCAATTACCTTTATATAAGAAACTTGAGGCAGCGTCACTACACTGTAAAAAATATCAGGTTACTTCACACCAAAAGTAGTAAAAAGATACACCACCAGTAAATTAGTGCAAACCACCAGCAATCAAATGGCGTAAATAAACACTACTTTTGGTGTGAAGTCATACTAACGTTTGTTTGGTGTACTTAAACAGTAAAATAAAAAATAAATTAAAGAAAATATTTTAAATCTAATACAACCATAATTTAAAATAAATAGTTTCACGGAAACAGTCTGTGCTAAACCTTCTTTTAATTGAGATAATTTTTATAACATAAATTTTAAACATATTAATTGGTCACAACGAAATTTCCTACTTGTTTATATGATTAAAAATATTTTTTTTTATAAGTCTCGTATTGAGGGGAGGGTGGCAAAGTGGAGTTAGAAAATCTTTAAATTTTGGTATAGTCAAATTCATTATACATTTTTACCATTAAAATTAAGTTTTTTAGGATGCATCTAAAAGATAATTACTTAATGGACATCTCTCCCGCCCACGCATGGAAGTGCTGAATTTTTCCATCAAATGTAATCAAATGTGCGCCCTTGATGTTTTTAAGTACATTTTACCAATATGAATACAAGAATAAGAGTATGACAATCACTTTCCCTTTTTCAATATCAACATTTAAAAAATGAAATAAAATTTATGAAAAATTCTCACATTTTTAATAGTGCTCCCAATAAGCTAAAAAAATCTAATAATAAATTCTTTGTGAAAACATTTTTTGTTAGAGAAGGGACAGACGTCATAATCACACATTTAAAAATAATTTTGTAACAAAAATCATAACTAACACTATAAATTTAATTCGGCATTTTTAGTTTTCTTAACAAATATAAGTCACATATGATATACAATTACATTAGAATTATATAATTTAACGCATGTTATAAATTGCTTAACTATGCCTGCTAACCAAGACATAGCTGTATAAAATAATTTACATCAAAAGTTATACAAAATGTGCACTTCATTACTCTGTAAATTGGCAGTACCGTGTTAAGGGTATTCTTAAATCAAAAAGGGCAACTTTGTGACACATGCTTTAATTTATTTTTGTTCGGAAATGCATGAAAATAGCAGGTGTTGTTATTCAGAAACTGTCTAATTGTACTCAATTTTTTCTTTTTTTTTTTAACACAATATATCTTTCATAACAAGCCTTCAAAGTTGACGATTTTGAGCACATTTCCGGACGAAAACAGAAAAACCGGAAGAAAAGCAGGAGAAAAACGGGTGATCGCGTTATCGAAATAGCTTAGAACTGGATAGGTAATTTAATTATCATAAAATGGGAAATTAAGTTCAATTCGAAATCGCTTCTATAGTGATGTATTCCAATTTTATATCGTTCTGTTAAAAAATGAATTTGTAAATGTGTTAAAACGTTTTGCACTTGTTGAGCGGAGCTGTTGAGAACACCCTTAAAAGCATGATCCATTTTTCAAAAAGTACATGCAAACATTTAATGTTTAAATCTGCGAAAAAATAATCACAATTCTTACCTTGTGCTTGTTCTTTTAAATGCAATTCGAAAATTCGAAAGAAAAATTAAATACGAAAGTAAAATGCCTCTTCGTTGTTTATTGTAGAGAGCTGATTTTTAATCAAAACTTGTAGTAGTAGTTTTTTTCTTTCCTAATAGAACATTCGCTCAGTACATCCGGGATTAACGTCACCAAAATCTAACTCTCTCTCTCTCTCTCTTTTTTTTTTTTTTTTTTTTTTTTTTGTATGTTTAGCGCCCTGTTTGACTAAATAAATCAAGAAATTAAAATAAACAACTGCAGAATTAGGTAACATTAATAAGTTAAATAAGCTAAGAGACTCGATAATCATTATTGAGAACATAACGCAAATCACAGACAAAATTCTTTGAGAACTTCACTAATTTAAAGGAATTTCAAAATGGCGCACTGATATGTTGTCTACAATTTTCATTCTTAATTTGGTGTAAAGTTTCCACAACTTCTTTAAAGTTGTAGAGTTACACAATTTTTAATATATTAAACCACTTAAACATGTGTTAAATGAAGAAACCGCCAGAAGGAGTGCATATTTATACTTCATGCATTATTTTATAAACCAAAATTAAATGTAATAATAATACTTTTTTTAACAGCGTAGGGGATGATCACTTCCCCCCCACTACCCATGCATATTTTGTGTTCTTTACCAAAAAAATGTGAATTCACCAAATCATTCATGATTTTTTCAATTTTAAGTAAAACAAAAGCATTTCACTATGTATTAAGTTTAAATAATACATTGTAAAACATTTGTGTAATGTTACAACATAAAATTGATGGCAGCCTTGCTGCCTCCAATTTTATGGAGTACATTAACCGTTATAACCGGTGTAACATTGTAATGTTACACCAGTAATACAGGGTGATTCATAAAAGATGGGCAGAACTTTAAGGGGTTATAGTACACTTAAAGACAAATAATATTAAATAGGAGACTAAGGGTCCCAGACGTATTCCCAAGGAGATAGGGGGCATTAAAGTTTAGGGTCCGAAATTTCAAATGATTATAAAAAATGGAAAAATTGGTCGATTCGTTTGCGGTTTTTGCAAAAAATTTTCTTTATGCCAGTATTTTCTTGAAATAAAATTTTAAAGTTCAATTTCAAAAAATGCCGATAGGGGGCGCTTTAGACTTTGGAGTAACAAACAACTATTTTTTAACGTTATTTTTTGTATTTCTTTAAATGATTTCGAAAGCTTAGACTTAAACTTAAATTTTGATCTAAAAATCTGAGTCCTAACGAGTAGTTAAGTAGCGTAAACTGAAATTTGAAACCCTTCTCCCCCCAGAACAAAAATCAGTTATTCCCGATCTTTGTGTCGTAGATTAGGCTCTAACTACTGCCGCGTTTTGCTAAAATTATTCTTTATGTCAGTATTTTCTTGAAAATAAATTTTAAAGAAAAGTTTCAAAAAATTCCGATAGAGGGCGCTTTAGACTTTGGAGTAACGAACAACTATTTTATACCGTTATTTTTTGTGTCTCATTAAATGCTTTCTAAAGCTTAGACTTAAACTTAAATTTTCAGCTCAAAATCTGAATCGCTGAGCGTGGTTCAGTAGCGAGGGGAGGGGGTTCAAATTTCAACTTCTGAACATAGATCAGTTTGCACTACTTAACCATGCCCAACGATTCTGTGCTGTGATACGAGGCAAAAATACAACTTTCGTCAAGGACTGCATAGTCGGAATTCACTCATAAAGGCACTGGCACAGTTGGAAACGTCGCTCATGCAAACGTTAAAGCTCCATTCCTGACGCTAGTCACCGGGTGAAGAAGGAGACAGAAAGTATGCAAATGTCAAATGGGGAAGAAGAAGAACACGTATGCAAAATTTCGACACGATTCAGGCATAAAAACCACTGAACGGTGAGTCAAGTGTAAGTCGCTGTAGTAATGAATCGGAAGATGGTGCCCTTCACGAATAAGGAAAAGGCTGAGATGCATTTAATTTACGGAGCGGCAGATGGAAATGGTGCAGAGGCACAACGAATGTACGGAGAGCGATTTCCCAACAGGCGGTTGCCTAACCGCAAAACTTTCGAGCGCTTGCACAGGCAGTTCTGTGAGACGGGATCATTTCTCGCTTCCCGGTCGAATGCAGGTCGTGCAAAAAAGGACGAATCAGTAGTTGTTGCAGAAGCCATTCTGGATGTAGTAGCGGCGCAGCCAAGTACAAGTACACGAACAGTGGCTAGGCAGGTGGATACCTCACAGTCCATGACTTGGAGGGTACTGAAGGATGAACATTTGCTCCCGTTTCATGTGCAACGAGTCCAGAAACTGTCTCCACACTGTAAAAAAAATTCTGTAGAGGTACTAAACTTTTTCTAGGAAACTGGGATTCCAAGAACTTTTCATGTAAAGGCAACAGCAAAAATCCATGTAACTAATTCTAAAACTAGAATTTTTGTTGTTGCCGTTACAGGAAAAGTTCTTGGAATCCCAGTTTCCTAGAAAAAGTTTAGTACCTCTACAGAATTTTTTTTACAGTGCAGGGGATTATCCAAATCGTATTGAATTCGCCCGCTGGTTTCTGCAGCAGAACGCGCTAAATCCACATTTTGGACGAACTGTGCTTTTCACGGATGAATGTACCTTCACACGTGAAGGTACATTTAACACACACAATGCACATGTATGGGCGGATGTCAATCCACATGCTACGTATCCACATGCTCATCAGAGACGCTTTTCCATCAATGTTTGGGCAGGAATCCTCGGAGACCACCTAATCGGACCGTACCTTCTTCCTGAACGCCTCAACGGTAAAACATACCTCACATTTCTGCAACATGTGCTGCCAGACCTGTTAAACGTTGTTCCTCCACGCATCCGGCGGGTCATGTGATTCCAGCACGATGGAGCGCCAGCCCATTACGTACGAGACGTCCGCAACTATCTGGACATCACATTTCCGAACAGATGGATTGGTCGAGGTGGTCCTGTTGCTTGGCCTGCTCGCTCGCCAGATCTTTCACCCCTCGATTTCTTTTTTTGGGGGACAATTGAAGGCTCTTATGTATGAGACACCCATTGAATCCCCCGAGGAACTGGTCGCCAGACTTTCCGCCGCTCTAGGGGAAGTGCTCGAAAAGCCTGATGTTTTCGCGAATGTTCGCCGTTGTTCTGCGTGCATAACCTCTGGTGGTCACAATTTTGAACATTTATTGTAATTACATGTTAATAAATATGCTTTGGTAACATAATCCTAATTTGTGTCTTTTTACCTCGTATCACAGCACACAATGTGTGGACATGGTAAACTGAACTGTGCTCAGGAGTAGAAATTTCAAACCCCTCTCCCCAGAAACTTAACCACGTTTAACGACTCAGATTTTGGGCTGAAAATTTAAGTCTAAGCTTTAGAAAGCATTTAATGAGACACAAAAAATAACGGTATAAAATAGTTGTTCGTTACTCCAAAGTCTAAAGCGCCCTCTATCGGAATTTTTTGAAACTTTTCTTTAAAATTTATTTTCAAGAAAATACTGACATAAAGAATAATTTTAGCAAAACGCGGCAGTAGTTAGAGCCTAATCTACGACACAAAGATCGGGAATAACTGATTTTTGTTCTGGGGGGAGAAGGGTTTCAAATTTCAGTTTACGCTACTTAACTACTCGTTAGGACTCAGATTTTTAGATCAAAATTTAAGTTTAAGTCTAAGCTTTCGAAATCATTTAAAGAAATACAAAAAATAACGTTAAAAAATAGTTGTTTGTTACTCCAAAGTCTAAAGCGCCCCCTATCGGCATTTTTTGAAATTGAACTTTAAAATTTTATTTCAAGAAAATACTGGCATAAAGAAAATTTTTTGCAAAAACCGCAAACGAATCGACCAATTTTTCCATTTTTTATAATCATTTGAAATTTCGGACCCTAAACTTTAATGCCCCCTATCTCCTTGGGAATACGTCTGGGACCCTTAGTCTCCTATTTAATTTTATTTGTCTTTAAGTGTACTATAACCCCTTAAAGTTCTGCCCATCTTTTATGAATCACCCTGTATATATTTACATTACACCATTATATAAGTGAAAAAAAAATAACTTCATAAAATTGGAGGCAGCAAGGCTGCCACCAATTTTATGGAGTAATGTTACACAAATGTCTTTCAGTATATATATATATAGATATATACACTATATTGCCATTGATTATGGGACACTTGCGATTTTAGACATTTTACTAAATATCTAGAAAAATACATGAGGAATCATCTGAAAACTCTTAGTGTATAAATATAATAGTATAAGTCACAACATCTCCGTGAAGATTTTTTCCCGAAACTCCAAAGGGGACCGTCAACAAATTAAAAAAGAATGAATATTTTTTGAATCACCCTGTCAAAACTAATGTAGCAAAAGCGCTCAAACTCTAGATTGTGATTGAATGCCTTATTGTAATAAGCCTTGTTCATTTTTATGCAAATAGCATGCATACTCGCAGAGTAATTAAGGTTTTTATAAAAATGATCCCAAATTTTTCCAAGTTTTTTCCTTATAATTTTCAGAGTTCTTAATATAAAATATTATTTTTTTCAGAAAATATGACAAACAACATTGCACACAGTACCCTGTAATCAGAATTAAAAAATAATGAAAAGTGTATAAAAAATGAGTTGGTTTACGAAATAATTTTTTACTGCGCATGCGTCAACGATATCAAAAATCAAAATTTCATTTGCATATTATGTTAGCTAAATGTATAGAGCAACCTTTGTGAAAGTCACAAAATCATAACTTGAAAATTCTGACAATAATCGTCAATTGAATAAGTCGAAAATCCGTTATTCTCAAAATGAAGCAAAAACAAGGGGGGTTGTATCCATATATTCATTGATTAGTGTCAATATAGAATACACAATATGGGATGTACCACTGCATTTGGATAAAATCCCTCATTTTTCTGCTTCATTTTGGAAACAACGGATTTTGTCCTTTTTCTATAGACGATTAGTTTCAGAATTTTCAAGCTATGATTTTGAGACTTTTACAAAAGTTGCTCTATACATTTAGCTAACATAATATGCAAATGCAATTTTGATATCTTTGACGCATGCGCAGTAAAAAATTATATAGTAAACCTACTCATTTTTCATACAATTTTTATTATTTTTTAATTCTGATTACAGGGTACTGTGTGCAATGTTGTTTGTCATATTTTCTGAAAAAAATATTATTTTATATTAAGAACTCTGAAAATTATAATGGAAAAACTTGGACAAATTTGGGACCATTTTTATAAAAACCTTAATTACTCTGCGAGTGTGCATGCTATTTGCATAAAAATGAACACAATGTATTACAATAAGGCATTCAATCATAATCTAGAGTTTGAGCGCTTTTGCTACATTAGTTTTGACAGGGTTATTCAAAAGATATTCATTCTTTTTTAATTTGTTGACGGTCCTCTATGGCGTTTCGGTAAAAAATCTTCACGGAGATGTATGACGTATACTATTATATTTATACACTAAGAGTTTCGAGATGATTCCTCATGTATTTTTCTAGATATTTAGTAAAATGTCTAAAATCGCAAGTGTCCCATAATCAATGGCAATATAATGTATATATATATATATATATATAGTCCACGAGTTTGATAGCACCACATCTGCTCTCTGATGAAAACTAGTTTAGTTTCGTTTATTGAACAGAATATCCGACTTGGACTTGTGTACTTGACACCAACATGATAAAAGTAATAAACTAATAGATATATTTTGAACAAAAAAAAAAAAAAAAATAAACGTTTAACCCTTAACCGGAAACGTACCGTCTGTGGGATGGTTGCGTCTATGTTGATAGCGTAGCCGTGGACGGAGTTCAAAAAGCCCTGATACCAGAATATTTTAAAGTTTTCTTCGCTTTAGTCAGTTGAAGAAAAGTCTCGATTAGATAAGGCTAACAGAAATTAGTGTTATCCAGAGCATTTGGACCTCGTCTTTGGCTATGTGTCACTGATGTAGGCGCAGCCATCTCTCAGATTGCGTCAATCACACCATCACACAGCACGTTTTTGGTTAAGGGTTAAAAAAATTTAAGTTGTGCCATTATCAACGTAAATTTGCGATACATCCGTCAATCAGCGGTATTTGTATACAGGTGTAGCCATGATCTTAGTTTGATATACTGACTCTCTAACTCTCTACTTTCTCAATTAAAACACGTAGTGTTTTTTCCCCCCTGGAGCATCTCCACTCCCAATTCTTCCAAATGAACGCGAGATCTTCAAATATTTGTAGAGTAGAAAACCGTTTAACGTAGTAACGACCCTTTGGAATTGTTCCTCAAGGTTAATGAACAGAATCAAAGTACAATGTAAATTACAAATATAAATAGCCCACAAGAAAGTTCCCTTTTCCTAAAATAAATTGTAAATGGAGAGAATTACAGCTGTGGAAATGAGATAATGATATAATAAAGTGTAACACAGCATACATTTTTAGTTTGATTAAGAAGTTGCTTTACTCCCTATCCACGAAATCCCATGTTAATCTATAGGAAAACTTAAAAGCGTGATGGCTATTACCTAATATACTTATTATAAAACGGTTTTCCCCATCATAAAGTAGCATTTACACGGAAAAAACTGTTTTGTTGAAACGACAAAATTTTAGTTTACTTGGTTCAAACCCAATCGCGGCCGTCGGCTTAACCGTTCGAAGTCATCGTGGTTTTTTTCGAACCTTGCGTAAATACGGGTTAGGTTTTCCCCCACGCAGTGCACCCTCCTCTAGGGCCTATATCCCTCGTGCAGATAATCGACCATCATAAATAACACAAAGACACCATCCTTTCATTGAAACTTTTAAGTGGATTTGAAAAAGAAATAAGTGTTTCATGGCAGTGGACTTTGAATGTGGCAAAAGTCACTCATCTCTAAAAATACAGCATATAAATAATATCCACTTGTAAAATTTTACTCTTTATGTAAACTTCTATCTTACAAACAAAAAAAAAATCTGAATTTAATTTAGAGAATATTATTAGAATATAATGGAGATACATTAAACCTCAGAATTAAATCTTAAAAATGCTCTAAAAGTCTTTGAATTAATTTGTAACTTTAGATAGAAAACAAAGCAAACAAAAACAAGAAAAATAAAAGAAAAATAAAAAGCTCTCTTGAAGTTTGTATTGTTAGAAATATTTTTAAAAACGCCAATATTTATGGGCTGGTATAGAGGAAAAAAGAAGTTTCTAAGCATAGGGTTTACGAAGTTCGAATTACAGTAAGCGGAAACTTACATAAATAATCACGAAAGGTTAAAATTCGTTCATATTTGATGAGGGGGAAAAAGCGAATTTTTTAAGTTTAGATGCAAAGATGGTGATGTATAGAAACTCAATAGTGAGACTGTTTGCAAGAAACAAAAACTTATTTCAAGTCTAAATTGTCTGCGATTACTAGATTATCCGAGCATAGAATGGGGTGGATATTACAGTCCGGAATTCATACATATAAGATAATTGAATGAGAAAATTTATATTGTAAAACACACCAAATTTAGCTCAATTTTATGTTAATTCTTGGAACACAAGTCTATAAGTATTTATTTTTATATTTTTAAAATCATATGTGTTATAAAACAATAAGATTAACTTTTATAGCTTTCTGTTTAATAATTTTGCCAGAGAAAATCAACTAATGCGCAAAAACTTTTCATTACTGAAAAATCAAATAATAATAAAAAAATACACACAAAAATAATCTTTTCATTGAAATACGTGCATGAATTTAAAATTGATGGAGTAACAGATAATACGTGGGTATGTAATATAATAAGCAAATTTTCATAAAAAATGCTGCATTTTTTCATGCGATTTTTGGAATTCCTAAATATTATATAAATTTCGAGTTACTATTAAAAGAAAAATATCTCATATTGTTGATTTCATTTCCAGAATTTTGTCTCTAAATATCAAGTTATACATTCAAAAACATTTATAAGTTGAGAAATCAATAATCATAAAAATGTGTAAGAGAAAACAGAAATCTTTGATTGAAAAAGTTGCACCTTTTTCAACTCTTTTTTTTTCTTTTTTTTCTTTTCTTTTCTTTTTTTTTTTTTTAGTTTTTAGAAAAAAAAAAATACTTTTACTTTAATAACATTAACACTAGCTATTCAAATAGATTAATTAGCGTTTAACAATTATTTCACTGTCTGAAAGATAACGAATGTTGTTGTTTTGCGTACTATTCAATTAATATTCATATGCCAATAGGCTAAGGAAGAAATTTTGGAGATGTTTAGAAAATATTGTATTACAATAAGATTTAACTTATATTACAACTTTCTAATACTTTTTGCGCTTTATTACACAAGATTCTTTCTGGAAAGTAACTTTTATTTTAAATTCAAAGAGTGAAACATATGTTTAAAATAAAAGAATCGCAAACGGCGTAAAGAGAATTAAGCCAATAATAATAATTATTATTATTACTAACTGTCTAAACATATATGAAGTCATACAGAAAATGCATAAACAAATTCTAACATTCTTACATGTAATTAGTAACAAAAGTATTTCTTAAAACAAAATAAAACTCCATTAAAAGACATGTACTGTTAATAGAACACAGGAACCGAAAGGGTTAAGTTAATTGTGTAAAAAATAAATCCAAAATAAAATTGTTTCTGAGGAACACACATAACTAACATGTCTGGTTTCCACCTTTTTATTCGAGACTGCGAGCTGCCTTTTAGATACGATGATCGCAGCATACCCAACACTGAAATAGTGAAGTCTTCCTTACGTATGCATTCAAATTTTCTGAATGTAATATTTTCGACGTCTGAAGACTCTCGCGTAGGACTTAATGTATTCATTTAATAAAAAGGGTCAAGGGCAGACGTATAAAACTTGATTGACACTCCTTGTTGCATGTGACTCTCATAAACTGTAGTTAACTTCAAAGAATTTCGTTAAAATGGATCTTTACGAAACTCAGAGAAAAATGGGAGTTGATATAATATTACTGTATCATTGAACGACCTTCTTTAGATAAAATCTGTGATCATATATTATTAAAAACACACACTCGTCTAGTTTTGTGTTTGTTCTTTTTTTTTTTTTCAAGTTTTACTTCTTCGCATAAATTCCCACAGGCGTTATTTAATTATCTTCTAACCCTTTACACTCAAGAGGCAGGGCCTGATTACTGCACAGGCCAACTAGGCCTTGACAGTGTCAGTGTAACTAGAGGCCTGGTGCTGAAAAGGCCCCAAATTTAATAAAATGATTTAGAAAATATATTCTTAATAATGTTACAGTTGATGAAAATATTTATCATATTAATTATTATCAAAAATAATTTTAGTTAACTTGGCAACCGTATGATAATATATGATAACCCTTGAAATACTCCCGAAGGGAAAAAATCTAGCTTCTATTTTGATGCGAAAGTCCCCGAAACGGTGCTGGGTTTTGGGTTCCTTACAACCTTAATCGGGCTCTGTCAAGAGGTGATTCTCACTGACCACTAGTGTCCAAATAGGTGCTGTAAATAAGTAAATACTGTAAATAGGTGCTCCAACTGCTATGGACACCGGTATTTTAAACTAATTTTCTTCGCGTTATCTAATGGCCGAATAATCCGTGATAAAAGAGGGCGAAATAAACTGCAATATATTAGTGTTAGTGGTGTCCAAAGCATTTGGCGTCTCCATTTACGAGAGACACTGACAACACTAGTGGTGAGTGATAAACACTTCTCGCGTGCAAAAGGTTAATCCTTTAATGCCCATCAGGCTAGAATATATACTACCACAATTGTATCCATTTTCGTGGAGTTTTTAATTCAAAAATTCAAAATTCACACCAAAAATTTAAAGTAACAAAATTTGTTTTATTTAATTGAAGACATTCCGTTGTTTAATAAGGCAAAATTTATTATTGAAAAATTCTGGTATGAATTCATATTATCCGAATTAATGAATTTCTGGAACGTGTTATGCCATGGGAATTAAAGGATTAGAAATGAAATTTTTAGAAGACAAACAAATTACACTCATTTAGAGGGAACGCAGCAGTAACAGATCACTTAATGTAAATTTCTTCCACTTTTTATTTATAATATAATTAGTGATACAATTTTCTGACGATATGTACAAATACTAACTAATATATAAGGATTATTAATGAGTATAAAATTGCGATGCCTTTTACAGAATTTAAATTAGTAACAGTATCAGTTGTAAAAAGAGATTGCACCAGCAACTGACTAGCTGGGCCCAGTAATTAACTAGGTTGCAACAGTAGTTGACGACTTCTGTTTCAGAGTAAAAAATCGAATTGTAAATGTTCGAATTATGAACTACTGTAAAAAGACCAATATACCAGATATCCAAAAGCTAATAAATAATTTAAAAATCAATGACTCACAAACTACTGAAGATTGAAAATTTTTGATTTCAGAAATTGAATGCAAATGTTTGGTATCCAGTAAAGAGTTTTTTCGTATCCTTCCTTTTAACCTTTGAACGCCTGCAGTTGCAAAAATAAGTATGGCGTCTGAACACAGTAAAGTGGTCATGCCCCATTCACTGAGATTGCTTACTGCGCCTCTCATTGGCAAAGTGAAGAGTTGTTGCACCGATTTTGAAAACTATAAAGAAATTTGGGAGAAAATGAAGTGTAAAACTGTGCAGCAAACATCTGTTTAGTACAAAACCATAGTGCAAACCTTATGAATTTTTTAAAGCAAAAATTATGTATGGAACGAGAAAATTTATGCAATAAAAATTTTTAATGTGTCTTGTGTCTGTCTTCTGCATATCTGGTTTCAGTTAAAAAAAAAAAAAAAAAAACTATCTTGTGTAAAGTATATTTATTTGATTTCTTAAACCCGGAAGGTTGGCAGCTATGCAAAAGGATATTCTGTTCAAAGAATAACTGCAATGCGCGTACAACACTCTTTTGTTTCTTGGTGATTTTCAAAATATTTAATTCACGAAAGTCGTCATGAAGGAGCAAAAAGTAATTAATCGTAGAGTCCAGTCGATAATATTTATAGGTCTGTTTAGTGGAGGTTACATTACTTCCTTTCTAAGGCATTTCATGATATAAAATGTTGGAAATCGCAAATTCTATACGTTCTTAATTGACGAAAACATATTTATGCATTTGTATTTACTTGTTTAATTTTACCGATACCAGTTTTTTGCAAAAATGGAATTTAATCTGAAATGGATTTTGTTTTTATAATAAAGGAAGCAGTGATTATATATGCTTATGGGATAAAAATATGCAAGCTGTCTATAAATGAACTCCGGGATTTTGAAGCAAAAAAATTTAATTCAGTCATAAAATTAGGTTTATGTTATATATATATATATATATATATATATATATATATAATCATTAGATAATACTACAAATCAACATCAAAATATCAAATAACTCGTTAAATAACAAACTATATCAAACATAGGAGATGGCAAAAATTGGATCAATATTGGAAATGTGGTATTTAGCTCGTTCTCAAGGGAAATGCTAAATAGACACATTAATTGCGATTAATTTCTGATTAAATCAGGATAAACCTAAAATGATTTCCGAATTGCTCAATTAATCGCAATAGTAAACATAGTTCAAAGAAAAATATTAAAAAAATAATAAGACAATTATTGAATTATTATTAGATTAATTGCAATGGAAAACATAGTTCAAAGAAAAATATTAGAAAAATAATAATACAATAAGTGAATTATCAAATAAGTGAATTATCAAATAAGTGAATTATCATTAAGGAGTTCGAAGACGCGTAACTCTACCTAGTACTGAAAACATCAAACTGAAACTGATGTGGATAAATTTTGATGATCTGCCGATATCTTCAAGATTAACTAACCTGACCTAACTCATACCGTTAACTCGATATCATTTTTTAAAACCCCGGAGTTCTGTCATGGACACCCAGTATTTGGAGTTACAAAGGCTTTTGTGTAAAAAAATAAACTATTGTGACATGCATTTAAGTGGGCATGAAAATTTAGTAAATAATACTATTCATTTATCGGAGAAATCCCTTCTTCCTGACTAAAGGAAATTGATTATTGCAATAGATGTAAGAATTTTTACATTAAATTTGGTTCTCAATGGCAAGTTTGAATAATAGAAAAAAAAAATCCTTATTTTTCCATTCTTCCCAATTAATAGTGCAGTTGATGTGTTTGGGATTCAGTAATGAACAAATCCCTAATAACTTACAACTAGTCATTTATAAAAGTTAAATATATTTATTTACATAGAAAAGATAAATGAACTACATGCCTCAATAAACGAATCAGTGAAATTGTATTGATAATGTTGTAAATATGTATATAATTGTTCAGTTTTTAGAAAAATTGAACATACAATGATATTTTAGTCTTAATAGTGGAACTTAAAAAAATGTGGAAAGTATTATAATTAATTAATTTTAATATCCAGCCACATAGCTTTTAGTTACAACTAGAGCTTGTAACAACGATTTTCATTGGATGTTATATACACTTTTTCTACCAACCGAAATTAACATATCCATGAAATATCTTTTATTTTCTATAGTTTCGTGTCTTGGCGATCAATTACTGAAGCTGCCTCTTTATATAACCTATCACTATAAAACGTAAAATACCTATTACAACAAGTATGCATTATACATAATCATTTGGAATACAATTAGGTGAAATACAAAAATATCTCTAACAAATCAAAATATAATTGACATTTATAATGTGAATAGAGTATGCAAAAAAAAAAAAAAAAAAAAAAAAAAAAAGTTAAATTTAAAAACTCATATCACAAATAAAAATGCACTTCAAGCAATCATCTCTAATATACAGTATTTCGGGTACAATATAGTATACTAAATCGATTGTGTGTCCTAGTAAATACTATGCACTTTCTATGACGTAACTTGTAGAATAACCTCAGCAATGTATATTAATTTCATTATATGTGAATAATTTAACACTATTAAAAAACTATTTTTGGAAAACAATTGTTTCCCCTATAGCTTTATGTAACGGAATCCTTTTGTGTGGCCTTGTAAATTAATAATAACTATTCTTTGCACCGCATACTCATACAGAATGCATATTTAAGTGCGCTTGATAAATACATATAAATTTAATTCTGTTTGAAAGGCTGTAGTACCATTAAAATGCACATACAATTTTTTTTTCATTGGCCATAATGAAACAGACCTTTTGACAGTCCCTGTTATTGAACTATATATCCGATTTTCATAAAATGTGAAATTACTCGACAAACACTCGACAGACTTACAGACAGACGGACAGACCAGACGATGATTATAGGAGCTACGTATATTATCACATCGAATTTTATAAAAAAAGATATAGGGACCAATCGACTAGTATTATATGTGGTTTTAAATGCTATTCATATAATTGTACATCGGAGGCAGTATACATATTAAAAATGTAAATTAATTTAATTTTTGCAATAATCACACACACTTTTGATTTTTTTATTTGGCTTCGTTAAATCAAATGAGCCTGAAAAAGTGTATAGATGAGAATTTAAAAAAAATCCGTAGACTACTGTATACTTTTCGAGCTGATATGATTTTAGAAAACTTAAATAAAATGAGTGCTACTATGATTATCAAAAGTGGATGTTACTATGTGAAAAAAATCAAAATTAGTATAAATTTAATGTGTAGACGATCCTTGAAATATAGTATTTAATAATAAATATTATCCCAGTTGATTAGTAATGCTATACTTTTGCCTTTTTACTTAAAGGCGTTTTAAATAAATAATTTTAAAAAAGATAATTAACTTTTTAAATATTACAGAATTTTTTGTTTTATATTTTTGAGTTGATACAATCTAAGATAAATAAAAAATGAAGTGCGTGCTACTATGGCTATTAAAAGTGGCTGTTACTATTTGAAAAATGAAATTCCTTATAATTTTCACTGTGTAAACGATCCCTGAAGTATATTTTATGCATAACATTTAATAGTACATATTATTCACAGTCTATTTGTAAAGATATATTTTTGTATAAATTATTTGCAGCCGGGTTAATGAGGGTGATTATATTTTTTTGCAGAATTGTAAAGGAGAGGTACGATACAGTTTTTTTAAAAAACAATTTAGACCCTTAAAAAGTATTTTAAAGTAAATTTTTCGTGCTTCCATGTAAAATGACCTTTTATTTATTTATTAGAAATATAATGATTATAAAAAATTATCTTTCAAAAGGATATATCACATTAATTAATTTGAATGATTACTATTGTATCAAATCTTCCCATTACTGAGGATGATTGATACATTTGAAAAGGATATTTGATACATTGTTACGCAAATCGAAAAAAGAAATTCAGACAACTCAATTTGCGTAATTCAATATTTATGATAAATCTTGAAATACTTTAGTAATATTTAAAGAAAAATGACATTGACATATTTTTGTGTTGACATATTTTTGTTTCAGAAATGTTTAATACAAAAAGTTTTAAACAATCCTTTTAACACATTATTTAAAAAATAAATACTAAAAAAACCCCACAGAGATCTTTCTGCAAAGAAGTTAATATTAATTATTTGCAATTAATTTAACATAAATTTAGCACATTTTTTTTATAAAAGAAAAACTAATAATTCTATCTATTTGAGAATTAAGGTCGGGTGGATTTAATGTATTTTCAATTCGCCCTCCATCAGTTAAAGAAACTTCTTCTAAAGTAAAAAAGTAGGAAATTGCATGTCAAGCTTTGGAAATGAGGTGCGTTCGTATTATGACGACGTTTTAAAAGTATTCAGATCTTGTTGTAATAGCATACAGTATTTCGGATATAGTAGAGTATCCAATATCTTTTGTGTATCTTTGTAAATACTATCTGCTTTCTATTATACAAAAAGTAACTTGAAGTAAACCCCAGCAACGTATATCTATTTCATAAAATGTGAAATAGCTTAATATTATTAAAACGCGCCCCAAACGATGTTTCCTCCCTAACCATTACGTATAGAAACACTTTTGTGTGAACCTCTGAATTAATAACAAATATTTTTTACACCACAGAAGGTATATTTTACAACCTACTTCATAGGTTCATATCAATTTTATCATTTTCGGTTGAGTGTGACATCATTTAAATGCACCGAAAACAATTTTTCCCATTGGCCGTAATGTAACGGAATGCTTTTGATTATCCCTGTAATTAAACTAGGCATCAGATTTTCATATAATTTGATATTATTCGATAAAATTATGCAACAATTATGTATTTTAAATTTCAAATGATTCGGTTGGGTAGTTTTTGCTCTGTTATATGCGGATAGAGGGATGGGCAGATGGACAGACGGACGGACGGATTGAACGACGACGATAAGTGCTACATGTTTACGTAATTACGAAAACTCCTAAAAAGTTTAAATGACCATTTCAGCCCATTTAAGCATTTTTTTCCCTTCCACATGGCGTTCAGAGCAAACTAACCTTCCATCATTTCACTGCTTTATTATGTAACTTACATAATGTCGCATAGTCTTTTAATTGGAAAGGCCATTAAAATCATGAATTAGCACTAACTGGATTATATAAATCAACATCATTATTACAGAATTATCTAATAAAAATTTTACTTCTTAACTGCCTACTAAGCTTAAGATTTCAATTTTTAAGTGCGTTCGTAATTATGTAAATACGTAGCACCAATAGTCTTCGTTCAGTCCGTCCGTCTGTCCACATATAAAAAAGCAAAAATTAGCGAACCGAATCATTTGAAATTTAAAATATACAATTGTTGCAAAACTTTGTCGAGCCATTTCAAATTGTATGAAATTCGGTTGCATAGTTTAATTACAGGGACAATCAAAGTATTCCGTTGCATTACGGCCAGTAGAAAAATATAGTTTTTAGTGGATTTTAATGGTGTTACACTCTTTCGAACATAATAAAATTGATTTGCATCTATGAATTATAGACTAATATATACATTCTGTGGTGCAAAGAATATTTGTTATTAATTTACAGGGGTGCACAAAAGTATTCCTTTACATATACATAATAGTATAACGGGAAACATTGTTTGGGGCGCGTTTTAATAATATTAAGCTACTTCACATTTTATGAAATTAATACACGCTGCTGAGATTTATTACAAGTTATTTCCTGTATAATAGAAAGCAGATAGTATTTACAGGGATACACAAAATATTTAGGATATTCTGCTGTATTGAAGTTCTGTACACTATTACACCAAAAACTGAATATTTAAAAAAAATCCTTATCGTTTGAACACACCTCATTTGCTACGCCTGATGTGCTATTTACAACTTGTTTTCTGTACTATTTTTTATGTAGATAGCCTTTTTATTCTGAAATGTTCTTCGTCTTTTATCTGTAACCTTAAATTATTCATCAATCTATTGTTTTTTGGGTGGTGGGGATAAGATCTAATATCCACAGGAGACTTGTAAACTTGGTATGACAGCCCTGTATTTACACCTATAGATTTTTAGGTGTCGTGTAAGTAGATAACTGATGCTTATTTAACTCAATGGTGTTGTGTAGATGATTACAAGATATTAAGGTTAAAAAAACAGGCATCATCGCAACAGTTAAGATTAAAAGGATAAATTCCAGTCTTTTAAAATTAGATAAATACAACATTTGTTTGAGTAAATAATTTCGGAAAAGCTTTATCATTTGATCCTCTTTAGCATTTTCAGTAGCTCTTACTGTAAAACAATAATGAATATTACAGTCCTGTTTGCAACTTAAAAATCTATTAAATTTCAAATATGCAAGTATATCATTTCTCCCCATCATGAATTATTAGATTTTCAATCTCTTTGTATAGATGCAGTTGCAAAATGGCAATTTACTTTATAGTAAAACTAACCCTAAAAATGTACTTTGTAAATAAAAAATAAAAATAAAAGATATCTTTACAATCATAAAAGTTATGAAAGAGAATCCGTATTTGAAAAAGTTTACATAGACATTCCAAATTTCTTCAAAATTAAAAGAAAAACAAATTTGTCAGTTCTTCACTTCTATGTGCAGCTAATGATGGCTTCTGCAAATAAAAGAAGCCTTTACATGTGTTATATAGTGGTTGTTAACCCTTTATCTACCAAATTATGAATTCATGAAATTTTGCATTCTAAGGCATTTTACGCAAATTGTTTAAACTAAATTAAAACATTTACATAATCATTTAATAAATTTTTGAAAGATTTTAGAAGGATTGAAGGATTTAGGAGGATTAAATAAATTTGAATTTACAGGGATTTTGTTCAATATTTATAACCCCACTCAGATCTTTTATTTTAAATTGTTTTCTTAGTATTTTGTAGAATTATAAGGTGCACAAATATGATGGTCTTACAATATAAATATAGAAATATTTCGAATTAAAAAATACCCACCCCCCTCCCTCAGTGCCAAGAAAGCTAAATAGATACAAATGCAAAAGAAATCATCCTTTTAAAAATATTTTTGTTTTGTGTAACTAATAATGTTTTTGGAACAAAATAGAGTAATATATCTGTAGCTCATTCTAAACAATATTACAAACTAATCGACGTATTAAAAAAATTATAATAAGTAATTTTAATGGTACTTATAAGTAGAT
The DNA here is from genome assembly GCA_964019185.1 of Maratus speculifer. Lineage (NCBI taxonomy): Eukaryota > Metazoa > Arthropoda > Arachnida > Araneae > Salticidae > Maratus > Maratus speculifer. Next base: position 187,468,928 of record OZ025299.1, read on the forward strand.
AAGTACCATTCGGTAGATAAAGGATTAATGACATTTGTTGAAAAAAATTACCAATGTATCAATCCTCCTTATGTAACAAATCTCCCCTATTTACCTTATTTCTTTATTTGACATTTGTTAGATGTACAGTCGGGGAAAAAAAAAGGAAACTCCTCCTATTGACTCTGAAGCTAATTATAATTGAAGTCCGTTATTGGTACAACAAAACCAGACCATTTTTTTTTTTTTTTTTTTTTTTCAACGACAACTCCCAATACATGTTAAACATTCGGCTTAAACAATGCCTAGAAAGGGAATTTCAAGTTATATGAATGATAAGTGTTTGAATTATAAACTTTCAAAACGTAGAACTTCTACTGTTAAATTGCATTTTCATACTTTTATTAATACCTCCTGAAATTATAATACTAGTGTGATAACGCTTTGTGTGGTTAAATACTAAAAATCCCAAGCATAAATACATTGAATTTGCAATTAAAATTTTTTTGTAATGTGAATTATGAAATTATAATGTTCGAAAAAATATTAAGTGCAACCTATATATTTTTTAATAGATTTACATTTATTCTGCCCTGTACTATGCAAATTATCAATTCAAATTTTCTTCGAAGTTGTTTTCGAATTATGATTAATAAACATGAAAATAATGGTATAAGGGACCGTTCACGATGCGTAGAAAAGCATAAACTGAAAAAACTATATTTTACTTATTTTAAGGAAACATTTGGGCAGGCAGCAGTCAAAACATATTAAGAGCGTGAGACATATTGGCAAGTCATTGGCATAATATATTAGTAAAAGTGAGACAGTCATTGTGTAACATGTCAATAATCAAGTACCGAACTTCAGTTTGGATACACCACCTAAAATATGCTCATTATAAAATAATTATTTTTTTCTGAAACTAATCGTACGAATTTTATGAAAATTTGTTTTTAGTCTTATTGAAGGGTGTAGAATTTATTTATGCTGTCAAATTTGGATGTTGCTATTGGAAAAAAAAGCAAAGTTTGGGATTGTTTTTATATGTAGATGGTTTCCTAAGTAAGTTTTATATACATCATTTAAAAGCAGACGTTATATTCATTCTTTTTATACCAGTAACTTTCTACGATAATTTATTCCAGAGTTAGTAGGTGGTGTTTACTTTTATTTTCTTCGCGATTGTACTTCTCATGTATCGCAAGCAGAAGATTTTCTATAATTAAACATATACAAGCAATAAAAGAAAATTATTATTTAATTATTAATTAATCTTTTCGTGATTCGGTAGTTTTTGGAGAACCATAAGTATAAGTAACGATTACAATACTGAGAAAGTGACATAATGAATTCGAAAAAACGGCACGTAATCACGATTTTTTGAATGATTAAATCGTTTTGTTAAAGAAAACGTCTTCCAATGTTGAATCCATAAGAAACAGTAAAAAGTATGTGCTATGCTTAATGTTTAGTTAAAAGGGCTGCAGCAATGCTGTGCTGTCATTCGATAATATTTATTTTAAAATGAATTTATGTACTGGTTTTTGCACTGAAAAAGGTCATCATTGAAACCTCAAGGTCAATTTCATGTGTACATTTATCTTTCAGTTAAAAAGAAATGTGACCTTTCTTTATTTGTATTTTCTATTATGTCAGCTGTTAAAGCTAAATATACCAAGAAAGATGGAAGTCATTATAGCAATTTGGAGTAAGACAATGAAAACGTTAAATGCTTTGTCAATTTAATTAAGGAACCGAAATAACCCTAATTTGACAGAATTCGAAATATAATGATTTATTACTGATTATTAGAGAAATAAAAATCTACTGACAAAAATTTGGGAAGAAATTTTTAGTGTGACGCTGTTTAAAGTCTCACTTAATCATTTATAGGCCAATGCTTAAATTAAAAAGATTCAATTAAAAATTTTTTAAAAATAAAATATCATTCATATTGACTTGAAAAAGAAAGCAGCAGTTATGAGGAAAATATAACTTTATGTTTAAAGATGGAAATTTCGTATCAGTCTAAAAAGAAAAGGAAAAGTGTACAGAAAAAATAACAAGTAAGAAAAACCATGCGTTAAGCATAGATTATAAAATACTTTCCAACACTTCCTGAAGTCTTTAACAAAACTTCGCTATTTAGAGAAATAAGAGTACTGTCCATAGCCAAATATGTATTCAAATATTTTTGAACAGCTCTGTATTTGATCTGTTGGTTTATATATATACTATAAAATGAGGAAATTTAGTTTAGCAAGAAAATACCTAGCAAATTGAAATATCTTTTTCAGAAATTTATATTAAGAGATGGAAACATATTCGAATTCTTGTGTTCAACCCTGTAGTTTACCAGTACCTTTATTGCACGCCAATTTTTAGCTAAAATTTATTTTAAAATAAAAAACTCTTAAAACTACTAAAATTACATTATCAGAAATTACCATTCATAGGCGTCCATGTATCCAATTCTTTGCGTGGCCCTCTATATCATTTTATCTATATTCTACAAACATATCTTAGTAAACTGAATGCGGTTCAGCGAAAAAATGCATAGCTTATTTAAAAACTACCTTTAAGTAATTTACGCTCATATTCAGTACCGTTTACGAGCTCTTTTGTGTGGCCTTATATATGAACTAGATCATTTATATTCACCATAAAATATGCATTATTTAGTGAAACTTAAAAGCGCATATCATAATCAATAATGCATTTCATCCATCCATCGACTATCATCGGATGAATACACTGGTGTGCAAAATTTAAGGACGAGTCCCAAAATGCCAATTTTCAAGGATTTTAAAGCGATAATTTTCACACGAATATTCAAAAGGGAGTAATATAATTCGAATAATTACTATCCCTGCATTACAGCTAGTCCATATAACATCTCATTCAAGTCACACATGGTCACAAGAGTCACAGCCACTTCGGCGAAACAATAAATAGAAAATTCCATACGTCTCCTTTATGAGTCTCAAATGACTACTATATGTACTCCACTGACTGGTCACTGCGACTGCTGCTTTTTGTCGAGTCACCAGGTGACATTACAATGTCGTTTTATTGTGACTCTCATGTGACTGTCATTCGGAGATTCAATTTCAAAGTCATTGTGAATGTTGCATTATGATAAATCACCAAATAATGTCACATTAAAGTCACATGGTGACTTTCTGGCACAAGACATTGGCAAATCGTGACAAAGACCCTACTGTGAAGTAACCACTGTGAAAAGTGGTGAAAAGTCACCATGTGCCTTTAATGGGACATTATTTGGTAATTTAGCATAATGAAACGTTCACAATGACTTTGAAATTGAGTCTCCAGATGTGAGGTCACACGAGAGTCTCAATGAAACTACTTTGTAAAGTCACCTGGTAACTCGCCACAAAGCAGCAGTGACAATGACCTGTCAGTAGAGTCACATATAATAGTCATTTGAGACTCATTAAAGAGGCGCATGAAATTTCCTGTTTTTTGTTTCTCTGTAGTGATTGTGACTCTTGTGACCATGTGTGACCTGAATGAGATGTCATATGGACTAGCTGTAATGCAGGGATAGTAATTATTCGAATTATATTACTTCCTTGTGAATATTCGCGTGAAAATTATCGCTTGAAAATTCCTTGAAAATTGGCATTTTGGGACTCGTCCTTAAATTTTGCACACCAGTATATATAGTACTTCGGAAAGAATGTAACATTTTAAACTTTTTGTACTCCCTGTAACTGCTATGCACTTCGAAATATGCATAACTATACCGTGAAACATTTATTAAGCCTCGGAGACGTATATCAATTTTATTATTCATGAAATAGTTTAATATAATTAAAATATATCGTACACAATTCCTCCTTTTACCATTATGTCATGGAATTCTTTTGTGTGGTCCTGTAAATAAATAAAAGCTATTTTTTCACCATATTTTACAATAAGCATATTGAAGTGCACTTCATAAGTGCACATAAATTTTAATAAGCTTGACAGGATATAACATCTTTAAAATTTATTTGAAACGATTTTTCCCATAAGCCGTAACTTTTGACTGTCCCTGTAAATAAACTAATCATTCTATAAAATTCATTTGAAATGGGATTCATGCTAGGGTAAACGTCAATAACGTTCAAAAATTTCAGGGCTATCCGAGTATATTTACGAGAGTTAGAGCGCGGACAGACGGACAAACAAATCGAAATCATAAGCACTGTTCAACTTTGTTAGAAAGTGTTAAAAAGTGCAAAATATTAAATGTTTTGTGAATTTAAAGGATCTACCAAAATGTCTACGATCTGAAAGTATTGTAAGAAAAAACTATTCTTTGCTGAGTTATAGAAATGAAAATCTCCTGATGAAATATGCGAAGTAAGTTAACTGGACGAAAACGATTTTAAGGAATTGTTTCTTACTTTCTTGTTTTTCGCCGGCAATTAATTGTTACCATATTAAGCCAACTTGGATCCGATCCACTTCTTTCCAAAACTGATCAGAAATACAAAGTGGAAGAAAATTAATCAATATTTTATGCACGTTTGGAAAAATACTTTAGAATTATATCTGTACTATCATTTTTTATGTTTTATGTAGAAAAATTAATATAAACCCTTTAACAATTGTTAACAATATTATCACATTGAATTTCAAAGATCTTTTTAGTAAGATCACTCTCACAGATTTACATTCAACTATTAATGCATTATTTATAGAATACTTCCATTTAACGAATTGACCTTTTAATATTGATACTGACTACTTCAATATTTTGACTAATTTTCTATTGCTTAATAATTATATTTTTCAAAACAATTCTTTTTTTTAATACAAATTTAGGGAGCTTAGGATCTTAGGGAGCTGCTTCATCAAGAATGTTATCAGATTTATATCTTTATTTCTTTTAGAGAATATTTATTAAAAACAATATATTGCAATACAGATATATAGATGGTATAATTATTCTTTCTGTTAATGATAATAATTCTATATCTCTTCCTGTAACATAGCCTTCTAATCTAGAATTCAAATAATTCTAATATTAATTTTAATAATGTTAAAATTACTATTTTACCTAATAAAACTCTAATATTCAATATTTGTGATAAACATTATGACATTTCATTTAATGTAATTAATTTTACTAACTTCAATTACTATTTACAAATCTCAGTTCATGGAAATATTCTACTTAATCATATGAAATCTACTTGATTAATACTTAGTCATCGTATCAAACATATATGTTCCTCTCAATTCATATGACTTAATATTTTTAAACATAAAGCAATTAGTACTATCTTATAATTATAAAGTTTCATTTATTTCAGCTTGGAAGAAATTTTAATTTTTTTTTCTCCTTTTTATTTTTAAATCCTTTTTATATCCATATATATATTTTTCAACAAATTCTAGTACAATATGAATATTCCACCAACCATTAAAGACTTTAATAGTCATACAAAATTGATATATGTATATTCTATTACATCTGTAAAGTTAATTACACTTTTAAAAATCATTATTTCTATTTTGTTCATATTAAATGTTATAATGATTCATTTAACAAAAAATGTATAAAACTGAAAATACTATGTACTTCTAAAAGCTGTAATTAATACATCTTAAAATCAGGATTCATTTACATTCAAATGAATATTTGCTACTCTTCTTTGTGGAAATGTTAAGTGTCCTTTTCTTCTAAGTTAAGTCTTTTATGTTAAGTGTTCTTTTGTTTCCCCTTTTACTGTTCATTAGCTAACACACCAACTAAGATGGAATTAATTTTGGTAATACGATGTAAGATAGGAAAAAAGGTCAAACTACTCATTCTCAACTTAACGGAGTCATTGAAAATAATTGAAAAGTGACAAAATAAACCATGATGAACTAAAGTGTGTAATATTAAAGCCCCACAATAGTCACAGAAAAAAGACCCGGAAGATAATGCAAAGTCTATGGAAGCGTTCTTTTGAAATATCTCGCTCAAATTTTAATATTTTTACATGGTGTTTTTGCATAGGATAGCTGAGGACGATCCACAACCGGCCTAGTTTTTACTTTTTCAATTTTGGTTTCAGATGTTTTAAAAAAAAATTACTTTAAATTTCAAAACCGATTTAAACCGGTTCTGAAATTGAAACTATCATAATATAAAAAATATACAAGAAAAATCGAAAAAGTAAAAACTAGGCCGGTTGTGGATCGTCCTCAGCTATCTTATGTAGAAAAAAAATCATGTAAAAATATTAAAATTTGAGCGAGATATTTCAAAAGAACGCTCCCATAGACTTATCATTATCATACGGGTCTTTTTCTGTGACTAGTGTTGCGCCTTAAAAATTACATTCACCATGTAAAAAGTAATTAAAACTATTTTTTTAGATTTTGAGTAAAAAACGGATTAAGTTTAACAGGAATAATTACAATTATAGGTTGACAGGGAATGTATTTTTTAATCTTGTGATTTACAGCCAACTGAAACAAAACGTAATGAGTGAGAACATAGTAAATGTAAATTAAGACTTCAATGAAGTGATATCATAAAGCTATCTGCAGTGGCTTAACTACAGAGTGTCTGGAGAATTCTGTGAATATCTCTTTTTTACGTGTAATTATAAATGATGATTTAGAAAATGCAAATGGGAAAATTGTTGTCAAAATCTTAAGCACGCGTATTAATTAATTAACCTGTTTAAAGATACTGTGGTCCGATTATTCACCAGTATCATATATATAACACGAGAAAATACAAAATTTTAAAAAAATCTTAATTAAGGAAGAAGAAAAAAGAATAACTATATAAATCTATTATACAATCTTATTAGTTAAAAAAAATACAAAACGAATTTAGGATTATTAAAGGTTTTCTTAACTCATTAACGACGGAATTATCTTTCTCTTTTAAATGAAAATATTAATTTCACATTACTTTTTCAGAATAATAGCTTTTGCGTTATTTTATAGAGGGGTTTTGTCATCAAATAAATAGAATATTTTTATTGAGAGTTAATGATATGCAAACAAGAAACATATAGACAGCTATACTGTGACCATGGGGTAACATGAGGCCTTACTGGGTCATTCCCAAATTATATTTATGTGTTTTTTTAAGTAGTCTTAATAAGCAATTCGTCATAAATATTTCTCAATTAAGCATATTGATTTCAAGCCTTTTTAAATTAAGATGACTTACACATTTTCTTAAAATTTATAGTTTAAGAATTTTCCAAGAAAGAACTTGAACATTCAACAGAATCTTATTATGATTACTATACAAAACAAAAATTTATATATATTACTTAAAATTGTCGGTTGTCTATGATTAGATAATATTATAACAACTGAAACTCATCTATGGTATATTTCTCTTGCAAATGTTATCAAAGCGTATATATAAGATTTCTGTTTTAAAAAAGTGGTTCGAAATAGAATTAAGCTTCCTACCCTGTTGAAATTTTACTCAAACTTGATTAAAACATTTCACACCAGAATTTTTATTTAAATCCATTTAACATACTTATTTAACGAATTGAATATTTCCAACTGAGCGAAAAATTGCCCAGGCCGGGAATCGAACCCGGATACTTTGCTGACAAGGTCAATGCTTTACCTGTTAAGCTAACCGGGCGACAACCGGCTGGGATTTTTCGCACAGATAACCTTATTAATATACTTATTATAATAGTATACTTATTTAACTTAAATCTTTGTGTTATTTATTTAATTTACTTTATGAAAATTTTTCTGGTTTGAATCGAATGAAACGCAATAAAGGACTGGGTCGACCCATTCAGGGTAGGAAGGTTAAAGAATAATCGCCTGTGGCAGCCCTATTGTCTGGGATTTATTTACATTAGACCCTTCGGCACAAATGCTCTTGATCCACATTCTCCATGAACTAAAAATATTTTAGATTTTTGGGTCAAAATATTAATATGTAAATAAAGGATTAATATAGAAATAAAATATTGTAGGGGTGCTAAAAAATGCATGTATGCACAGGATCCTTAGTTGATAAATTGATCCCTAAATACTATTATTTAAAAGTACGTGCTTATACTACTGATTGGTACTTAAATTATCTTTTTCAATTAATATTCACACATTGTCTAATTTGATAATTACATTTGAATTATATACAAACTATCATATAAATTTTTAGAGGGAAGGGACTATACACTTTAAAATCTTGTCCTAGTTTGAACCAAATTTTGGTGCTCAATAGCTGCCACTGTAAGATTTAGAAATCTTGAACCAATAATTGAAGCTCCTTTTGAAGCATAATTCCAATAGTTGAACGAGATTGAAATGGGAAGCTCCAAATTTTGGTACGAGCTTTCACCATTTTAAAGTGGTAGCTACTGAGTACCAAAATTTTGTTCAAACTGGAGCAAAATTTTTAACATTGTACAACTTATGACTTACAAGCACGCGCTTATGCGTACTATGGGCTGACTTATATTCTATCTCCAAATGTATTAACTTTACTTGTACCGCTGACAAGATGAGTAAATTTTCTGAACCAAGCATGATTTTTTCTTAATATTTGTTAATTTTGACCATGTTTGGTTCATTGCTTAGTTTATTCCTAAATGTTATTTTTATCTAAGAAAGGTGAGAGGAATGCATCGTGATACCCATAAATATGTCTAAACGAAAACAAAATTCTTACAGCTTTCACAGAAATCAGGGCCTGACTAAGGCAGGGGCATGCGGGGCAATTGCCCCGGGCCCCCCGGCTTAAGGGGGCCCCCAATGAATATAAGTTTTTCATTAAAGGAGTGTCAAATGATAAAAAATGGTCAAAAGTGACCAAAATTCTTTTTTTTTTTCAATTTTAAGGATCTTTCTTCTTCTATCCTCTCTGTTTCCATACCCGATGCCCATTTTCCTGTAATAAAAAAAAAAACTGTATTCTATAATTTTTTTAAATTTTCTTTCTTCTGCTATTATGTATATAGATATGAATAGTACTTAGTACAAAATTTATGCGCTCAGACAATAATTATGAATTTCAGTTTTAGTCACTTCAGTATAATTTACGAAGAATTTTAAGATAGAAGGGGGCCCCCCTAATAATGTTTGCCCCAGGGCCCCCCACTGTCTAAGTCGGGGCCTGACAAAAATCAGTGGCTATTCCATCCGCCTCAGCAAGCAAAACTTTGCTGATTCACTTTTTTTTAGAAATTTTCACAATAATTACAACAACAGGACAGAATAACAAGTTATATTAACTTTCTCATCAGTGACAAATCACAATGACAGGCTATCTTAAATTTAAAAGTGATTTCTTATGAAATATTGTATGGTTAGATTTTCTAGAAAATAGTCTTTGAAATATGAAATCGAAGCAGTTCATTTATGTCAGCTTTTAATACAGATACATTTTTACTATTTTTTTCACAAATAACATTGTGCAGCAATAGAATTTAAGAAATTTTTCCTTTTTTATAAAGTTCAAAACGAAAGAAAAAAATATTATTTTTCTAAAGGATTTTGATATATCACATTTTAATGACCCGACAAATTTGTGTGGAAACGAAAGCTTCCGCTTTGTGAATAATTTTACAGGTTTTATTTAAATCCTCTTCATTCAGGTTAAAAGGTTTGCGTGCCAGTATCGGAAACCTCGCGTAACGCGTACAATAGTTTGGAAAACCCTGTTTTGAAGAAGATGCTTTTAAGCCATCATCAATTGCAAAATTCGAACACTTAAAAGCTATTGAATATTAACATATTTTTAGTTAAACAAATGATTGTGTACTTGATGTAGAAAAGTGAAAAGCTACAAACGAGCAAAAATGAGAAAGATTTTTACAATTTTACAATTTTTACGGTTTTTACAATTGTAACCACTATTTTTTTTAAGTAATCTTCAACTTATTTTATCGCAAAATTTGTAAGAATTGTCTCCGTCTTAATAAAGTGACTGTTATAATTTGTTTTTATTGGGGCAAAGTTGAAATCATTCATACCTTGAGTAAGTGCGCGTTCTCCCGGGTTAAGTAAAAGAGCACACTTCCAAACGTCGTAATTTGTTTTTCTCCGTGATTAACTATAACAGCCACTTGTTGCGTTTCTTTGCTTTACTTTTAATTGTGAAATGTCATAATCTTGAATTTTCAGCTGATTTTAATATAGTTTGTTCCAAATTTGATTAACTGGAATTCTTTATTAAGCCTTTGTCCCAATTAATAGTACAAAAATTAGAATCTTAAGATTCATTTTGTTATCTCAAATATTCTCAATATTTTATTTTTCAGATTTTTATCTATGAAAGTGACATGAAATCGTGATAAAAAAATATTGAAATTATAAACTTCAATTTATTTTATGTATTAAATTTCGTATACATCAATTTCAGATCAAACCAATGTTACACACTAATTAAATTTTTGGTATACCTGTTTTGGACAACTTAATTTGCCTCATGATATCGGATAAACTGATATATTTTAAAAATTACGTGCTTAAAAGCTAATTGAAAGCTAAACTATATATTTTAATAAATACTTATTTCAAAACTACCAAAAAAGCGTTAGAATTATATTCTGAAGTTTTCAGATACAGTCAATAGTTTATCGAGTTATTTCTGCTTTTGTAACAGAAAAACCAGTGTTATCGATATTTTTGATCCACTGAATAAAGTTACTTTCTTAAAGTATGAAAAATTATTACATTTAATCTTTTTTTTTTTTTTTTTTTTTTTTTGTTAGCTATATGAAAACAAATCTTCGGATTGAAATTTTAAAGCCAATAGGTATATCTTTCATTAGATTTTTCTCCTCTGAAAGTTTTAGTAGGACCGGTTCAGATCTTCTTAATTCAAAACTCAGGCGAATTAGTGAATTAGTGTCTATAACTGATTACTATGTTTTAAAAATTCAATATTCTGTATCCATTGGACTCAGCAAACACTATATTACCCAACTGTGATCTTGTCACATGATATTTAAACTTGGCATGAATCATAACATATTCATTTCCCCAGAACCATTAAGAAAATTATGTATAATTGTGTAATTATTCATACTAATTTATAATATATTCAACTGATCACATTTTAATCTTTATTTAAAAAAAAATATGTTTCTTGTACTTGCATTCACATATTTCTATTTCAGATACCTTTTAAGGCTTTCAGCATATAAAAAATATACTCTAATATAGAGCTACAAAAATTAAAATATTTTTATACCGTGATTTAATGAAAAATACTTCATAAATGATTTAATTATGCCTATATATATGTACAATATATATCTTCTGTTATTTTTATTTTCTTATTTAATAAAATTTAACATTTTAAAATGTCATTTACGTCGAAAATCATTAAACTGCACTAAAGTGACTTAAAAAGTTTTCAAAATTTTTACACTTCCTTTTCATATAACAAATATATAATGCGTTAAAATCAGACTTCTAAAACTAATAGAAATATCATATTATCCAAAGACAATTTCCTTTGAAACAAGCCACTGTATTTTATATAAACATATTAATATGCAAAAATGTTGCCCGATTTCCACAGAAAAAAATTAGAATTGCATGTTTTGTTAAAGATTTCGATTTAAATAATGAAATTTGTTTAACATATGCAATATTTATTATAAAGAAAAAAGTTCTCGTGTCATCTCTATTGGAAGAGTTTGTTATTTGTATTATGAGTATTCAAAAATTTTGCAAGGAATATGCAGCAAATGATGTTATTAATACCAAATAGTTTTTATTTTTGGCCAAGTGATCATGAGCTACGTCTTTCGGGGTTATTCTTTAATTTTGTGAAATATATTTAACTGTTCACGAAGAACGAATTTAAAATTTCAGATTTTGAAAACTTTCAATTTATTTTAATTTATATGATTTTTTAATATTCGTGTGATGTATTCTTTATAAAATTGAATACGTAATTCTTGTAAGTAGAAATTTACCACAAACAATTTCAGAAGTTATAGTCGTAGGTATTATAGTCCTGTTGGAGTGAATGACTTGCCAAAAAGTCACAAAACTCAATAAATTCAAATCTGTACGATCATGTGTACTCCATCGGGGTTCTTCAAGAACTTTCGAGCACCTTTTACCACAGTTTTCATAAAGTAAAATATATTCATTCACAGAAAAAAAATCATCTTAATTTTTTTTTTCATTTTCTTACTAATTTAATACGTTAAAAAAATTTGTTGTTTATGAAATTTTTCAAATACATTTTTTATCCTATTGATGTTAGGGCAAAATATGTAATCGTTGTGAGTAGAAATTCAATTACAAACATTTCTGAACATATAAGAGCAATACATTCACTAGAACTAAATTTATATTAAAATAAGTCAGATAAATTGCCTTTAACATCTCGGAATATTTCAATGCTTCATCGAAATAATGATTTTAAGATCACACAAAAGGCTGAGATATTAACTATTATTAATCGACCCTAAAAGCTTTTATAACTAGTAATATTTATACAATATCGTGTCAGAACTAGAGTTTTATTTGTGTCATGATTGATTTGTTAGACATCGAATTCATATATAATGCCGTTTACATGTTAAAGTCACAGAATTTTTCAAACCAAGAAGAAGAGGGTTTCACGCGCCCTTTAGTCCAAATTATAAAAATTATATTTTTTTCCTTATAAAATTTTGATTAAATTAAAAAAAAAAAAAGTTTACTAATTGTTATAGAGAAAAGTTGTTAAACCTGCACGGTTTTTAATTTAAATGAGCAGAAGGGGTAGTAGTAAATGCTCTAGTGTATTAATATTTCTAGAATTATAAAAACAATTGATACTTTAGAAATAAAATTAGGAAGATGTGAGAACCTAAGTTGTATTTAATCTCTGAATATTTCCTTGAAATAAATATTTTTCAGTTACTAGCTTGTTTCTTCAACAAATTATATATCAGATCTTTAAATGATAAATACAACATATATGCTTTGAATAAAATGTAAGGTAAACGCTAAGATTTCGATAAAAGTATTGGTTCATTTTTATGTATCAAAATAAACAAATTTTATTTACTTTTTAAAGAAACCTAAATAATCAAACTACTGAATTGTGAAAATAATTATAGGAAATAATGATTTACATATTCTTGTTCCAATTATTTAGAAAAATATTTTTTTTTTTAATAGTAAATGTGAGATGATCGATATAAATTGGCATTTGCAACTAATTTTCTTAAATGTATCCTTTTAAAAAACATTTCACCCTAATTATACGCTGTTAAAAATTTTACTCTACTTTGAACCAAATTTTGGTGCTTAGTAGCTGCCACCATAAGATGTTGAAATTTCGTACCAAACATTTGGAATTTCCTATTTCAACCTCGTTCCAACTATTGGAATTATGCTTCAACAGGAGCTCCAAATATTGGTTCAAAGTTTCAAAGTTTCACCACCTTACAGTAGCAGCTATTGAGCACCAACATTTGGTTCAAACTTGAACAAGATTTTTAACAGCGTATAACAAATCCGAACACAGCCAGGTGAGGCCATCCAAAGGAATTTTAATGAAACAAAAATATTTTGTCCCCTCCAATCTGTACTATCCGCTCATTATATGAAAAACAATTAAAATTATATAAATGTAAAAATTGAATATCTAACGATAAAGCGATTCATATCTCACCAAAATTATGAAGTGACACCATGATTACACTCATGTAGATACACATCGAGTAATAAAAGAAAATAACGCGAATAATCTGAGTGAGAGCTCAAAAAACGTGAATGATCACGTTTTAAATCATTACATTATAGATCAGAAAGGATACGATGAAGATTGTCTTATTGTCTTATTTAAAATTCTAAAATAAATATTAATTCTTTTTTATTAATTATTGAAGAATATGCCTCACCATTATTTATAAGTATAATTTAAAGATAATTTTTAATTGTTTTAAAAGATTAGTTATTTTAGTATAATTTTTTAAAAGGTTTTCACACGGGCTTTCTTTATATTCCCAGTGCAACAAACGATGTATTATGTAACATGGTTTATAAATGATCTTACAATTTTGTTTTATTGAATAACAAAAAGTATTTTATCTTAATCTTCTCAAAATATACTGTATATATGATATATAAATATACATTGTAAATATTTTTAATTCAGTTCGATCAAAGAAAGATTATGTAACAACGGTTTACAAATTCTCTTGCGATTCCGTTTTATTGAATCGTAAAAAAAGTATGTTATATTAATCTTTTCAAAATATAAACTCTTAATACATATAACTATAAATGTATATGCTCCATATCGATTATTCTTATAAAAATATTTTCTCAATTACTATTTGTAAATTTCTAAAATATCTGCGCAAATATTTTAATAATTAAAAAAATATACCATTCGGTTTCGGATAAGTTTAATCGACTGCAATTTTTAACATAATATATACATTTTAAATGTGAATGTGGCATTAAGCATCTGTACATTGGATTAATTTGAAGAAATATAATTCATTTTAATTACTTTTCAATAATATTTTAGATCAAATAATAATTTAAAAATCTATCAATTATCATGCGGCATATGTTTTTGTAACCTACAGAGAAAATGTATCATTATTAATATAAAAAATAAGAAAATATCTAAAAGCATACTTAGTTAGCATACTTTCAGTATGCTAACTAATGACGTTCTAAAAGAAAGAAAACGTTCTTTGGTTTAATTTTTTAAATGTCACTTATAATGTATTGATATTTTTATTACTGCATCATTTTATTATGATAAAAGACGATGTATTTAGTGATAAATAAAAATATTTTTTAATGATTTAAACTAATGTCTCGAATTGGTATGATATTAAAGAAAAAAAATATTTAATCTTATTTTATCAATTTTTGCATACCTTTCCCCCCCCCCCCCCCCCCAAAAAAAAAAAAAAAAAAAAAAAAAAGGAACTAATTTCAGATAATAAAAATAAATATAAATAAAAGAATTTTCTACGATTCCATTGGTAAAAATATACTTTTTTCCAAATACATCTGCAGTACGTTTTTAATGCAGTCGTAAGTATTTACATATTTTACTAATTATAAGTTGAATAATTATAATTTATTTCAATTAATTTTTCTCTAAAATTTTTAGATGTAATTTTTTTTTTTAAATTCTTATAATAATCATGTGGAAATTTTTATGGAAATAGCAAAATAAATACGTACACCAAAATTAGTTTAGTAAATAAGAAAATACATCAAATTTTTAGAAAATAATTTTGATAAGGGTCTATAGATATCTGTATATAAATATATATATATGCATTCATAAATAAAGTTTAAAAAAATGGAAAAACTTTCAAATAATAAAATTAAATATAGGGAAGAGAAATTTTGAGATTTTATGAATAAATTTATTTTCCTAAAAAAATTATGCAACTCATTTAAGATGCGAGTTTAAATGTTTGCAAATCTTTTGATTAATAAAATGTATTAAATATATGTGTTCAAATATTGATTTAAAATCTTCGTGGGGATTATACACAGGGATTCATAAATATAAAATAACATAAAAATATAAATTAATAGAATTTGTGTATATAAGACAACACAATAAAAGCATAGACAAGCATTTTCTTCCCATCCTATTACTTAAATCCAATGAAAGAGTTCTATTTTAAGTGGTATCATATTTCATGACAAAGCTGTGAAAGACTTTTGAAAAGTTAAATTCGTAATAAAAGAATATAATTCGGAATTACAACGAAAACCTTTTACCGAATCTTATTTTTTAAGACTCATACATGCTGAGTTGTTTATATAAAATAATAAATAAATAAATAAATAAATGAGCAGAATTTGCATAAAGAAGAAGGTAGAATTGTTCTTAAATAATTATTATCTCTCTATTCCATTACTTAAAAGCAATTTAAACAAAAGTGCTATTTTAAGAGGTATCACATTTCACGACAAGATTATGTAAAGATTCTACAAAAATTTAGATTTCTATATAAAAATATGGATCTCAAATATGACGAAACAATTTTAGCGAATATAATTTCTTTGTTTTTGAGAATTTTTTTACAAAAGTAAAAAGAACCCTCAAACCAAATATGGATATTCAAAGATACGAAATATTTTGCATACCTTTGTAGTAATAATTGAAAATCACAATTAATAGGAATATTCAAGAAATAATTTAAGGTATAAATCTCACATTTTTAAATGAAATTAATATAAAAAAATTTCATGCATAGTACTCACAGAAAAATACGGCCAAATATTCCTCTTCACGAATTAATTTTTCCAACTTTTTCCGGTCAACTTCCTCGATAACATCGCTTGATGAAGACTTTTTTTTACAATATATTTCCGGTGTTAGGCACAATAATAGTAACAAAATAGTAAATTTCGCCATTCTCGACCGCAGGATAAGCTCCTGCCACTTCGGATTTTTGCGTTCGCTACCTGATATTCGAGATAACTTCTTCCAGTAAGTCCCAGAGGTCGGAAAGTGATGTTCTAGAATAGAATCGGGAAGGTTTGTACGTCTGCAGACTTTTTCGTTCTATAAACTACCAGCGCCGCCGATCTGCTTTACTGATCTAATACAAATGAAGAAAAGAAGAGCATCTTTCACACGTAGAAAAGTTGGAAAGTCCATCCTGTGTTGTTGAATCTGCCGCCTGCGCATGTGTAAATCTGTGAAGTTGAGAAAATTTATGATCTCGGAAAAAGAAGCGGAAGATCATGAGATTTTTTTTAAAACTTGTTATTCATACTTGTGTATAAATCTTCATCGATTTGCCTCATGTTTCAGTTAACCGTTTATGCGCCGAATTAATATCGCAATGTAATTATAATTTTGTTTTTCCTATATTGTAACGTCAAATATTTTAATTTATGCATACAAATTTAGAAAATAACAAAAAGATATTTCTGCAGTTTTTTGGCTGTTTTCATTTCTCAGTGTTCGCATTTTGGATCATGATTATTGATTGACAACTTATGCAAATATAACAAATTATTTTCCGCTATATGCTATTGTATATTAGTCTTGAGTATTTTCTCGAATTCCAAAAACATTTAGATTCCTGGCGGTCAAATGTAAGTAATATAGATAAAACGATAAAATTAAATAATATACTTTTTATGCAAGTTAATGAATTTACATTTTCCTTATACATATGATAAATGCTTAAACATAAATATTTTTTTATCAAAACTTGAAATCAATCTTATATTTTACAGGATAAATAAGGGCATTTTTACTATGGTGGAAAATATATGTTTTGTATTACAAATAATGCAATGTTCCCATTTGGGAACATTGGCATTCAAACGGTTAACTCACGAAAGGGATACAAACAGAATAAAGGAGCGATAATGATAACATTTCTAAAAGGAAGAGATATTTATCATTACATTATTTTATTTTCACATAAATTGTTGCGTACTAAATGAAATAGATATAAACAGACAAAGAGTGACGGTTCATTTCGCAAATAATTGAAAATATTTATTATCTAGAGATGTTAGATATTTCGAAGTGAAAATAATTTTCATCGTGTTAAAATATTAATTCAATATTTGAGCTCTTATTTTATTTATTAACCCATTAGTGCCTAGCGTCCCTTTTTAGGGACGCTTCAAAAGGTGCATGTCGCACTGTTTTTCACACCGGTAAAAAAGAACAGCAAACTTTATTTTATTTAATTGAAACATTTTCATAATTAATGAACTAAACTTAATTTTTTCAAAAATAGTGGTGCCAAACGAATAAAATTTGGATAAAAGGTGGTAGGCACGAATGGGTTAAGAAAGATTTAAAAGATGCAGTTATTTACCATCACATTATTTCATTTCTTTTTTTAAATCAGAAATCGTTACTTACATACGACAAAAATATAATCAAATAAATAGTGACAATTTACTTTGTAAATAATTAAAAAATATCGCAATGAAACTTATTTAGAAGTGAAAATAATTTTCAATATGTCAAGATGCTTTTTAAATTGTTTAAGTTTTCAGTTTACTAATGAAATGGATCCAAAGAACTGTAATTTATTATCACATTATTAGGTTTTATTTTTATTTTTTATCCTATGAGAAATTATTGCGTATGAGATGATAATTAGAAATATAGTGGCTATTAACAACATAAATAATTGAACAATATAAACAATTCAAAATGAGAATTTTTTTAAATTAAAATGTTTATTCAAATGCATCCTTTTTCAGTTTAATAACAAATGGATACAAACAGAATAAATGAGAAGTAATAAATACTGCTGGTGGAAATTTTTTGAACATTTATATTATATATGTATACATATATATATATAAATTCATGTAGTTTTTATTTTTATAAAAAGAGGGGATATATAGGACTGATATATTTCGTAAATATTTGAAAAAATATAGATATTAAGAAATTAGAAAGATGTTTAACATATTAATTTGCTAATTCATTTCACTCAAGTTTTCTTTAACCCTTTCCGGCACGGGCAAAATCTGTACTAAAATGAGAAATTATCGACTGACACCGGAATTCACAAACGATTTTTTTAAATATTTTGAATTCCTTAATTTACGCTTTTATTGTAAAAGCAAAATTTCACTAAAATATTACTGGTGTCGTTTGCAAGATTGGAATTAAAATTAGGTATCCCAGACCGGGCACAGTGTGCCGGAAAGGGTTAACTATAAAGAAATGAATACAAGCATAAAAAAAGGAGCTTTAAGAACACAGGGGTCGCAGTATCCCTAAAATTTTCATACATTGCTACCAGTATTTTAAATAAAAAATCTTCGTGGCAGATTTCTTTACCCTGTACACTAGAGTTCTATAATAGATTTATCGTTTCAACTTAGTGGCAGGAAAATGTAAAAATTTTAGGGACACTGCGACCCCTGAGAATACTGATCGTAGTAAAATTTGTAAAAAAAAAAAAAAAAAAAAAAAAAAAAAAGAGTATGGTCAGATAAATAATGGCAACATACTTCGTAAATAGTGGTAAAATGTAGATATTTCGCATTAAGAATGAATTTCAATGTATTTAAATACTTAATTTTTCAGATTAATAACGATTAAACGGATAAAAAGATTATCATTGAAGATCACATTCTTTTTAGATGCGTTCGTAATTATGTAAATACACAGCACCTATAGTCGTCCTTCAGTCCGTCCGTCTGTCCGCGTATAACAGAGCAAAAACTACCCAATTGAATAATTTGAAATTTAAAATATATATTTGTTCCATAAATTTGTTAAGTCATTTCAAATTTCATGAAAATCGAATGCATAGTTTAATAACTACAGAATCAATCAAAAATCTTCTGTTACATTACGGCTAATGGGAAAAAATAGTTTCAAGTGCAATTTAATGCTGTTACACTCCTTAGAACATAATAAAATTGATATGAATCTATGAAGTATATATTTAAATATACAATCTGTACAATCTGTGGTGCAAAGAATATTTGTTATTAATTTACAGGGCTAACAAATGTATCCCATTACATAACGATATAGGGCGATGTTTGGGGCGCGTTTTAATAATATTAAACTATTTTATATTTTTTGAAATTCATATACATTGCTCAGGTTTACTACAAGTTACTTCCTGTATAATAGAAAGCAGATAGTATTTACAGAGATACACAAAATATTTCGGATACTCTGCTGTATCCGAAGTACTATATACTTTAAAAGTTCCATATAGTACGAATGCACCTCATTTGCTACGCTTGACGTGCAATTTCCAACTTGTTTCAGCTGAAATTGCCGTGTACAAATATGATAAATTATCACCAGATAAATAATGACGATATACTTCATGAATAATTGAAAAATAACATTTGAAAAATATTGTTGAATGAAAAATGAAATTAAAAAATACTTCAGAATTACAATCATTTTTGACGTACGGAAATACATTTCGAATATTACTTCTTTTTCCGTTTAATAGCAAAATAGATACTAACACAAAAATGAAAACTGTTAATGCCAAAGATGATGAAAGGGAACACACACATGTATATATATTATTAGCACGTTGCATTTTTTTCATCAATAAATTTTGAGTTCATATGAAATAACAGAGAAATACTTCGTAAATAACTGAAAAATACAGACCTTTTGAAATGAGATTGATTTTTAATACTTAAGTTTGCTAATGGAAATGGAAAATTAGTTATGTAAGTGGCAAATTAGTAAAAGGGATGTATTTATTTTTTTCCTATCGACATTTTCTTTTTATCAGAAAATCTTTCATACATATGAAAATGGATAACGGTGAGTGATTTCGCAATTAAATGAAAAATAACACAATAAAATTAAATTAAATAATTAATATAAATATATAATTAATATTAATAAAATAATTAATATTAATAAAATAATTAATATTAATATAAATAATATCTAAATTAGAATGATTTGAAACATATTAAAATATCGAACGTTTTGAATAAGTTTCCAATTTACGTATGAAATGGAAACACACTGAATAAAAGAGTGGCAATGGTCTTTCAACTGCTGATGGATAAATTTTAAAAAAGGATTTTATTTTTATCAACACATTATTTTTTAGATGTAAATGCTTGCGTGCACATGAGAATAAATAATAATTATTTATTTTTTAAATAAATGAACATTATAAAGAATTCAAAAGGAGAATGATTTTTTATTTATTAAAATTTTAATTAATTTGCATTATGTTCCATTTTACTTCCGAAATAAATTAAAAAAAAAAAAAAACCTACTAAACGGGCTATATTACTACAGTTCATTGCAAAATTTATGGAAAAAGATAATTTTTATCATGATTTTTTTTTCACACATGCGAGTAATTTATTTCGTAAATAACTGAAAAATATAGTAGCTTTAAGAAGAGAATGATTTTAAAACATTAAAATGCTAATAGATTTTGCCTCATGTTCCAGTTTGCTTACGAAAGGAACATACAAAGCACAAAGGATTGTTATTAATATCGAATATTGTTAGTGCTAAAATTTTTGAAAGGGATCATTATTTACCATAATTTTTCTTTTTTATTTAAAATTCTTACGCATATGCGAGTATATAGCAATTTATACCCATAATATAGCAATTTATACCCAAAATAGTTTCTACCGAGACTAAAGATAAAATATATATATAATGATTTTTAGATATAATGATTTTTAATACGCTAAAATGGCTAAATTTTAAGTAATTACATTTTTCCCTTTATCAAAGAAATCGATACAAATGGTCTGTATTAAACACTATTACTGGTAAAATGCATTAGATGGGACCATTATTTACTACCATATTTCTTTTACGTTCTTTATCGAAAGCTTTTGCGCATGTATGATAATAAATAATGATCATTTGCTTTCTAAATAATTAAAAAATATAATCTTTGACATAAGAATTTTTTTCTATTTATTTAAATGTTTAACAATTTACAGCATGTTTTAGTTTACTAACGAACAAAGCTCTATTATAATTTTCCAAGGCCCTGGATACAGACTTGATATGTGGACTCTATGTGCGTACAATGTGATAAAATAAATGTGAAATAATCTTTTATTCATCTATTATATAACTTTTAAATGTATTTCTATTTAGACAATTTTAATGTCATAAATAAGATTTTTTTTCAATAGCATAATTTTATATTTATATATAAACAGTATAACAGTACAAGTAATAAATGTCAGAATAAATTAATAACAACAATGGAACTGAACAATGGAACTGAAAGTGCAGTTTAGGTCCGGGCATTTATAGACATTTTCAAAATGATTAGATTGTACACTGCTGTTAACTCTGATTTTGTTTAACAGTTTGCAAATGACTATCATATTTTTGAATATATATTATATTTTTTTTCACGGTTAACTACTCTTACAGTGGCGTAATAAGGGTGAGTGTCCAAAACCAGTAATATTGTAAGGTGTTCTTCTCTTTGATTCATAGCAGAAAATTTTCTGGTTAGATAAGGCTAACAAAACTTGAAAAAATTACCAGTATTCAGAGCACTTGAGCACCTACTCTGTTTACGCCGATGTCTTATCTTGCTAGAATATGTAGAATATGACAAAAACTATGTAAATAATCAAACCTTATTGCAGTTTTAAAAAACTTTTTATAGATTTAGGGTAACTTAAATTTGTGGGCTCTTAACTTAAATTAATATGGCTCAGCTAACGATATTGATACACGTATGGATAAACGATTTGTATATATGAACACAACTCTGGCGAAATTTATAAAAGGGAAAATCATTTATCATTTTTCTTTTTATTAAAATTTTTCAAATACATCTGAAAACAAATAAAGACAATTTTTATAAATAATTGAAAAGTATAAAAATTTTGTAATATAAATGTTTTTTAACATACTAGTTAAAATATAAAGGATTCTGAAGTACTGAAATTAAATATAAAACAGTGGCTTAATTTTGAAAAATCTTAAAATCTAAAACGTTTTATTCATAAATATAAAAGTTAAAAAGCATACAAACATTTAATGCGTGTTTTTTTAATTTAAAAAATTTGAATTTGGAAATATAACATGTTTACTTTCTATAATAAAGCAACTGAACTCGGTAATTTTGCAAATACATATTTAATCCTGATAAATGCCAAATTTTATTTATGCAGAACTGTTACTTTGTTTAATCAGTTGACTGTAATACTCATGAAAAATGTGACGGAGGAAATTAGATTCACTTTATCGACAGTTTTCTAAATGAAATAGCAGATATATTTTTTAAGTGACTTAAATTATATTTAAAAAATATTATTAAGTTTATAAGCAATTATTTGAAAAGTAACAGTAAAAAGGTAAGTAAATTAATGATATTTTGAAAGGAAAAAGTCAGGAAAGTTAATGGGAAAACGAAAGTACATGATTTTTTTTTTTTTTTTTTTTTTTTTTTTTTGTATACATGCAAATAATTAAACCAATTTTTAGTCAATGGAAGTGAAGTGCAGCAACATTGGCACTGCTGTAGGAAGTAAAGACTTAAAAGAAAAGGAGTTGATATCTATATCACCCTATACCCCTCTCTCTGCCTCCTCCTTTCTATCTTCTCCTCCCCCCTCGCTCTCTGCCCGTGTGCTTACGTTTGTCTTAAGAATGTTCGCTCCACATTACATTATGTCTAATTTTGTTTACTCTTTTAACACTTTATGACTGGGTAGCCTACTAACCTTCGATCAGGCGTAGCCGGCCGAGAGGCAGAAGCCAAGTTTTAGTGAAAAATGCTTCGGAAATTGCTTTTATTTACATAATTTGAGGCTAATAAATGAAGTTTTTTTTAAATCAGACTTCGAATATTTTGACTTTATACTTCCTATAGGAGGTCACTGATCCCTTTAAGAGCAGTTTTAATAACGATTTTAAAACAGATACGCTGTGGTCGAAACTGGGATTTTAGAGGTTCCTATGCGGAGAATTCCCAAACAATAATCTCCGGAGAATTTTCTTTAATACATGAATAGAAATATATCAAGTAGATAATTGTTTTAAAAAAAGTAGCAGGAATAATGATTTTTGTCTTATACGCTTTGAGCCTTGCAGGACAAAATGCATTAAATAAAAGAGGATACTCCAAACTTTTTTCTTTCAATGTATATACATATATATATATATTAAAAGTAATTTGATATAAGCATAATTAAAAATGTTTCCTTATTCTTTCATTATCTGTATCATCATTGGTAAGGCTGGCATTTAGAAATTATAAGGCAAATAATTTTAGTATTGAAAGCAGTGCTGTTCATGAATTTCATTTATCAAATTTTATTTGTAAAAAAGAAAAAAAGATCTCTAGTTAGCTACATTATAAAGGTGATTACAACTCATTAGTGAAAGGTGTTTTGTATACATTCTCCTGTCCTGTTTAGACCTCTTCTTTTCTCCTTAGTTTACTAAAAATAGAGGGTTGCAAGCTAATTGCCCTCTCTAATCACATTTATTTACAGACGTTGACAGTCGTAACCGCATTCTTATTTAGATTTTGAACTTCATCTTACTTTCATCAAAATCTATGTTTTTGATAAATTTTATGATGATGAATCACGTTGACACTAGATTACATATTACAAATACTTTATAAGCCACATGCATTTTTTCTAATGATAGATCGTATTCTCAGGTAAAAAATAATTTCAACGTATAGTAAATATTTTTGACAATCTTAACCTTGGAAAGCTACTTGGGGTTTACAAGCGTATCCCAAACTTTTCTTGTTTTTATCCGTGAAAAAACTTTATTTTTTTGGACATCAACATAAAGTTTGTATTTCTTGCTCAAAATAATATTTTGAAACTTTAATTGTATTATATTATTGTAGCTCAAACGTAGTTATAAATATGCGCCTTTTTGCTTTTCGATAAATTTGTTTTTGACACTGTAAATCGCATTTTTGTTTTGGGGCACAGCAGTACCCCGATGTAACATTAATAAACAAAAAAATCACTGTAGCATTCCAGTGTTAATGACATTTTTGCTCCAACTTTGAACGTTATCTTAGCTTAATCAAAATTTGTGTTTTAGATATATTTTAAAAAACGATGGGCTGATATATTTTACATATTTTATAAGCGTGTACATTTTTCTAAAGATTTTGTTTATCCATAGGGTAAGTGTACCAGTTATGGGGCATGTACCAATAGTGGGCCACCAGTTTTCAAGGTTGAAAAACAAGTTTTCTAGTCACCCCTGTCAGATAACAAACTAATTGCTGATTGGCTGGAACCCTATCTAATATAACCTAACCTGACCTAAACCTGTCTAATATAACCCTGTCTAATACTGTTATAACCTTTATCTGTAACCTTATCTTAACCCTTATCTGTATCTGTTCCAGGCAAAGGGACAACTTCATTATTCTCATAGTCTTTGAGCTGGAAGAGTGTTTTTAGAGACTATACGAAAAAACTAAATAGAACCTAAAATTATTTTACGTAATCATCAAAAATTCTAAATGTGATTTCATTATTGTGTATATTTAAGTGTAGAAATGTAAAACAAATTATAACTTCTGTACAATATGCATTAAACTCAAGAATGGAGAGGCCCACTTCTAGGGGGGCCCCTACTGGAGCATCAGAAATTTACTTGGCCCGCTACTGGAGCATAGAGGAAGATAACATTTTTATTTTTCATTTTATCTAGAGAATATATTTTAAAAATTTGAATGTTTATTCTGATACATAAAAGTAAGGACTAGGCTAAAAATATTTTTTTTTTGAAATTCACTAATACTTTAATAATAATTAGATAAATGTCCTTAAATGGCCCACTACTGGTGCATTCACCTTAAGTCAAAATTAATTTTGATTTGTTAACTAAACACTGCTGACCATCACAACTGTGCATGAAGAATGCTGAAGGAGAATTGCGAAGCAAGTTGAATAAAAACAAAATCAATAAATAAAGAAAATCACAAAGAAATATAAAATACATAATAACAATAAAAGGAAAAATATATAATAAATGCTGTCACAATAAATAAATAAATAAAAATAATGAAATAATAATAATAACTAGAAAAATAAAATAAAAATACATAAAAATATAAGAAATTAGTTATACATTAAAAATACTTATACTAATAAATAAGTAAATACCAAACTAATATTAATTCACCCCTTAACTGATCAGTATTTTTGAAAAAAAGTTTCAAATAATGCCTATTTTTGTGCCTTTTACAGAATATTTGGTCTTTTATCACCGATTTTTCAAAACAGAAATTTTTGCCTAATTAAATCAGAAAAATGCTCAGATTAAATAATGCAAAATTTACAATAAAAAATTACTGGTGCTAATAATAAATCATGATTTGAAATCATTTTTCCGTACATGGTAACGGGCAAATGATGATTGGACGTTAAGCCGTTTGACGTTTGGAAAATCAGGGAAGCGGTTAATAAAAAAAAAAATGTATATTAAACCATAAGACTAAAAAAGGTTTTTCCAACCTGCAGAGAGTCTGGTAGAATCAGATTTTGCATTAATAATAACGTCACGATTAATATAAATTGATAAATTTTAAGAAATCTCAATTAACATGCGCTATTGGCATTAAAGATAATTTTCGCATTTAGAAAATCAAAACTACGGCGGGATTTTCAAGAATGTTTGGCAGTAGACGATTTAGAAATTTTATTTTCATAATACAGAAATTATCTTTAATACGTACATAAAGTTTAGTACAAAAAGAATCCTGTAAGTTAATCTAGTTTTTTATTTATAATTCGCTCAAGCTCTCACAGAGACCGCTCATAGTAATTATGAAGCAATTTCTGCAATAGCAATTAACAGTTAAAATGAAAATCAAAAGGAAGAAAAACGATTATCTGTTTTTAAAGACAAAATATAACACTAATAACCAAATGTATTTAATATATATATATATATATTAACTTTACTATAACCATAATATTTTTCGTTTTAAATTAGAGTGACCCTATTACCTTAGTTACCTTATTAGTTGAAACAACACAGGTGTAATTTATCTTTCCAGATGTTTAATTTTGTATGGAAGTTAAACATTTACAATTTAATCCAGAAACCAAGAGAGATTTTGAAGCACAGAAATCATTAAATAAGCCGAAAGAAAATTGTAATGAAGCAGCTTTAAATATGCTTTAGGTCTGTCAGTAAGCATGTCTATTTTCAAAAGCTAGAAGCATTCTGCCATTCAGCAGTATAATAACATGTCTGTTTGTTTTAAATAAGGGCCTTTTACGTAAATGCTACTTTTATCTTGACTTACGGGAAAAGAGTTAAGTTTAGATGTGTTAACTAAAGCTTCTGGTGTAAACAAAAGAGTAAATTAACATAACAAGATGGTGAATCGTAAAAAAAGCAAAAATTTTACTCAACACAAATCACATTTCATTTGGTTTTATTTATTTATTTATTTTTATAAGCGGCTGTCCCTTAGATTCGTTGTTTCATAAAGAACCATGGACAAAAAATTGTTTTAACATATTTCTAATATGAAATCTGTTTGAGTACCAAACCACGAAATAAAATTTACACTAACGTCACTTTATTAGAAGGTCAGATGGTATTAAATATATTCGTTATTTGTTGGTGACTGATATTAAAAATCCAAGTATTTTTATCGGCCTTCAATTTCTTTTTATATAAAAACCCCAACCAAGACAACTTCCTGTCACTGTCTGTAAAAAGATTATAATGCCTGTGCAAAAAGATACGAGTAAAACGAAATAGAAAAAAAATTCCATATTTGTGAGAGAAATTCAAACGAATAAGGTGCTTAAATAAGATGAAATTGTCTATACAAGATTACTGGTGGGAGTTTTCACAGACGGTATTCAGAAATTGTGAATTTGATTAAAAATAAATAAATAAATAAATAAATAAAATAAAGCAGCCATCTTATGACAATCTTCTCAGTTACTTCAGTCGCAACTGATAGACAATGCACTATGTGTTTCCTCCTCTTATCCATAACTTTATAATATATACAAACAAACCTTCATTTGACCAGTAACAAATGGAAATATTTCGATTCAAAACGGCAATTCCTTCATAAAATAAATAAAATGTAAATAACACAGAAATAACTCAAACTAAAAAGATAATTGTTTTTAATAAAAATTCTGATATGAAATATTCTTATGAAACTAGAGTAAAATTTTTGGTATGTTTAGTGTTAAGAGCCTGCACTAGTCATCCCGAAAAACCCAGATGCTAATGTTAAGCATATGAGGGCGTTATTTTCAAATATCTCGCTCAAATTTTAATATTTTTAAATGTATTTTTTTTCTTTTTGCATAGGATTTCTGAGGACGATCTGCAACCGGGCTAGTTTTTACTTTTTCGATTTTAGTTTCAGATAAGAAAAAGCTATATATTTTAACTTTCGCAACCGGTTAAAAAGGAAAAGGTCGCAAAAAGTAAAAACTAGCCCCGTTGTAGATAATCCTCAGCTATTCCATGCAAAAAAAAGAAAAATTGTGTAAAAATATTAAAGTTCGAACAAGATATTTGAAAATAACGCCCCAATAGACATAACATTATCATCCGGGTCTTTTTGAGTGATTCGAGTAGCCTCTTGTACAAAGAAATGTCAAACATTCATTTACCGAGAAAACAAAAATATAAATTTAACCCCTTCAAAGACGGTGGGGATATTGTATTGCCATCTTAATTTTACCTTCCAATTACCATAGTGGCATAAATTTTTTTTTATTTTTTTTTTTAGAATGTACGTGAAGGGAACGTTCATTTATTTTTAAATAAATTTGTCCATAAATCCATATTTCATTCAAGCACTTCAACATTTTAGCTACTCAAGTTAGTTTTTTTAGCTTAGTATTTAGGCTAGTAATTTAGCCTAGTAATTTAGCCTAGTAATTTAGCCTAGTATTTAACCTAGTAATTTAGTTTAGCCTTTTAAACGTTTAAATGTATACTTGCACTTACAAAGCAAGTAAAGAAATATAAAAACCGACAATTCAGTGCTATTACTTTGAAATAAAACACAAAATTTACATATTAGCTAAATATAATGTTTAAACTATTCAATAATGTTTAAACTATTCAAACAAAATACCTATAAGAGTGAATCTCAAATTTTAATCATAATAATTAAAAGAGGAACATTTCTGATAGTGCAATGTTTTGTTCTTCAAATCGCGGTGTTATAATGAGCAAAATATCTTGATATCGTCTTTTTCTAACCATTATATTACTTTTCTTTTTTGATAGTATGATTAGCTAATTAAGTTTACTTTGAAAGTTGACTTGACTTATTATACTTTGCCGATTATTTCAACGAAAATACAGACCACGTAGTCATTAGTAAGAGTTTAAATTAATCAATGTTGGAAAAATTTTTGAGACAAAATTTAAATTGCTAAATATAAATTATTACAATATCTGACAAAAAATTTCTATTTTTACGAAAGATAATAAACAAAAGCTTCTATTTTATGTGAAAAAATTGGCAAAAAGTTTTGTTTTACATTTATGTTCTTTTAATTACATTTATATAAGAATAATTTTTGTAAAAGTGATAGACTGTGTGGGATTTAACTCCCCCCCCCCCCCCCTGCGAAATAAAAGAAACTAGTAATTTCAAATTTACCGTTATTTCAATCAATTTTATGATTATAAAAATCAAAGGATATGAGCAGTTTTTGAATTTTTTGGCAAATTTTCTTCAAAGATAATTTTAAAGCACATTTTAATTCTCCATTACTTGCAGAACATCCGCTTTTTGCGGCAGTCGACAATGAAAGCCTTATGTGCTTTTAACAAGAAGAAATAAATTTCGGTTTCGTTTCAGTTTTCGGGCCAAAATCTCAGCTTCGCCAATAATTTGTTTTCAGAGAAAATGCGGCTGAAAATTCGGCCGAACCGAAACTATTAATATTCTAAAAAATCACGTTTCTCCCTTCGGAAATTTTCAGCATCACTCATCGATTTGAGCTTTATTTAGGCACAGAAAGCCAGGGCCACACTTATAATTATGTATATTTAATAAATATACGTAATAATTTAAAAATTATGCATATTTAATAAATGAGTATAATTAATCGATAGTTATATATATTCATGTATGCATTGATTACTTTAATGCATGCAATTAAATTACTTAAAAAATATTGAAATTTTTTTATTTCAGCCAAAAAGAGGAAGATCACCAAAATTCGGTTTAGGTTTCGGCCTTAAAAATCTATTTAGGTCCATCCTTATTTAAAACTACATTTTGCAAATGATATTTTGATTTTTTTGGGCCCATACTCAGCTGTAAAATATTCGCCCGATATAATCAGAGGTATTTCTAACAAAACTTTTCAGCAACATTATCTTCATATGCTTTCAAATTTGTTTTTTTACTTAAACCTTTTTTTAAATCCAAACTGTAGTTTTCGTGAAAGCATAGGAGAACCAAACCTTCTGCTAAGTGCTAAAATTATCAAACATATATCCTTTTTTTCATACACTCTTCTCGATTCACTTGAGAGATATTTGCTTCGATTATTGTGAAGAATTTTAGACAAACACACACACACACACACACATATATATATATATATATATATATATATATATATATATATATATATGCACATGCAGTATATGCATATATATTACTGATTGCATTGCTCATTTCCATATCTAAATTTGACGAGTACAACGTAAAGCAGTAAAGATAAATGATATGTATAGACTTCAACAATACTATAATTAGTAAACTTTGTTGTCGCAGCAATAAACTGCTTTTTACCACATAATAAGAACACATTGGGCCTATACTCATATACATTCAGACACAAGTATATGTGCATGTACATATAAATACGCACATGCACTGTACATATATAAGTTAAAACGCACTTATCAAATGTATGTTGTTCCATGTAGGCAGACGACGATACCATGCTACCTATAATTAAAATTTCAGTGTCCAGAAAGTGAAAAGAAGTGAAGTGTTTTTTATATTATTATTTCCAAAGTTGTGTTTGAGATATGTGCAGACGATAATGCAGCAGTGAGCTGCTAGTGAGTGTTATTCTTTTAATAAAGTGTTTTTTAATATAATCAGTGCCCATGGAATAATTTTTGTAGTGTGTGCATTAATTTTACATGGTCCATCTCGCAAGGAGGTAAAAATAATTATTAATCTGAGTAAATAATCTTCGAATTAACTATGTGCTGATGTGATATTAAGAGTTCTATAAAGGTGTTTTCTGAAACTTTCATTGTGAGATTCGTCAAATAATATTCTGCTTAAATTAGTGAAGTGTTGTGCTCAAATAATGGAAGTGTTGTGTTTAAGAAGATATTGTTTTAAGAGTTAATGAATATTTTGACAAAAAATTTTTTTGATACCGATCACTGGAATTTTTTTTTTTTTTTTTTGGTAGCAGTCAGAAGTTTAGATGCTGCTCTTCATATTTCGTGAAAATTTTCTTTGAAACGACTTTGCCAATTAAAATTAAAGAAGTCATATGTTGGTTAAATCTGAAGATGAACTGTTTAAATTATTGTGTGATTAAGATATGGACAAATAAGTTGGCCTTTTGTATATTCAGTGGACTTTTTGCATATTGAGAGAATAAAGTTTTCAGTCTGTTTTCGTGGGATATGATAAGAGGAACTGTGCTGATTTTTTATAAAGTTTATCGCCTCCAGAGAGACAGTGCTGGTTTTATTTTATTAGTGTGAAGAACGACGATAAGACCTGTGTATGGTCTGCGTCCCAAACATTGGAGTTTATGCATTTTTGTCGTGAATGTCATGATGCAGCAAGTGAAGTGTGTGGGCAGTATGAAAGTTTGATTGCCCTGAATACTCACAAGAGCTTTCACCTTTGTTTTTCTTGAACTGTGCTCGACATAGCCTATGACGACTTTGCCCAGTTGGACTTTTTGCTGTGATGCCTTATGGTGCCTGAAAGGACTTCATCCTGATGAGTTTTTGTTTCGATCATGAACTGTGATCTACAGTGCTTGAAATGAGTTTAGGAATGAGTTTTTGTTCCAAGGAATCATGGACTTAGTTGTGAGAGACTGTATTATGCATACCTTCAAGAGCTCTGATAAACTGGGAATCTACTTGGCCATGACGTTTTTGCATATTTTCTCGACAGAACTACCGGTTCTGGTACTTTGTGTGATGGAGGACTTCTGCAGTAAAAGTGAAATTTTTAAAATTCTTTTTATTGAAAATGAAATGATTTTCTTTAGTTTAATAGAAAATAATTAAATGGATAAATTTTTAAGTAGTTTATGTGAAAAATATTACATAGAGATATTTATTAAAAATGAAGTGTTAAAACCTTAATAGTTTTGCTATATTTTTAAATTTAAACTGTTAAATTTAATTTTGAAGTTTAAGTATAATGAAGTTAAAAATTGTTACATCTATCTATTTATCTATATATTTTAATTAACAGGCCTGCATTTGAGGATTTTTGAAAAATATAAGATTTGAGAGTATATTTGAACTTTGAATAAAGTGTGTAATGTTTTAATAGACTCTTTTATATATTTAAAATTTTTAATAAATTTAAAGTTTTTAAAAAACTTATAAGGTGCTTAAATAGTAGGAAATCAGTGTTTGGTGCTGTCTACGGGCGGAGATTTATGAATTATTAATGAAAGTTTATAGATATTTTTGAGTAATTTAATATTTTAAATTTTGTTTTGTGACATGGCTCCAGAAGTTTACTTGATCTTGCTGATTTCCTGGAATTTATGTCCTATTCTTTTTAGTTTAAAAGTTTGGTATTTTTTTTATATATAATCTTAAAGTTTAGCATATTATGTTTTAAAAAAATCAAGTATATTTTTTTCAGTATGGGAGGTTTCTTGATTATTAGTGTTAGATTTAGGGAAACATGATCTCACGAAAATTTTGGCATATTAAGTACAGAATATTTTAAATAAATTTGAATTTTTATTTACTGGATGAATTTTATTATTTACTTTACACCAGTCATTGATTTAGTGTATATAATCTATAATCGCAGATAAATATTTCTTTTCTTTTTTTGAGTTCTCATAAAAATATTAATTTTTGCAATATGTTTTACAGATTCTTTTCTTAGAGTTTGAGTTGATTTAGAGTTTAAGAGTTGATTTAGACTTTAAGAGTTGATTTAGAGTTTTAGAGTTAGAGTTTTAGAGTTGATTTAGAGTTTTAGAGTTGATTTAGAGTTTTAGAGTCATGGAAGAGATCTACCATTTTATGTGTTAGGATTTTCGAGTTTGGTCTGGTACATTTATTTTTGTACTGTTAAATGTGTATGCAAATGTTCAATGAAATATGTATTAAATGTGATTTATTTTTACAGATAAAATGAATAATTAATGTTTGTTTATTTCTGTTTTAAGTATAGTTGATTTAGTATGTAGTTTTTCTGTAATTGTGCAATATTTTTTTAATATAAATCACAAAAATAGCAATGGATACTTTCCATTTTGGGAAATGTGAAAGGCATGATCCCGAAACTTGGTGCTACACAGATACCCAAATTGGAAAGATTAAATTAGAATAAGTATTGAATATATGCATTAAGTTCTCTGTGGATAGCTTGCTGTTGTTGTTATAGGTTTTCCGTTGTGGGCAGTACAATTGTCATGTCTTTTGAGAATAGCATATTCTAGGGATCAGTATATTTAAAGATTTAAATTGTTTACTTACCCTCTCTGGTGAGCAGAAATGTAGAATCTTCTGCGTTGGATATCATAAGTGAATAGTGTATGACCACCCCACGAAAGCTTGAAGATCCGCTGAAGTTTTTCTGTTGGTTTAGAGGTAGTTGTCATAGTGGAGTATGGTTTAAGCAAGTTTGGTGTAATCAGAATTTGGAAACTTTTGCTATGGAGTTTTGGTTAAAGGATTTTTTGCAGTTGATTAGTCTCATGCCTGCTCAGTGCTAATTTGAGAAATAATTTTTAAAGTTGACTTTTGTTAATTGGAAGTTGAAAGTTGATCACGTGTAAGGCTAAAAATTCAACTCTTTTGATGAAGGAGTCTTTGAAGATCTGATCCATTTTTTGATTGAGTTAATGGATCTTTTTGCGGATCTTTTTTTTTTTTTTTTTTTTTTTTTGGTATTGAGTTTAAGCAATTGTGAAATGTTGAAATAGATATGGAAATAAATTAATAAAGTTTTTGTTATATTAATGTAATAGAACAGATTTAAATATTTTGTGTTAGATTCAACTGTAGGATTGCATTTTTTTGAAGTTGTTAGAATTGTCTCCTAAATGTGGAAGGAACATCTTTCAGCTGGCTTGTCAAGTTTTCTAAATGTGTTAGACTTGGTCAGATAAAACTCAAACTCCAGTGAATATAAGAGCAATAGTTTGGGGGAACCATGTTGTAGTGTAAAAGCGAATGAACCCTATGGGCTAAACTTGGTTTAGTTGGAGGTGTTTAGTATGTGATGGACTCTCATGGAATTGCTTGTTTTCAATTCTTGGGCTGAATTTTTGGATATTTAATGGAGATTTTTCGGAATGAAAATTTTTGTTTTGAAAACTGATGTTAAAGTTGCTAAATGTTTCTGTGTTTAGTGGAGGAGGATTGGTTTTCAGATGTTAACTTTGCTCCTCGCTGAGTGACAGAAACAATCATGTGATAGTATATTCAGTCAGCTGTGTAAGTTTTAGGGCTTGTGAGGAGAGTCCAATTTTTGTGAAAGTGTTTTTGTACTGGTGGACTATTTCTCGGCAATAAGGAGTTTCTATGATCTTGGTGTCAACATTGGTTGATCTGTCCTAATATGTTAAGTATGGAAACAATAGTTTATTATTTGAGGTTTATTTATGATTGTCTGAATTCAAGTAATCTGTATACGTGCTACAACTCTTGCCTATGTGATTTTGTGTTTTTCGAGAGAGTGAGGTATGAAGACCTAGGGCCCCAGGCAAATTGGGAGAGAGTGAAAGGGTAGCCGGGTGTACACGGCGCTGAAAGTTGTATGAATGTTATGTACCAATTTAATTATATGTGTCCTCCGGATTCTTAGGAGATGTTGTAGCTGAAACTTTGTTTTATTGGAAATTGGTTGCTGTGAAGGATAGGATTATTTTTGAGAATGGAGTCATGTGTTGATACCAGACCGGGAAGTTTGTATGTTGTAAAAATGAGATTTGGTTACCTTTGAATTTAATCATCGGGTTCCACTATTCTTAAATTTTATAATTGAATATTAAAAATGTTTGATCTATTTATTCAATATGTGAAAATAATATTTTTATAGTGTTTAAAACAGTTAATTGTGTAAGATGTATTATTAATGTATATGATAATTGAAATTTCTTCCTATTATGGACTTTGAAGATTGTTTAATGAATGTTACAATATTGAAAAAGTTTAATAAGTGTAAGATATTGACATGCTATGTTCTTGTTGAAATATATGTAGGGTTTTTTTCAAGTGTGTATAAGGTATATAAAAGCAGTATATATCAATATTTTTGAATATGTTTTAAAACCTAGGAGCCAGATCGAGTGGATCTTGTTGGTATGAGAGTAATTTTAAGTGATTACCTACCTGGTAAAAGTTGTTTTTTTATGTGTGTAAATATTATATATAAATTTTCATTTTGTGTATAAATATGTTTGAATATTTTGGGTGTTGGGCTGAGCTGGAACTTTGGCTAATTTTTATTGTTTATTCCCGGTTATTGTGTCTTCTTTAAAGATTTATTAATATATTTGGAGTTAGTGTACAGGTGATCAAGTGCTATTGAGATAATAGTCCTTTTTAAGATGTTATCTTTTTTGTTCTAAATATGGACATCGTCAGGATGCACTAGTGTGTTAGGCTATCCTTAAGAGGATTAAATTCTATAGTGGTGTATTTTAATATTCTTGTAGTCGCCTCTCCTTTTTAGATAAAAGTGTTAAGAGGGGGGGTTTTGATAGGATTTAACATCAGTAGGATACTAGCAGTTCTTATCACTTTTGTCTCCTTTCTAATATTTCTGTTTAGCACTAAAGTTTAAATGATATTTAAAGCAAAGGCTAAAAAGTTTATTTATCAGTTGTTAAAAAATTAAATTTAAAGTTAAAGTTTTATTTAATTTAATCAATAATTGAAATTAATTGTAAGATTTGGTAAGTGGTGAATTGAAAATTATAATGTAAAAATAGGAGATCTAGTGTTGTTAGTAGAGGAAAATACACCAAACAATAAGTGGCCATTAAGCAGAATTATTGAAGTATATTACGGTAATGATGAGAAATTTCGTGTAATTCAGGTAAAAACTCAGAATGGAATTTTTAAAAGATCGATTAGTAAATTATGTATTTTCCTATGCCTGAAAACCATAGTACTTAAAAAAAAGGATAAAAGATATATATATATATATATATATATATATATGTGTGTGTGTGTGTGTGTGAGTGTTATATTGTTTTTTCTTTCAATTTTTATATTTGAGTAAACATATATAGTGACCTTTTGTATTTATTTGTGTAATTAGTGTACTTGGTAAAAAAAGAGTTATTATTGAATGTGAAACATGTCAATAGAGGCCGGTATGTTCCATGTAGGCAGACGATACCGTGCTACCTATAATTAAAATTTCAGTGTCCAGAAAGTGAAAAGAAGTGAAGTGTTTTTTATATTATCATTTCTAAAGTTGTGTTTGAGAAATGTGCAGACGATAATGCAGCAGTGAGCTGCTAGTGAGTGTTATTCTTTTAATAAAGTGTTTTTTAATATAATCAGTGCCTATGGAATAATTTGTGTAGTGTGTGCATTAATTTTACATATGTAATGTTACCATTAACATGGAAGTATATGGAACTACTTATATTGTTTCTTTAAATATGATGAGCGATTTATTAGTTGTTAGCTTTTTTTCCAAATCTACGTATATGTCATTTATCTGTGGCAGTTATTTTGTCACTATTCTGTTTTTTATTTGCATTTTTTGCACCTTTACATTTTTGTTTTGTTATTTTAGCTTTTTTGGCAAGTTGGGGGTTTTCCGTGTGTACTTTTCAACCAGTTTCTACATTTTGTCCCATTTTTACGATTTGTTTATTCTTAGTTTTAATGGGCATTTTTCCAGGTTGAATAACATGTTTTGGCTTTGTGCCGCTTGCCTATATAGAAAAGTTCACAGTTTGAATGTAATTTATAACCTTTGTTATCTAGCTTTAGAGAACAAGGGAGGTGTGTGCAATTTTTACCTCATACTGACGTTACATTCCCAGTGCATATTTTGTTTCTAGTGTAACTTCTCTTAGCAACTTTCAGGTTATTTTTATTGCATTTATTATCATGATATATCTCTACAGAGTTTCTTTGTAATATACATAAAGAAGCATAAATAAAATTTCAGAACAAATTTGTAAAGTAGCAGAGTTAAAAGACAATGGGAATTTTAACTCATAGCTTTTTGAGTAAATCTCTGATATATTAATTGTTTCGTGTACTATTTTATCAAAACTCATTAATTCATTTGTTAAATTTATTTTTAAAATGCTAAATATATGTTGTTTTATTTAATGCATTTGTTGCAATAAATGCTATCGTTAACGAACGAGTTGATTCAAAAACGAAATAACATTCTGAAGTTGTAAATCTGTAGATAAAAATCACGTGTGTCATGTTACAATCATTTTAAACAAAATATGAATTTCCAGAACTCTTTCTGTTGGCACATTCTCTTACGGGAATTTATATTATAATTCCCTCAGTTCCTGTTACTGCTAGATCCAGTAAACGAAAGTGAACTAGGCTCCAGTGAGCAAGGATGATAAACAAGGATGGGGGACTTTATTTTCAAACGCTGCCCTTGAAAGTATTTGTCTCTTCCAAGTACAAATTTTAAATTTGTTCTAAATGTTCTCGGATTCAAAATTTTCATCAATATTTCGTAAGTTCTTTAATATGACCATATAAATTTATTCTTAAGATATGTCGTATTGTATATAACATCTTTTGTGACCTGATTCGGAATTCTGTTTTTAATATTGGGTGATACGACAGTCACAAAAAATAATAAAAGCTCATTAACTCAAAAAATATAGGAAATAATATAGTACAGTTTCCCCATAAATACACAGAAAGGCTTGATATTTGTTCATAACAAATGATAGGAATAACAATAACTACCACAAAGCCACATTTGTCTCCAACAGTAAGTAGCATTTTGGCAATCTTAAATCTGCTTATTGTCTCTATTTAAGCCATTATTTGAAAGTATTTTGAGGAGAGATTCTTTGCTATGTGATGCGGAGCATCTAACCACGTCTGACAGTTATTCTATAAAATGGCGTCGTCGAATTTGTAACTCTAGTTACATTGTAAACTGGGCTGTGTCATCTACCACCATTGCATAAAGTGTTGATACAGCTTAAAGACTACTTATTAGTTGCAAATATGATTATTCTGTCGATAAAATTTTATTTATTAAAAAAAAAAAAAAAAAAAAAAAAAAAACAGGTCTTTTAGTATTTCAGGAAAGCATCATCATGTTACTAATTCATGTCACTATGAATTACGGATTTTTTTTAAAAATATTTTATTTGGTATGTAATAGCTGGTTCCGAACTTTATTTTTACATTTCGATATTGAAATAAGTCATTTGTTATAAGACAGCGTACAAACATCCTAAAATGATCAAGAGCGTAACATTTTCAGAATAACCTATCCTTGATAACGCTTTATAAAATTTTTGGGACAATTATTGGAAACTGGAAGAAAAAACAAACCAAGGAAAATTTCTAATGTATATTCCTGTCAATTAACAGAATTCATAGTAAATCTAAGAAGAATATAATGACATAATTTGATCTTCATATCCTCTGGATATCTAGCGGATCACTGTAAGACGCTTCAGAGTCCGAATGGTAACAACCCTTTTTTATTGTTGTTTTTGAATCGGAATATTACTTTACAGCATTGAAACAGTTGATCTTACTAGCCAGAACCAAGCTGTAAGAGAAGACAGCCGTCGATTACATTGAGAAAAATATTCTTCATTGTCAAATGCATTTGTATAATTTCAAAAAGTTTTATTGTCACTGTTTAAGAAGATTTTCGACAATATCGAAATAAAAAATAATCTCTACGATAACTAGTATGGACGTATGTAATTGCATGCTTATAGCATTCAGAATTATGGGATTGCAGAGTTATCAAATTTATTTTATCTAAGAAATCGGTGACATCCCGCTTTTTTTTTTTCTACAATTTTGTTCTTTCTAATAAAACAAATTTTCCTCTTTTGGATATGCTCAAGAAGATAGGGAGTATGAATGCTTTCATTCCATAATCATCCACAGTGGCGTAACCAAGGTGTCCATGTGCCCTGTATACCAGTAATTTTTGAAAGTTCTGTACGATTTATCTAACCAGAAAAATTTCTGCTATGAATCAAGGTAGAAAACCTTACAATATTACTGGTTTCGAACACCCACCTTCGTTACGTCAACGCCACTGATCCTACAAGACATTTCCAGAAGGTCTTAAAAAATAGAAAATGTTCTCTTTCGAGTAAACTAGAGAGAACGCTGGGAGCATCCCTTGGATATTCCGAAAAGAATTTCAGGAATATTATGAAACATATGAAGGTATTTTTGGAAAACTTAAAGATCATTTATATGCATAAAACACTGCGTAAAAAAATCATTTTTTTAACTATACTAAATCATTTCTTTTTTAACTGTGTCTTGTATGATAAAGTAAAATATTTAGATATTTATAGCTGCATAAAACTAGTTATAAGCTTCATTGTTAAGCAGTAACAATTT
Source organism: Maratus speculifer (assembly GCA_964019185.1). Classification (NCBI taxonomy): domain Eukaryota; kingdom Metazoa; phylum Arthropoda; class Arachnida; order Araneae; family Salticidae; genus Maratus; species Maratus speculifer. Next base: position 187,508,118 of record OZ025299.1, read on the forward strand.
ATGAAAAATAGAAATTGAAGAAATTTTTTTTTCTGCAACATCTATGCTTGCATACATTGTTCCGACTAAACATGCTGTAATTATTCTGTTTGAACGAGTATTTATTAATAAAATCAGATATAAAATCTTACCTCTAAATGTCCCCTATTTACGAACCCCTTCTCTTTTTTTTTTTTTCTTTGAGAATGGGATGCTTTAAATGCTGCCATCCACTGCTAGGAAATGCTAGTTGTCGTTTGACAGGTTTGTTGATATTTTTTAAATAAAAAAAAGGTCTTCAATCTTTCTAGATGGCAATGAAATTTGGATAGCTAATGGTACGTTTGCTTTTACAGTAGCAAATATGACTGTATAATTTCAAAGTAATTACTGTCATGAGAAAGTGATGAATGAGCTCGCAATCGGCATAAAATTATACTCATGTTTTAAACTATGCGATCTGTGTAAAATGAGACAGAAAAATATGTGGCAAATAAAAAGCTGGTAAAGTTTTTATGGTGCGTGCCTTATGTACACAATTAGGGTTTTAAAATATTGTATTGCTATGTTTTGCAATTGAATGAGTTTAATTAAGTTTATCTGCGTAACACTGTGCAACATTTTTATATTAATATTTTTTAGCCCTCAGAGAACATAATAAAAGTAAATCTTATCTTAATAACTTAATCGATCCCCCCTCCCCACCCGAAGAACAAATTTAAATTTTTGTCTAATATAGTGATCTGAGACGGACAAAATAAGAGCTATTCAATTGTTTGGATTGTTCTTGATCAGGGATACATATCATATTGACCAAATTCATTGCCCATAATGAAAGTTATAATGATTTTAAGCACGTACCAGATAGGGCACATTGTGTAGTGAAGGGTTAACCTTTTCCGGCACAGGACAATTCTGTTCGTAAAACGATGAAATTTTCGACTGACATCGGAATTTCCAAGCTACTTTTTTAGAAATAAAAACTCGTTAATTTAAATAGAAATATAGGGCAAGTGCCCTCTTTTAGAAAAATTAGATTACAAAGTTTCAAAAATTTTAAGTATAATGTAGATAAAATTAGTATCGAACAATTATGAAATCTGGAAGGTGTTCAAACAGCTTCTAGGGCTGGGCAGACACAGCCCACCAACAAATAAAATTAGTGAATATATGAGTTCTAATTATTTTAAATAAACATTTTCATCCACACGCATCTTACATTTTCACATACTATTTTCAGTTTCCATAAAGTCGATAAAGCATCACTTTATATTTGAAATAACTTTCTATCAAATAACACTTAAAAGAAATAGTTACTATTTAAAAGCATTTTATAATAGTTTTTTGTTACATAATGCATTCCCCAGTAATAATCTCTTCTTGTCTTTGCTCCGCACGGAGGAGTGTGTGTGTGTGGGGGGGGGGGGGGGGGGGACAGATAGAAATTTTTAGCAACAATAAAGATGGACAACTTTTTTCTCTTTCTATTTTACTTAATAAAAAAACACAAGTTCATTTCAAATATACTTCTCATATGGTTTTTCAAACTGCAATTATATATACATACACACATAATGAACAATATGAATGTCAAACGTAAGAGTATTCCATATTTTAGAATTAAATAATTTTATAATAATAAATAGCGGTTTTAATAATAACATTGTATTTTCTTCAAAATAGATAACAGACTAAAAAAATAACATACTGTTTTGATGTAAAGATCATGTTAGAAATAAAAAGAGAAAATTTTGGTTGGATCAAAATTGATATCGATATCAAAAAACAACACCCCCCCCCCAAAAAAAAAAAGATATCTTACCATATCATTTGACTGACCCCCTCCCACTTAAAATAATATTGTTATATATGCACAGCCTCTAATATGAAAGAGAAATTTTAAAATTGCTGAAAACAAGTCTAATTATTTTTTTAGTCGATATATTTTCTGCAATTTCACGCTTCTCCTAAAACGGCTGCTGAGATTTGCCAAACGTTCTAAAACATTCGATCCTCTTTTAAACCCTCGTGGGGGTAACTTGTAAAGTCGCTGAAATATGTGTTTATTAATTTTTTTAGTAAGATTTATTTTCTTTAATTTCACGCTCCTACCTAAAATGGCTGCTGAAATATAGCAAGAAGTTTTATAATTAACGATCCCCCATTTAACCGCCTTTCTGCGTGGGAGGGGCGGGGGGATTTAAAAAAATATAATCTTAGCGCAGGCTTAAGACACAAGAAGTATTGTCTCCCCAAATTTTATGCTTCTAGGTTTAGTAGTTTGGGTTGTCCATTGAGTATGAGACAGTCATGACAAACTATTATGTATATAGATTGATATTCGTATTTGTACAATCAGTTTACTAGGGCATAACTGCCAAATTATATGCTTTTATCGTGCATCCAAAATGTAATATTAAAAGTTGCCATATGTAATCGGCTATATCTGTGATTAATTTAAGCAAAAAATTCTATTAATATCCAGTGGCATTAAAAAGCATAAAAGTTTACAACTCGCTATTTAAATAAATACATCGACTAAAACAGTTTGATTGTTGTATATATATTTTTGTAATACATAAACACGAATACAATGTTTAATAGAAAAATCTTTCGACTAAACATTACAGCATGCAGTACATGCCCATAAGCGAGGCTAACTTGTATAAAGATGACAACTTCTAGAAGATGTTGCTTATTATATTTTCAATTCCTTATCGCACTTGTTATCAGAATCTATTTCAAAGAATTTTCTTATAGTTTATATACAATTTTTAATCTGGATAAATTAATTTATAATTTGCATATTCACATTCGTCGATGATACTTTGTATTGGTTTATAATGTCTATGTATCTGTGTGTATGTATAATTATTATATTCTGAGTTCCTAGTTTTCATTAAACAGCATTGACTCGTAAATGACACACTGTTTTGCAATATTTCTTACAGTTTACCTGAGATGAAAATGGAAGAAAGAGAGAAAAATAAAACTGTTTTGAAATTAGCAGCTGAAAAATGAAACTAAAAAAACCTTTAAAGAAGTTTTCCGTCATTTACGACTTTTGGGTATGTTGTTCTAGTAAAAACTTTTCATGGGGCTCCCAGCCAAAATCAACAGATGCAAAATATTGCTTAAAAATTTGTAACTGTTTACATCGAAATAAAAAAACCGTTAAAAAGGTAAATTAAACAACTGCAAAATATGAACAAAGCTGTGCATATTAATGGCACTGCGAAGATATTTTTAAAACAAAAGAAGGAATAAATAACGATAGCTGCCAACTTTTCAGCTTTTTCTTATCATTCAAATTTATTAGAAATGTTGGCTATCATAGAAATGTTATATATATAATATTTAATCAAAAAAGTCGGCAAATATGTAAGTCAAACATTTTTTTAAATTTTAGTGGTAACAAAATAGAGTAACAGTTGGCAACTATAAATAACTGAAAAATACAAAATTGTCATAAAAATAAAAAATATAATAAATATAAATTAAAAATACAAAGATATAAATAAAAATTATAGATATAAATTGTCATAAAAATAAAAAATAAAGGTGCATTTTTTATTGTTGCACATTTACACTGTAAGTAGAAAATTTATGCGTTTTTCCACTCGTCAAACGTGGGGAGATTGGGAGTGGGGGTGGGGGTGAGTTATAGCTCTTTAAAATAAAAGATTACTCCTCTGTAAGTTAAATGCTTACACAGATTAAATGTTTGATGAGCTTTATTTTATGTTCTTAAAAAGCTTCATGCACCTTTTCCTTTACAATCATCGCCCCCTGTGGCGCCTGAGCGATGCCACAAAGATGGCGGCTACGTACGCCGAATGTTTTAAACGTTTGTACGGTCCCTTGAATTTAGACATCAGAATTTTATAGAAATTTTCTTTGACTTATTTAATCTCAGAAAATTAAAGCTTAAAAAGAAAAAATTACTCAAATTTAACGGACATAAAGAGAAAAAAAAAAAAGCTTAAAGAAGAAAACAGAAAGCACTTAAAGAAGGAAAAAAACTTACAAGAGTTACCATTTTTGCGTCAGCGCTCAGGTTTTGTATTCAGGGCGAAGTGTTGCAATAATAACAAGAAAGAAAGAACATGCTTAAAGCATTGATTATGAAATACTTTTCAACACATGCAGAATATAGTAATAAGACTTCATCGTTTCATAATGTGAAACATGATATATAAGTAAAGAATTTGGAAAACACATAACATATTTGAAAGCATAAGTTCAACATTTTTAATCAATAGAAAAGTAGTCAAGTAATTTTGTAAAGCCTTTCATATGAGCTATAAGTTTGTCTAAACATATTATGATATAATTTATTTGAATTACTAAACGGCTAAAAATTCCCTTTCACTAATTTCTACCAATACATAGAATTTTACTCGAATTCTTTCGTGTAGCTACGTGTATGATCTATAGAATTTATACACATCAAGTAATGTATAGAAAATTAGTTAAATTTAAAAATGCATAGCTCAACTAAAAACACACTTCCAACAATTATTTTTCTTAGACAGTGCTGTATCCGAATTCTTTTGTGTGTCCCTGTATATGAACAACTATGAATGATACGCATAATATATTGTACAGCAAGTGTAATGTAATCTACTTCAGTGAGGTACATCAATTTCAATACATTTGAAATAGTGTAACGTCATTAAAATACTTTCTAAATGATTTTTCCCCTTAGACTATAATGAAACAGAATTTCTTTGAGTGATTCTGTAAATGAACTGTAAATGTTAAATAAAAAAACACAGTTTTCACTAGCAAACTTGACATAGTAAACATCAATAACATATATCATATATCAAAAATATATGGCAATGCGAGTATATTTAGACTAGTTAGACGACGGACAGACAAATCGAACTCCATGCATTTGTACTATGTTCAAAAGGGGTACACGACATTTCGGCCCCGCCGTTTCGGTCCCGAGACAATTCGGTCCCCAGCAACTTTGGTCCCTTGCCATTTCCGTCCTTAGTCATTTCAGTCCCTTGTTATTTCTTTGCTCGCTATTTTATAAGTCGGATTCTAATTGTTGTGGGCCTGCCAAATGGTATACGCTCAACATTATTCGGGCCTTTATTTATTTATTTTTATTTCCCCCCTCCTCTCCCCGATAAGTTTTATGAAAAGTTGAATATAAGAGTCCGATAAATTTAAACTTTTATAACTCGTGACAATGAAATCACAGCGAGCTGAAAATTTTGTTTGGTGTGATATACATTTAGGGGATATTATCTTTTGCTTTTAATAGTATTATTATTAATCAGAATAAATATTTTAAATTTTATTATTAATTATTAGTATCAGTATTTTATATAAACTTCTATAAATTACATAAACTAAAAAGTATTTTATATAAACTGTCAAAAATATTTTTTTGGCTGTTTACGTACATTTTTTAGAACCTTTAAATTAGCATTAATTAAATAATAAAAAAAATTGTCCTTTTTTTCCCCCTTCCAATTTGATAATAAATGCCATTAATAATTCAATTAGACGGTGTTATACAAGTTATAATATATACATATTTCCTCAAATCACCCGTCTATACTCTCTCCTTTAATAATTCAGGAATGAGATATATTTACTGAAGAAAAAAAAAATTTCTTATTTTTTTTTTTATAATACAAAGTTACATCTTATAAATTTGTTTTCATAAGTTACTTGCCATTATTAACATTGCAAAAGCAATAGTGATTTCGTAACTGGGCATGACATGAAAAAAATTGGTTTTTAAAAAATTGCCTCCGCTAACCTTTTTTAATAATAATAATAGAATTTATTGATTGCTTTTATTAACAGTCTTCTCACGCCATGAAGACAATTTTTGTGAGTTAATTTTATTGAAACTGGGCCTATTTCATTCTAATAAGATAATTATTTTTATTTTTATTTACATAAAATTTATATAATAATATTTTAAAATATAATAATATAAATATTATATATGAAATATAATATATAATTTAATAAAATATATTAAAATGTAATATAATAATTTTTTAAATAATTTTATTTTAAATTTTTAAGTGACAAAACTAAGCTTCTATTTATTTATTTATTTGTATTACCTTTTCGCTCTTACTTTCCCAGAAAAAAAAATTCTTATTTAACTGTACTAATTGTTTTAAATTTCTGTAGTTTTAAAAATACAATAAATAAACAAGTAAAAGATAAATTTCAGTTTAGAACTATTAGGAAATATTTTGATGTATTGAATATAAAATGGATTATGTTTTGAGCTTATTTTAAAATAAAATTTATTATGTAAATTAATCATGTTATTAATAATAAATATATTTAATAAAATATTAATTTGATTTTTATATTAAAATTACTAACTGTTTTGAGAATTAGAATTACCAATTATCATTAGGATTACCAATTATGATTAGGATTACCATACAAAATTTATGTGAATTATAATATTTTGGACAAGAGTTATACGTGTGTGCAGTTTTCGAGCATTTATAATCGCATTATACTAAAATTTTATGGCCTTCAGTTTAAAACTCTGCAATGTTCCCTATAAAATTATGTCTTATTTCACAAAATTTCAGTTTGCAGGAGAAGGGACCGAAATGTCTTGGGACCGAAATGTCTCGGGACCGAAACGGCTAGGGACCGAAATGTCTTGGGACCGAAATGGCTAAGGACCGAAGTGTCTCGGGACCGAAGAGTCTCGGGACCGAAATGTCTCGGGACCGAAATAGCGGGACCGAAATGGCAGGACCGAAATGGCGGGACCGAAATGTCCTGCTTCCGTTGGAAAGTGTTACAAAGGGATCAAGACTGACGAATCTTTCTCATTTTTCAAAGTTTTTTTTAATGAATGTCAAGGTGAAAAAAAAAAAATATTTTTCATGAAAGCATATATTGTCCACCTCACGTTCCCGCTGTCACCTTGTAATGAACTTCAAGCGACTTTAAGAGTCGCCCACGATTTTGCGAGTCACGATACATAAATGATAGTATGATGCGTATTTTTTCACTCGTGACTGAATTACCCAATCTGTAGCCTCCAAGTTTAAATACTTTTATAGTGAGTTATTAATTTATTCACTATTTTCAAACAATTTAAATCTTTTACTTTTATGCTTATGTATATATATATATATATATATATATATATATATATACAACCCTTGGCACAAAGTTTCCGATCATTACCCCAACACTACTATTTTTTATAAGAAGGCGTTATTTATTCTCACTGCATGAAAATTAAATGAATATTGAAGATAATAAATTTGTAGTATATATCATGAATAACAATATGCAATAAAGATAAATCATTAACATCAATTTATAAACATAATAATGGTGATTGAAATTTAAACACCAAAGAAAAAATTATCCAATCACGCTTTGATTTGGAAAAAAAAATAACCGATCACTATACTCAATATTTAGTAAATCCACTTTTAGCTCGGATGACAGCCGAAATTCTTCGAGTAATGGACTCAATAAGCTTTTCATACTCATTGAGAGCGATTTCACACCAATATTCCCTTATAGCTTTACGTAGTTCTGTGGCGTTTGCGATCCTTCAAAAATCGGCTTTTCTTTTTAATATTTTCCACGGATTTTCGATGGGATTAAGATCAGGACTATTGGGTGGCCAAGTCAGGGTTTTAATTACCTACATTTTGTAGGAATTTCTTCACTGGTTTGGTGCAATAGGGAGCTTCGTTGTCATCTTGAAATACGAAGTGTTTTTGATCCCCGAACCATTGGTCGATGCTGGGAATTAAAAAATCCTCTAAAATGTCAATGTAAACTTCAAAATTTACTGTACGTATAACAATACACAACTTTCTGACGCCTAGTGATGTAATACAACTCCAAACTGCAAATGCAGCTGAAAAGTTAGTCTTGGTATTGACACACTTATCATTGACCTTTCCACCAATTCTCCAAACAAATGTTCCACAGTCATCACTTTTACCGAGAGATATGCGAGATTCATTGCTAAAAATAACTTTATTTCATTTATCATATGGTTAGTGCACATGTTTTTACACCATTGCAGGCGTTCTTTTCTATTCTTCTTTGTCAAGTAAGGTTTTATTTTAATTTTACAGGATTTAAATCTTGCTACATTTAGACGATTACGTACAGTGCAGTCACATACCTTTACGTTATACTTAGACTATTCGTAATAGAGTTTTTTTGAGGTTGCTCGCCGCTTTCTTTTCGCTATTTTCACAAGTTTTCTTTTCCGTCCCATGTATTCACATTTGTGGTCGTCCACTTCGAGGTAAATTTTCCACGCTGTTTGTCAACTGATATTTTTTCCAAATATTGCATAACGTACTTTGAGCACAATTTAATAAAGCAGCCACTTTCCATGTGAATTTACTTCTTCCAATAATTAAATCATGCGGATTAATAAATCGCGAGATAGGTTTTTCACACACGAATCATTTTCCAACACTTCAGAACTGGTTTTGATATCGCAACTGGAAGATTTCGTCTTTTAAATAGGATTCAGATATAATACACATGCGCAGGCACTCTAATCTGTCTTCAATATGCAAATTTCAAACTTGTTTCCTCAGTGATCGATTATTATTTTCCAACTTCCATCGTGATCGGATATTTTTTTCTCACGAGGAAACATTTTTGCCTACATTATAATTATAAATTATATTATTGTAATAATGAATTCGCTTTTTATTTACATTTTAACACGCTTTATTTTATTTGGCATATTGTAAAACGCTCTTTTGCTCTTGAATCATGAAGTATATGCTTCGAAATACAAAACTCATAAACTTGATAAATTTTTGACAGCCGTGTTCTCCTTATCTAATTGGAAAATTTTCTGCTATGAATCAAGGAGAAGAAAACCTTACAATATTATTGGTTTTGGGCACCCACCCTGGTTACGTCACTGAGAATACTGCTTAAAATTTGAGATGGCGAAAGATTCTCAGAAATAAAATAAAATAAATAAAGATTTCTATCTCCGGCAGTTAACGAGTTAAAATCAGTAGAATGTGATGTACTTCCACGGCGGATTTTCTTAAAAAGAAAAGTTAATATAGATTCATTTGTAGATGCAAAAAACTACTTGGGGTCCACCGTCCCCAAATGTATTAGGACAGCTCCAGCTCAAATTACGCTACACAATTTCACTTCTTTCTTATAAAGAATTTTCGAAACATTTTTAACGTGGAGAATTTCTAGAAAACTACTGTTTACAACTAATGTTCAAAAATGAAAGCAAAATAAAAAACTGTATGTTTCTTTGACCTGGAAAGAAAATATTCTAGGAAAAACACCTCTTTAAAAATACTTCAAAAGTAGAACAATTCTTAATATACGGAAACGGATTTCAAGATTCGTATAATAAATGATAATTTTGTACCTGTTGCGTTGAAAGTTCGTTGAAACTTCATAATTGTAGTAAAAATAAGAAAATAAATGGTAAAAAATTTTGGTTGGGAGGGGAGCGAATAAATCAGAGAGAGGTGGAATTTATTTTTAATTAAATAAAGTTGTAGTTTCAAAAATCACCCATATGGAGCTTTGACATGCAATACATGTTATAGATTTATGCAAATCACGTCTTTTTTAAAAACATAGATGCCCATGATATTTTTCATTAGTTGGCGACAGCAACGTCTTGCTTCAGATCAAACATTGTTGATTAATATTTTACACATGAACGGAGAATTAAAAATCAAATAAAAAGAATATTGCCCTTGGTAACTGATGGTATTGAGCTCACAGTCTATACAAACTAATTGTATATTATAGCTTTATTTTTCAAGGAATAATGCCCTTCGAAAATCAAATTAAGGAGGTTGGGGAATTAGCTCTTCCATTTCCCCTCTTTACACTTAATCACTAAACCTTAAAAATTAATCAGGGACACGCATTATTATATAATAAACCTATGTCCAAAATTCGAAGCAAGTAGGATAATTCTGCATAAAAACATTTTTATATAATTTAAGATGAGTTATCCCCATCCCCCTTTTATACTTGACTATTAAACACCCAAAACTGTTCAGAGACTCGGCTTGTCAGAAAGAAGCTAATCCAAAACGTAAAAAAAATTGGATAATTCTGCATAAATACCCATTTATATAATTTAAAAGGGGTTATACTTCCTTCCTTCCTTTATACTTAACCATTAAACCTCCAAAACTGATCAGAGATTCACTTTATCAGAAAGAACCTATATCCAAAGTTTAAAGAAAATCGAATAATTCTGCATAAAAACCTATTTAGCTAATTTAAGGGGGAGATAATTGCCTGTTCCCTCCCTTTATACTTAACAAAAGAACCCCATAACTAATTAGGGAAGCGTTGTATCGATATGAAACTATTTACAAAAATTGAAGCAAATCAGTTAATTCTTCATGAAAAAAACATTTACCTAAATTAAGACGGTTTGGTATCCAGATCCTCTCTTTACACTTATCCAATGAACCCCAAAACAAATCAGGGGAGTGCCTTATCAGAATGAACCTGTATCCCAAAATTGAAGCAAATTGGTAAATTCTGCTTGAAAAACCTACTTACTAAAATTAAGAGGGGGAGTTAACCCCCTTTTTTTCCCTTACACTTAAGAGATGAACAAACATTAGTAATCATGGAGTCGCTTCCTCAGAATGATCCGATATCTAAAATATGAACGAAATATGGTAATTCTGCATGAAAAACACGTTTATCCAAATTAAGCGGGGAGTCAACACCCGTTCCCCCCCTTATGCTTATCCAATGAACTCCTAAAACTAGTCATGAAAGGGCCTCATCAGAATGATCCTATATCTAAAATTTGAACGAAATCTGACAATCCTGCATGAAAAACACCTTTATCTAAATTAAGGGCGGGGGGGGGGGGATAATCCCCTGTCCACCTCCTTATACTTTTCTAATTAACATCCAATATTAATCATGGAGGGGTTCTCGTCAGAATGATCCGATACCTAAAATTTGGATGGAATCTAATAATTCTCCTTGAAAAACACGCTTATCTAAATTAAGGGGAAGGGGAGGTTTTCCTCCGGTTCCGCCCCTTATACTTATCAGATGAACTCCCGAAACTAATCAGGGAAGCGCTTCATCAAAATAAACCTGCATCCAGAATTTGTATTAAATCGAATATTTTTATCATGAGTTATCGTGTTACATAAATACCAGTGGCGCAATCAAGATAAGTGCCCAAAACCAGTACTATTGTAAAGCTTTTTCCTCCCTGATTCATAGCAGAAAATTTTCTGGTTAGATAAGGTAGAACTTTTAAAAAACTTGCCAGTATTCAGAGCACTTGGGCACTCATCCTGTTTTTGCAACTGCATACGTATAAACATACGAATGGGCGGGCACATAAGCTTTCTGGCTGTGATAACCTGTGAGCTAAAAACTACGAAAGTCGGCCACAGCAAAGACTAAATAACTGAAAAGATCCATTTCAACTCAGGGTATACTAAAGCTTGACATATATACACCATTTACTATACGCCCTATATATATATATATATACAGGGTGTCCAGAAAATAAGACCCCGATTTCAAAATTAAATTTCTTAAAAAGAAAGAACGATAGAATTACGAGGTAAACGGTTTGTTAATTAGGTAAGCTGAAAAAATCTTATACAGAAATTTCGAACGGTGAATATTTTGAAAAGATTGTGTTCTGATTGGAAAGAATACTTGATTTGACATTTTTCTTGTTTTGGATTGCTTACAGAGAACGAGTTTTTTTTGGCTTACAGAGCCATATTTTAACGATCTTTGGAATTTTAATTTCTGAAAATTCGAAATTCCAAAAATTTTGTTCGAAAAATCGTTGGCATAGAGAGCCGAAAAGCTCGTTCCCTGCAAGCAATCTATAACACGAAAAGCGTCAAATCAAACACTCTTTGTAATCAGAACACAATCTTTCCAAAATATTAATCGTTCGAAACTTCTGTATAAGATATTTACAGCTTACCTAACAAACAAATCATTTACTGCATAATTCTGTCCATATTTGTTTTTGAGAAATTTAATTTTGGAATCGGCGTGTTATTTACTGGACACCCTGTATATATACATATATGTATATGAACTTTACACATAGAATTAAAATTTATGTTTACCTAAAATTAATATGCATAACTTAAAGATGATCAAGTTATTGAGATAAGATATGGTTGTCCATTGCATTTGTCTTAAAGAAATAATTTGTAAAATTATAGAATAAAAATTTTTCTTGGAAAATTCTTAGCTTTTAAATAATTTATTTTTTTCCAATAATATTTCTCAATAATAGATGGCAGCACCATAAGTATATAATTTAATTAATATATTAATCATATAGATGGCAGCACTAAAACTTTTTTTTTGTGTCTGTACTAGAAGTTGTAGTAGCATATTTTAGTTAAATAATTAATACAATAATATTAATAATTGTTCAAAAATATAATACATCTAACAGTAGCAATTAATTTTTTATAAATGTAGTTTGAATATTATGGTATAATATATGATCTACTAATTTTTATAATTATTGTTACAATTTTAATTTTATTATCTATATGACTTATACTGTGACTATAACCTTAACTGTTACAAAGTCACATGTAATTTAACTGAGATTCACTTGAACTACACATCATGCTAGGATATAGGTATGGTAAATATTTTAGTATATATATACTTTTTTAAGAAATATTATATTATTGTTATTTTGTCATATTGTTTTTATTTTCTTCAATGAATAACTTTTTTCCTAATTTGTAATAGTAAATAACTTCCAACCAGTCGGGTGCATTGTGGGACGAATTACTTAGCTTTTAGCTCGTCCCATAACAGAAACTGGTTGGATGTTTTTGCTTTTTCATTAAATTATGCATCCCTGACGAGTAGTTTAATGAAAAAGCCTTCTAATGTCCATTTATCTTTTATTATTTTGGTAATCTGCCTTCTATTTCACTTCAAATTTCAGTTGTTTTCAATAAGATGATTGTAAAAATACTGGTTTCATTGGTTTATTGAATGGTATTGTCTGAATTACTTTGGTTGTATTCATAAAAGTATTTATATATGTACAGGGTGTATCTAAACTACTGGGCAAAACTTTAAGGGGTGATAGTACACATCAGGACAAATAATATTAAATGGGAAACTAAGGGTCTCAAACGTCTTCCGAAGGAGATAGGCGCCATCAAAGTTTAGGGTCCAAAATTTGAAATGATTATAAAAAACGGAAAAATTGGTCGATTCGTTTGCGGTTTTCACGAAAACTATCCTTTATGTCAGTATTGTCTTGAAAATAAATTATAAAGATAAATTTCAATAAATGCCGATAGAGGGCGCTTTAGACTTTGAAGTAACGAACAACTATTTTTTATCGTTATTTTTTGCATCTCATTAAAATTTTTTAAAAGTTTAGACATAAACTTAAATTTTGAGCTCAAAATCTGTGGTTAAGTAGCTCAAAGTGAACTGTGTTCAATGGGAGAGGGTAGGTTCAAATTTCAAATGATTATAAAAAACAGAATAATTGGTCAATTGATTTTCAGTTTTCACTAAAACTATTCTTTATGTCAGTATTGTCTTCAAAATAAATTATAAACATAAATTAAAAAAAAATGTCGATAGAGGGCACTTTAGACTTAGGAGTAACGTACAACTATTTTTTGCCGTTATTTTTTGCATCTCATTAAATTTTTTTGAAGTTTAGACAAAAATTTAAATTTTGTGCTGAAAATCTAAATCGTTGAGAGTGGTTAAGTTTCACTAACTGAACTGTGTTCAATGGGAGTGGGAAGGTTTAAATTTCAAATGATTATACAAAACGGAAAAGTTGATCGATTCGTTTGCGTTATTTTTTTCTAAAACCATTCTTTATGTTAGTATTTTCTTGAAAATAAATTTTAAAGATAAATTTTAAAAAATCCGTTAGAGGGCGCCTTAAACTTTAGAGTAACCAAAAACAATTTTTAACTGTAATTTTTTTGTATCTAATTAAATGCTTGCAAATGCTTAGACTTAAATTTTTAGTTCAAATTCTGAATCATTGGGAGGGGTTAAGAAGCGCAAACTGAACTGTGTTCAGGAGTTGAAATGTTACCCTGCCCACCCTACGAACACAGTTCAATTTTTCGCTACTTAATTACTCACAACGATTCAGATTTTGAGCTCAAAACTTGTCTAAGCTTTTAAAAAATTCATTTAGGTAAAAGAAATAAAAGTTAAAAATTGTTGTTCGTTACTCTAAAGTTTAAGGCGCCCTCTAACGGATTTTTTAAAATTTATCTTTAAAATTTATTTTCAAGAAAATACTGACATAAATAATAATTTTTGTCAAAACCGCAAATAAATTGACCAATTTTTCTGTTTTTTATAATCATTTGAAATTTCAACCTACCCACTCCCATTGAACACAGTTCAGTTTGCGGTACTTAATCATAGATTTTGAGTTCAAAATTTAAGTTTATGTGTAAACTTCTAAAAAAATTTAATGAGATGCAAAAAATAACGATAAAAAATAGTTGTTCGTTACTCCAAAGTCTAAAGCGCCCTCTATCGGCATTTTTTGAAATTTATCTTTATAATTTATTTTTAAGACAGTATTGACATAAAGAATAGTTTTCGTGAAAACCGCAAACGAATCGACCAATTTTTCCGTTTTTTGTAATCATTTCAAATTTTGGACCCTAAACTTTGATGGCGCCTATCTCCTTCGGAAGACGCTTGGGACCCTTAGTTTCCCATTTAATATTATTTGTCTTAATGTGTACTATCACCCCTTAAAGTTTTGCCCAGTAGTTTAGATACACCCTGTATATATATATACAGGGTGATTCTAAATTTTTTTTTACAGTAAAAGAGGGATGATAGTACACATCAAGACAAACAATATTAAATAGGAGACCAAGGGTCCAAAACGTTTTACAAAGGAGATAACCGCCAATAAAGTTTAGGGACCAAAATTTCAAATAAACATAAAAAACGGAAAAATTGGACGATTGATTTGCGGTTTTCACCAAAACTATTCTTTATTTAGGTATTTTCGTGAAAGTAAATTATAAAGATAAATTTCAAAAAAATGCCGATAGAGGGCGCTTTAGACTTTGGAGTAACGAACAACTCTTTTTTGGCGTTATTTTTTTGCATCTTATTAAATGCTTTCGTAAGCTTAGACTTGAACTTTAATTTTGAGCTCAAAATCTGAATAGCTGGGAGTGGTTAAGTAGACAAACTTAGCTGTGTTCAGAGGATTCAAATTTCAAATGATTGTAAAAAAACGGAAAAATTGGTCGATTCGTTTGCGGTTTTCGATAAAATTAATTTTTTAATCAGCAATTTCTTAAAAATAAATTTTAAAGATAACTTTCACAAAATGCCGATAGAGGGCGCCTTAGACATTGGAGTAGCGTACAACTATTTTTAACTGTTATTTTTTTAATCTCATTAAATGCTTTCAAATGCATAGACTTAAATTTTGGGCTCAAGTTCTGAATCGCTGGGAGTATTTAAGTAGTGAAAAATTGAATTGTGTTCGAGGAGGAAGGAGGGTTAATTTTCAACTCCCGAACACACTTCAGTTTGCGCTTCTTAACCCCTCATAACGATTCAGGATTTGAGCTCAAAATTTAAGTTTAAATCTAAGCTTCCGAAAACATTTAAAAAGCTTTTGCAAGCATTTTATTAGAACCAAAAAATAATGGTTAAAATGAATTGTTGGTTACTCTGAAGTTTAAGGCGCCCTATGACGGAATTTTTTGAAATTTATCTTTAAAATTTATTTTTAAGAAAAAGCCGACTTAAAGAATATTTTTATTTTAAACCGCAAACAAATCGACCAATTTTTCCATTTTCTATAATTATTTTAAATTTGAACCTCCTCCTCCCCCTTAAACACAGTTCAGTTTGTGCTAATTAACCACTCCCTGCTATTCAGATTTTGCGCTCAAAATTTAACTTTAAGCTTCCGAAAACATTTTAATGAAATGCAAAATATAACGGCAAAAAATAGTTGTTCGTTGCTCCAAAGTCTAAAACGCCCTCTATCGACATTTTTTAAAATTTATCTTTATAATTTACTTTTAAGAAAATACCAACATAAAGAATAGTTTTAGTGAAAACCACAAATCAATGAACCAATTTTTCCGTTTTTTAAAATCATTTGAAATTTGAACCCTCTGAACACAGTTCAATTTGTGCTATTTAACTACTCCCAGCTTTCAGATTTTGAGCTCAAAATTTAAGTTTGTGTTTATGCTTACGAAAACATTTGATGAGATGCAAAAAATAGTTGTTCGTTATTCCAAATTCTAAAGCGCCCTCTATCGGCATTTTTTGAAATTTATCTTTAAAATTTAATTTCAAGAAAATGCCGGCATAAAGAATAATTTTAGCGAAAACCGCATATCAATCGACCGATTTTTCCGTTTTTTATGTTTATTTGAAATTTTTGTCCCTAAACTTTAATGTTGGCTATTTCCTTTGGAAAACGTTTTGGACCCTTGGTCTCCTATTTAATATTGTTTGTCTTGATTTGTACTATCACCCCTCTTTCATTGTAAAAAAAAATTAGAATCACCCTGTATATACATATATATAGTAATATTTCGCGACGAAAGTCTTTTACAGAATTTTTAATCTTTTACCTTAGGATTTTTAAAACTGAAAGGGGGTAGCGGGTTAAGGGGGGTCTGGCGGCCCCCACCGAATCTGGTAAAATCGTTCCAAAAATCTTGAAGAGGGTCGAAAAACAAGCAGTATAAGCTTTTTACCGACATTACAACCCCAAACGAAAACACAGTAATGGCGAAAAATATGATTTTTTGTGATTTTTATTTTTTCAACCAGTTTTATTTATTTTTAAATGGTTTAAACGCAATTAAAAATTTGTTTTGGATGTGTGGAAGTCTCCTGAATTTTTTCAGATTTTTTGGTCAAGTAAAAACATGTGAATTTTAGGTTTAAATGCGAAAAAATCGTGAAAAACGCGTCATTTTCAAGATTCAACCCTATAATTTTTAGGGTTGTTTTCATTTTCCCGAGGGGTGCTGTATAGTATAGATAGCGGCAATCGTCCTCTTTCGAATGCAGGCAACTGGACTTAATTTGGTCAATTTTGATGAGCGGGGCGATTTTTTGAATAAAACTCAAATTTTCAACTTTCGATAAATTACGGCGCGTACTTGGTATAATGCGTCTTTGCTATAAAAAATACATCTCTATAGGGGTTTTTGAGGTCGCTGATCACGAATTTGATGTCAAAAAAATTTTTTGACAGCAAATTCACCCATAAGTATTTATTAACACAGGTTTGATAATGTAAAAAATATCATTGAATCACAGCATTTAAACAATTTTAATATCGTGTTCAACTAATATAATCAATGAAACTAAATTTTCTGGTATAAATCATATTTTATTCAAGCTTACGTAATATTAACACAGTAATGTAAAATAGCATAACACTTTTTTACAGAGCTAAGTCAACAATTTTACAGTTTTAATCCTCGTCACTATCTTCTTCAATGACCGGTTCAACGCTTTGAACAGAGAAAAGATTTGTGAGAATCTGTGCTGGACGAATAATTCGCGACAGATATCTCGCATGCCCTAAGAAGTAAATGATAGTGGCCACATGTGCACAACAACCGACAGTTCTGAGGCCATTCGCACAATTACATACGTATTCTTCTATACCACTTCTTCCAATAGCGTTAGGAACGTATTTTACGTAACACATGTACTTTTTCCGACTTATGTGCCTCGGTTGAACTTCGCATTTCAAAATTGATTTATCTTCCAACAAGTAATGCATATTAAGAACTCCATCTTCAGTACATAATTGTGCTAAATAAGAAACGGTCTGTGATAACTGGTAAGACCCTGTAAAAAGTATCTTCAGATCTCTTTCTGTCAACTCCGGAAAGTCTACAACATCATTTGACGTCAGAGGTCTGAAGATTCTTTTTTTTCTGTTCCAGTTTTTCTCTTCTACCACTTTCGCTAAATCACTATTAACGTTTTTTCTGAGCAACATTTCGTTAGTGATCTCTCTTTTCTCTGTTCAAAGCGTTGAACCTGTTATTGAAGTAGATAGTGACGCGGATTAAAACTGTAAAATTGTTAACTTAGCTCTGTAAAAAAGTATTATGCTATTTTATATTACTGTGTGACTATTACGTAAGCTTGAATAAAATATGATTTATACCAGAAAATTTAGTTTCATTCATTATATTAGTTGAACACGATATTAAAATTGTTTAAATGCTGTGATTCAATGATATTTTTTACATTATCAAACCTGTGTTAATAAATACTTATGGGTGAATTTGTTGTCAAAAAAATTTTTTGACATCAAATTCGTGATCAGCGACCTCAAAAACCTCTATAGAGATGTATTTTTTATAGCAAAGACGCATTATACCAAATACGCGCCGTAATTTACCGAAAGTTGAAAATTCGAGTTTTTTTCAAAAAATCGCCCCGCTCACCAAAATTGACCAAATTGAGTCCAGTTGCCTGCATTCGAAAGAGAATGATTGCCGCTATCTATACTATACAGCACCCTTCGGGAAAATGAAAACAACCCTAAAAATTAGAGGGTTGAATCTTGAAAATGACGCGTTTTTCACGATTTTTTCGCATTTAAACCTAAAATTCAC
Source organism: Maratus speculifer (assembly GCA_964019185.1). Lineage (NCBI taxonomy): Eukaryota > Metazoa > Arthropoda > Arachnida > Araneae > Salticidae > Maratus > Maratus speculifer. Next base: position 187,526,759 of record OZ025299.1, read on the forward strand.
ATGTTTTTACTTGACCAAAAAATCTGAAAAAATTCAGGGGACTTTCACACATCCAAAACAAATTTTTAATTGCGTTTAAACCATTTAAAAATAAATTAAACTGGTTGAAAAAAATAAAAATCGCAAAAATCATATTTTTCGCCATTACTGTGTTTTCGTTTGGGGTTGTAATGTCGGTAAAAAGCTTATACTGCTTGTTTTTCGACCCTCTTCAAGATTTTTGGAACGATTTTACCAGATTCGGTGGGGGCCGCCAGACCCCCCTTAACCCGCTACCCCCTTTTCGCCTAAATTAATTAGGAAAATGCCCCGATTAAATAAAGCAAAATTTACAATGAAAAATAACTGGTGGGAATATTCACGAAATTTAAGTGCCTTATGCATCCTACATGCGTGTCACTCGTGTACTAGGGGTTAATTAAATGCAAAGGATGAACCCAACATAAACTAAGCATTTTTAAACTATAAAAACTGTTAATAAATTCATATTGAAATAGTTAATGAATTATGTCTTGCATTATTTTTTACATAAAATGTATCAGCTTTGTAAAAATATGGTTTCCTTATTAATCCTTACATATATACAGCCTTATTATTAAATTATGGTGTGAAAAATAATTTTGATTTTCGACTGTTTAAGGAGGCTATCACTTCACCTCTTATTATTTGCACCAGAGAAAAGAAATTCATAAAAGTAAGAACAAAAAATGTGTGTAATGTTCTTTTCTGAAAATTTAGTGCATTTTATATTTTGATTATTTATGCAAATTTTCCTATTGCTAAATGAATGATCTTGATTTTTATTTTTTCTATCTTCAAAAGAAGAAAGTATTGTTATGGAAATTTTTTTAGACTTCCAGTTATCGACGGATTTACACGTTTTATGACTTTTAGGGGGCAGAGAAGTTTATGCAAAATGCTTGTCCGTGTGTCGCCAGTGTACCATTGAAAAGTGTATGAAGTGGACGCTGTAATAGCAATTTTTGTGGTGTTTTCATTATTGTACAATCGAAAAGTTTTTTAGGTTTTGTATAGAGTTAAAAGAACCTTTTTGTGTGTGTTTTTGATTGTGGCCAGCAGCTCCGCAATCAATTTGGCAATATACCACCGGAAGTGAACTCTGTACACCGATTTTTATGCCACTGTCAATATTGTATCATTGAAAAGTGTGTGCAGTTGCAAACCAAATTTCATATTTATGTTTTTTGTTATGGAAATGGTGTCCTCCTTGAATTTGGAGACATTTCGCCAGAGGGGTAGCTGTAATAACTTCTTTTTTTGCGCCCTTTTTATTTCTGTACCACCAAAAAGTGACTAAAGTTATGAAAAGAATCGAACCAAATTTCATATATGTTTTCGTCTATGGCAAACAGGTCCTTCTTGAAGTTCAATGTATTCTGCAAGAAGGGGGCGCTTTTATAGCGATTTTCGCGCAATTTTATGGATTTTTCATAGTTCTATTGTACATCAACGGTTTGTGCAACGACGGGAACTTTGTATCCTGCTATTCGCAAACAGCTGATGTACAACAGAATAACGAAAAACTGTGTATTTTGATAAATTTCATGATCCAGATTAACTCGCTTTTATTCCGATAGATTGACTGAAGCAGAAATTTAAGAAGAAAATCAAAATTGGTATAGTATTGAACTAATAATGTTTAAGTATTAACATTTGCAACTACTTTTTGAAATATTAAGATGCATGAGATAGAAGGAAGTTTTGAGAATGGAACATCCAAATAGTTTTTCATCGTAAGGTCTTAATTTTATTTTTCTACATTTGTGGATAAACTTTAAGGGCATTTTCTTTTATAAACGTATGAAAACTTAAAATTAGGATCACGCTCAAAGTGTTTAGGCATTTTTGGAAGTAGCAAGAAAAACGCCCCTGAACATGGGGTTATCTAAAAAACTGGAATGACACCTTCACGTCAGTTCTGCTGATACGTTCTTTTTTAAATTCTTAATTTTAAACCTATTTTATGCTAAGAAATTTCTATGTATATCAAGGTTTATAGGCATCAGGAGATGCAGGAGATTTTAAATGCTTTAGCACCAGAAATTTCATAAAGTACTGGTCGCTGTATCTAAATATAGAATTTTTTTCATTATATAAGCCAAATATTATTTTACGAAAACTATGGTAAAAGGTGCTTGATCATATGCACACGCGCACAGCACAAATGCACACCAAGATTCTACAGTAAGTGCTTGTAGTACACTCCAGTGATATATATATTTATATATGTGTGTGTGTGTGATGTTCAATATGTTTAAAATAATATATCTTCAAAATACTCCGCAAACAATGCTCCGTGAGATGTTTTAATGTAATGGAATTTTTTGAGTGTTCCTGTAAATTAATCGTAAATGCTAAATACTTCATTTTCAATACCGAATATGCCATAGTAAATCCTAATAACATATATCAATTTCATAACAATCGCGCTAAGTTTACGCGAATTAGAGCACGAATAGTTAGACAGACAAATTCCATTCAAGAACACCTTTCAACATTGTTGGAAAGTGTTAAAAACAACAATAATTTTATCTTTTGTGATTTAAGTTGGCTTTTTTATGTTTATATGTATTCATTTTTTTAAAGCACCTGAAATTAACTATGGATTAAGGAATTTAATTATAGAATTAATTGTGGATTCCGTGGTAGTTTATAAATGTTTCTAAAAACATTCATGTATGCTCATCAACCTTTACAGTGAAAAAATATTTAATTTGCTAAAATTTTGAAATAATTGAGTGCCATCAGAATTTATTAGCGAATTCATTTGAAATTAAATATATTCTTTCCTTGATTGCAGTATAAAAGCAATATTTAGAAGTATCTAGTACAACATCAACATTGATTTTTGTAACTCTAAAGTATTCTTCCCTGTTATATTTTTACCATCGGCGTGACAAAAACTGTGGCGGAATAGAAATTGCATGCTTGAAACTGAAACTGTGTCCTTAATCGGGCCATTACTGGTGCAAACTATGTTCCATATTACCGTAATTTCGGGTGTATAAGCCGCAGATCAAACAATTCTTTTTCGACCCAGAATTTTTTCAGAAACAAATATAACTAGCTAGATCGCCGTAAATATTTGTCTTCAATCACTAAATAAGATTTCTGGGTCCAAAAAGAATTGTTTGATCCGCGGCTTATACACCCGAAATTACGGTAACTATTTTGAATTAATCGATGTACAGAGTGTTTACAACGTCTTTATATATTTTTAAGAAACATGCTGTAAATGCAATTTCTTTAGGGGTGATATCTGATAGAATGCTTTCAAAAGAAAGAATAGCTATTGTTTGTGTCCATTTATGTGGATTAACTTATGTACAGGTGCAAGAGGACTTGTAAACAGTATAAAGTTTGCATTTTTCACAACTTTCAGCTTTATCATAACACATAGCTTGCCGAGTGGCATAATCGTCAACTTGAATATCAAGCACAGCTTAAATTTATTAGGTACAGTTATTTAAATTATGACAAATCCTGAATTTGTTTAAATAACACCGTAGAGTTGACAAAGCATGACAACATACAATAACTAGCTTTCGCTTTAGTCTTCGCGTAAAGGCAAGTTACGCATAACTGCTTCTTATATTCACATTTAGTTTTCACATTTAGTTTTATTGGACGTCTGCTCTAACAATCTTCATCTTTAACGTACCAGTTCGCTTGAATTTGTTTACTAATTTTATAACGACTACTCTGATATTGATAGGGGTTGATTTTCTAGATTTTCGTGGCTTTTCAATTTCACCTATTGATAGATTAATCCATGTAAGAGAGAACAAGCAATAACTATTTTTTCTTCTGTTGATAATTTTCAAGCCAATTTCAAACAAAAGAATTCGAAGCTTATTATTTCTAAGGAACACAAAAACTGTCAAATATAGGTTTGAAAAAAGAAAGTTGGCACAATTTTTAGCCTGTAGACAAACTACTATAGAAAAATGCGATCATATTCAAAAGGAAGTCATTATTCTGGCAAGAAAGATTGTTCAACGCGAGCTTTTGAATTCCGTCCAAAATTTTTCGGGCATAAGTGTCTGTGTTACCTATCACAATTTATGGCAGATAAACGTGGCATTTTCAAAGAAGTGTAATTTTGCAAAGCGCAATTTTGCAACGTCCATTATTAGACAGCACACGGTACGTTACACCATTTTCGGTTTCTGCAGTAGAACTCAACCATTAGCAGAGTCGAAACAGGCCCAATCCCATTGTTAAGCCGTTACATCATCGACCCTATCGAGGCAGCTCATAGGAGTGAACCACACTTGGAGACTAGTGTGGGACCCTCAACATGGAATTAATTACCTTACCTCCAACCGGGATTGAGGATCCTCTATGACAGGCTGTGATACAAGTCAGCGAACAAAATAACACAAAATGTAAAATATTAGTAAAAAATGTATTAAAATATAGATATACAAAATTAGGAAACTGATATCCCTGCATTGTGCGCAACAGCGGGTGAAAATTCTGAGGGCGTTAGGCTTGCGGAATAAGGAATGACAGCAAAAAGTTTCATGCTGTTGACCTGGTGGTACCGCCTACTCTAAATTCGCTTATCAGCCAATGAGGTAGCCATCTGTTTCAAATATTGTAGAGAGACATTTAATTGTACCGAGTCCAGATTTGTCTTTCAACGAAGTTTAGTACACCTAAATTTATTTGATGGTGTACGCCCCCATTTTCAAAGGTTATATATAGCTTCTAGTGCTCCCAACTCTAGAATCGCTACCAAGTTTCAATAATTACATTCTCTGGCTGTTTATTTGCTTCTCAATTTCAGAGGAGCAATATAAAAGTCCTTTTACAGTGATAACTTTTCATAATATTCAGTTATCTTTGATATATCATTATTTTGACAATTAATACCAGTGGCGTTGTGAGGGAGTGTCCCTTTGTAATGAAGGCACTCTAGTATTTTGAGTGAGGTCGTGACGTCAATGTTCTAACATGTGTGGCGCAAAAGCGACACCTATCCTTTATGCAACTTTAACTTTCCGGAGTGTGCGTGGCGCCCTCGAGTCTACAGTTAATTGCGGTTATGAGTATTATGCAAATTTGTAGCTCCGTCTTCAGTTTGAAATGTATAAAAGCTGTGAGTTGGAATGTGTGGTGTGTTGTGTGACGAGAGGAGCCTCCAGAAAAGGATAGTTTGTGTTAGGAGACGATGAGAGCCAGCAAGGTGTGTTGTGAACCGAGATAGCATCTGTTGAGTGGCGAGGTGAGCTGGGATTGCCTAAGAGTTGAAGGTAAAGGAGTCTCTGCAATCAAAGCGGGTAAGAGTTGATTAGCACTTTGAGTATTTGAGAATAAAGATTTTGTGCAGCCACGGGCTGTTTTCTTATAGATTAAAGCAACATTAAGCCGCACCCAGTGGCGCAGCCCGAGGGGGGGTTTTGGGGTTAAAACCCCTCCCAGAGCTAAGAAAGATCGCTATAATTGCCACTTATATGAATCAAAACCAAATTTAATACTTAAAAACATATTTTCGTATTTCGGAATCCGCCGCTTTATTAAATCAGATTTTATTAAATAAAGTGATTCAATTAAATGGCGAGAATTCTACTTAAAACTCTGAAAGTGCATATTACATGGATTAGTTTAGTAAAAATTGCTTATTTGAACTAAATCACTTTTCTGAGAGATATTATGCTAAAAAAATTACGATTTCCTGCCACACAGATGCTCTTCGAGTTTAAATATTATACAGTGAATATTCTAATTAGTACAGATTCTATTAACCGGTGATTCAAATAACCGGCGAAAACCTTTATCAGAAACTCAACCCCCCCCCCCCCTAGAACCGAATTCTGGCTGCGCCACTGGCCGCACCTGGAAAGTAGAGCCGGGGTGAGAGCTCTGAGCTGGACTTAGCCGTAGATGTGAGTATGAGTTATAGTTTAATCTCATAGTATTGTGTTTAGTTACTAGAAACGTTGAACTTTAGCTCCACTTCCCATTTTCCAGAGACAGTAAATAAAGTATTGGATTTTAACTTTACTTAAACAATGTTCTCATTTAACCAACATATCTCCGGCGGCATACCCAGCCACGTCACAGCGTAACTAGGATAGGTGCCCAAATGCTCTGAATATCGGTAATTTTTTTAAATTCTGTTCGCCTTACATAACCAGAAAATTTTCTGCTATGAATCAAGAAGAAAAACTTACTTATTACTGGTTCTGGCCACCAACCCTGGTTGCGCCACTGAATACTAAATCGCTTCGGATAGACATTTCCAGACCTGTTTTCTACAGACGAAAGACAATTTCCTACAATTTGAATAAGAGAAGATGTTATTGAATTTAACTCATCTAATATGGTTATTGTAGAAATAATCTTATACTTAATATTTTATTTCTTAATTTTCCGACCTAGGCAATTTCACAATTGCCCAGGGGGATAAGTATTTGGCAAGTATGGAACAAGCCTGAGATTATCAACGCAATTCCTGTGCAACTCTAATATATTTTGAAACATTATCTTGTTCAAAGATGCAAGGACTTCCAAGGAGCAATACAAAAGTCATTTTACAGTGATAACTTTTCATAACATTCAGTTATCTTTGATGTATCATTATTTTGACAATTAATGCTAAATCGCTTCTCCATATTCTCATAGATAATTCAAGATTTATTTCCTACAGACGACAGATGATTTCCCTCATTTTGAGTAAGAGAAAATATTATTAAATTTCGCTCATCTAATAGTGTTGTTGTGGAGATAATCTTATCTTTAATGTTTTATTTCTTAATTTTCCGACCTAGGAAGTCTCACAATTGCTCAGGGGGATCCAACTAAGCCATAGATGTTGAATTTTCTATACAGAGAAACCTCACGGGCTTCTGGATTCTGATTTCATATTCTTTAGCAAAATCATTTTATTGTTAAGTTTTCTTATAAGCTACATTCTTTGCATATAGTGTGACTCCCCCCTTTATTTTCACACCAGTTGTAAATTTTCATGTTTAATTTTTAGATAATCATGACAAAAGTTATGCAGAGATCTATCTTTCTCAATCTGTGAATAAGCAATGTTGCCATATTCCAGAGATATAGTGGAGGATATATGGGGGTATATATCGATTAAATAAAAAGAAAATAATTTCCTTTCGAAATTTGTGGCGGCAAACAACTTCCAGGTGAAACGACTCTGCTAATGATACAAATAATTCATCAATTTCTACAGTAATGAATTGGAATATTTTTAACATTCAAATACCCTATATAATTTAAATATCATACACTTTAAACCGTAAATTTTGCTTCTATAACAAAGAACACATAAAAGCAATGACTGAGAACAATCAATTTTACGATGTCTCTGTCTTTCTTTCTAATTAGAAAGTTTTGGTAGCCCAGACAGAATGTTAATTAAGAAATAGATTAATGGAATATTATAAATGCTACATTTAGAAAATATGCTAATCTTTGCCAAGTTTTTTCTTTCTCAAGCATTTATTTTCGTATTTTATTCGTTTTCTGAGGTATCCATATCTTTTTCGTAATGACACATAAATATCGTGTCTCATTCAAATATCATATTTTAAACCGTAAGTTACACAAGAATGAAAATTTATATAGAAATAATGACGACTAATCATTAATTTTGAATGTCTCTCTCTTTGATGAGAGGTTTAGGGTGCACCAGACAGAATGTTAGTTAAGAAATAAATTCATAAAATATAAGAAATGTTTTTTTAAATTAATCATTGCCAAGTTTTTTTCTGTCTCGGAACATTCATTCTTGCATTTCATTCAACATTTTCTGGCACTATCACTAAGTGTTTGACGCACCTTTAGCGTTGCTCCCATATTTACAACAGTATAATTTATTTTCTTTTCCATTTGCTGTTTTTTTTTTTTTTAATCACGCCGAGCTTATGACATAACTTTCAAGCAGAATTCATTCAAAATACATTAATTAAATTAAGATACACTGATATGAAATTTTAGAAAAGTAAACATAAAGGAAAAATTATCTTTATCTTCTTCGCTACTCCCTTAGCAAAAAAAGGCATAGAATTACCATAAAAAAAACACCATAAGTGCAATCATATGGATTTTTGCCTATGGTAAAAGTGATCCTATGGAAAACCATATAATCGTTAAGTGTATGGTAATTCTTATGAAAAACCATATAAACGTTAAAAGTATGGGAATTCTTCATGGTACTATATATTAAAAAATAATAACGATATCAACTTTGGTGGCGCCATCTTTTAGGAATACAGGGAACTAAGCTTACTAATGCACTTCGACCTTGGGAAGTAGTGGGATTCGATCCCCGGACGATAGGGATGGGAGACGAGCGTCCTAACCATTCGGCCATGCGGGGTGATGAGCTGTATATATAAAACGTTATATGAATAAAGCGTTTCGGTAAATCATCATTATTTGTAGTTCTAACTTAATGGTTGACAAAAGAAGGTAGTTTTAAAGGTTTTTTTTAAATAAATTGTTTTATAGACATGTATTTATAAGTTAATTTATTATTTTAACGAATGGAGTAAATATCTTAGCAAATATTATTTAGTTATAAAATCCAATTACTTAAAGGAAAAACTATTTTCTGTTTATTAAAATTTAAAAAAAAAATAGAATAAGAAAAACGAATAGAATTTTTTAAAAAAAATAGAATAATAATCGATAAGAAATAATATTTAATAAGAATAAGAAATCATTTGATAACTATATAATATATTTTTAATGATTATATTAATGTATTATACTAATTCCTTACTTACGAGCATTTTTTAATTTTAAAGTAAAAAAAAATATATTACTATTTTTTAGATAATTTTTACGGAAATTTTGAATCTTTCTTTTAAAATTTAATACCAAAAAGATTAATTTATATATTCAATATTTTTATACATTGTAAAATGATTTTTAATCTTTTCAATAATTATTAAAGTTTAAATAAAGTAAAATAAAAACTTTGTTTTGCATATAAAATTAATATAAATGAATATAAAAAGCAAAACTAAAAAATACTACTATTGTCTGACTATTGTCTCTTCGAATTATAATAAAAACATGATTTAAACATCATTATAAGCATAAGAAAAAATAAAGAAATTTTTAATGCAGTTTTTTTTTTTTTTTTTTTTTTTTTTTTTTTTAAGAATGTGTTTGTATTTACAGAAGTTTGTAATTTTGAAGTTTGTGATTACAAGCTTCTTTAATCGCTGTTAGAATTTTATAGGAATTATGTCATCAAATATATATTTTTGTTAAATCATTTTATTTCTCCCATAGGATTTTTTATTTATAACGCATAGACTCTGCTCAGATATATGAAATACATAAGAACAAAATAATAACACTATTATTTCATATATTATCATAATTTGAGGTCGATAAAAATATCGGTAGATTTTTTGATGTTTTTATAGATCGTAAAATAATTTTTAATCATTCTAATAATTTTTAACTTTTAAATAAAATAAAAATCCTTGTTGTTCCATATAAAATGACTTTAAAATTATCAAATAACGTGAATTAATTATGAACCTTTTTTTTTTTTTTTTTTTTTTTTTTTTTTGTACTATTAAGTTTATTAATATTTAATTAACATATTATAATATATTATATTAATATATATGTATTAATATTTTGTTGTTAATATTTTTAAAAGATATTTCAAAAATTCTTTTGGTGATTCAAATATTTGTAGGTCCTTTTTAAAAAAAAATTTAAAAAGATTTTCTTCAAATAATTATAGGCTATTTTTGACAATGTGTTTATTTTGAGAGGGTCCAGGACACATTAAAAAAATTTTTATTGAATTAAAATATCGCAATTTTTTGTGATATTAAACATACCATTTTAAAACAAAATCACATGATAAAACCTCTATATATTTTTTTTTAATTTATTAAAAAAAGTGGAGGGAATTTAAAAATTATTGTAACTCAATGTAATAATTGTAGAATTTTAATTTTTTAGCAATTAAATAAACAGAAACACCTCATTTTAATTTTGATTCAGCCTTTTTAAAAATATTAATAAAAAATTTATTTAAAATAAAAGTTTGAAAAAAAAATAATACTTTCAAAAATAAATATTTTTTTTTTTCAAATTTGCTGAATCAAAATTAAAGTAAAGCAATTAAAAAAGGCATGCTCTAGTTTTAAAGCATTTATGTTTAACGGTTCTTGAGTTATAACAATTTAAATGTGAGAAATTGTGAAAACACATCATGAAGAAAAACGCATATAAGAAGTCTTCTCCATGACAATCAATGCTTAAAAGCTAGATGCTAAAAACGAAAAAAAAAAACCATAATACTTCCTTTTCTAAATATGATTTTAAAAAATGTCATTATAAGCATAAAAAATCAGATAAATTTTTAATGCAGTATTTTTTATGTGTGTCCCTGACTCCTTTAATCGCTGTTAGAATTTTATAGGAAATATGTCAATTATATATTTTTATTGAATAATTTATTTTTCTCAAGATTTTTTTTATTTTTAACGCATTTACACACTCATATATATGAATTATATAAGAATAAAATAATATGTTATTTTATGTTATATTAATTTGAGATCAAGGGATTTTCATTAGACTGGTTATAAGTTAACATAAGTTGTTCCTAAATAGATTTTGGTTTAAACTATCTAACCAGTGGCGTTGCTATGATTCTATTTTTTAGAAGTGTATAAGACATACATAAAGATAGTAGAAAGTTTTGAGATGACCACAACCGAGTAATTTTATATTATAGTTACACAAAATCTAATATATTATAAACTTTCAAAAGGCATTAAGATTTTACCATACACCATGCTTTGAAATACTATACAATTTATGGTGCAAACAATTATGTATTATTTTACTATACATTACGCTATGGAACACCATTGAATATATGGTAAATTTCATTTCTCTATAGTTTTACCATACACCTGGTTATGGAATACCATATCATGTATGGTGTATATCATTATCCTATAACTTTACCATAGACATTGCTCTGCAATACCATAGAGCGATGAATGTTTACCAGATGAATACAATATGTTTACATATAATGACATAATTTTTTTATGATTTTCCATATAAAACCATGTGTTTCCATAAAAAATCCTATGTCATTTTTTGCTAAGGGCTGAGTATTAACATTATATTATTGATTATTACTGAATTATTTCTTCTCTAATTTGACTTCAGAGCAAGATTTTTTTGCATTTATTTGCATTATTTCAAATTTTAAATATCAAAGCTTATCATTCTGAGATAGAAATTGCAAATATGTTCGCGTATCATTAGTAAAACGGGGAAAAAATGGAAGTCCACATATGTGGTCTACGAATAGAAGTGGTTACACTCACAGCAACAGAAAATATGAAATTTCAAACACAAGTCAAGCACAATTTCTCTTTTTTATACAGAAATTGAGTATTTTTGAGACTCTCGAAATACAAATGATAACATTCCAAACTTAAAAATTATTGGAAATAAAATAGAATCATATATTCTTTAAAATATAATTATGAGAATTTTTTTTACAAACGACGTACTATGCAGCGAAACTCATTTTCCTAAGAGAGCGTCGAAGTTAAGGGGAATTAATCTGGTGTGGAAGAAAAAAGAGGAATCCTATGTTATCCTACGGGAAAAATACTTATCTTTCTTGTTCATTCAAATTTGAAAGTTTCAAAATATATATATATAATTTTTTTTTTCAGCATTTAGATAGGAGAATTCTTTATCCCTCTGTAAGCTCCAAATTTTTACATCTTTTTTCAGTCATAAGTTACAAACGAGTAAATAATAGTTTTTTTTTTAATTTTCGCGGTTTTTGAAATTTTAGCACCAATTTTAAAATACTTATAATTATCTTTAAAATATTTTAAGCTTACAGAGGGATAAAGAACATTCTTGTCTACGTGTTGAAAAAAAATATATTGTTAAAATTTACAAATTTGAATGAGCAAGAAGGTTAAATATTTTTCTCATAGTATAACATGGGATTCTCCTTTATTTCATCGTCATCAAATAAGTCCCCTTAACCCCCTTCGTGACGGGAGTTTTTACGAAAGTTTTAATGTTTTTTCACCGGTTTTTAAACACAGAAATTTGTGCATTTTTAAATCGAGGAAATGTTCCAGTTAAATAAAGCAAATTTTACAATAGAATTTTACTGGTGGGATAAATACGGATTCTTAAGCCCTTTTTGCGGCACGTATACATGTCACTCGTCCCCAAGGGGTTAATCAGCATCGGGGGTAGTTACAGTAATTTCCGGCGTATAATTTTTAAAAATAAAGTATAAATTTTTAGATCGCGGTAAATATATGGTTTCAATTACTAAATTAAATTTCTGGGTCGAAAAAGAATTGTTTGATCCGAGGATTATACACCGGAAATTACGGTATTATTTTGAAAAAGAACACTATCGCTGCACTGCTGTAGGCACTGTGCATAATCTTTGATATTGAAGGCCACGCACTGTGGCGATGACCGTACCTCTAGAGACTGGCACGGAAATTTAGTAATGTGGCGAGGTCTCTGGCTGAAAGAAAGATACCAAGACAGAATATCCGTCTCCCCTTTTAGTAAATATAAAATTGTTGGAGAAAATCTTAAGACAAATTTTTGGACCTATTAATGATGGCAATGTTAAGCGTATCAGATCAAGTATGGAGATTGAACAACTATATGATGAAAAAAAAAAAAAAATTATAAACGCCTTTAAAATAAGAAGCATGCAAGGGTTAAGCCATTTAATCAGAATGAGGAATGACAAAAACGCGAATAAGATATAATGGTAAATTAATTGGGAAAAGGAATGCTGGTAGACACAGGAAAGATGGATAGAAGAAGTAGAAAAAGACACAGCACAAAACCATATTATAAATTATAAATTAATGGCCAGAGATCGGAAGGTCTTAAATTGATTGATACCAGTAGATAGGAAGACAGCACAAAATCATATTATAAATTATAAATTAATGGCCAGAGATTCGAAAGGTCTTTCAAGATATATTAAGAGATGTCAAAATCCTTCATGGAATGTAGCACCATTGATAATAATGATGATGATGAAAAATTGTTAGAAAATATTGAAATCAAAAATTTTCAAACAAAGCTTCCCTTTCTGTCTGTATTTTCAGTTGTCCAGGGGCATTATTAATAACTAGCACGTTATAACGTTTCTTAAAATTTCTTTCAAAAGTACAAGTGTAGAAAATATGCTGAGTCAAAAATTAAAAAAATAGGTGTTTTTTAGTACTGATCACTTCCCTAATTGAATTTTTATTTACAGGTACAGTAAATGTTTCAAATTAACATAAATAAAGATTTTAGGGTTTTCTTAATAATTAATTTCTCTTTTGAATAAGTATTTTCCTAAATTTTGTTTGCGATTATATATAGACACGAGTAATGTGCAATATTCTTTATTTTATTATTATTATTATGCAGAAACTTAAAAATAATAGAGTGAATTCGCTAAAACACTTTATAAATAAAATGCTTAAAGATGTTTATACAGCAGAGAAGCAAAAAATAAAACCTTAATTTTTTTTTTTTTTTTAACCATACATTTGTTTACATTAAAATTTTCAAAAAGAATTAATTTTGCAATATTTTCTTAATACTAGGTTATTAACTCACAACAATTAAAATGACATAATTTTTTTTCGTCCCGCAGGTAATCTCTTTAATGTCTTCTTTTCATTCTGACGCAGAAAAGTTATCATCATCATTATTTTTTGGAGAAAACTGTTATCCTTGTTACTGAAAAAACGTAATTTTCCTTTTATAAAACTTGCATCACTTTACCTCTACATTCTTCTTTCATCGTTTGTTCTTATAAAACGTTTGCTGTCTAGAAAACTGGTTTCAATATTTTTTTATTACAATTTTTCATTGCTACTCGGCCCTTGTGGTTGCGCTTTGTATGAATGGAAATTGTCTTTGCTTTCCTGACTTATTCAAAGTACGCATAGCCCAGTCATTCATTTCTTTTATAATCGAGGGAGGAAAAGCCGCTTCTTTGTGGTACCTTTATTTCTGTAAGAAAATTTAACAATCGTTAAAATATATCCCGTGAATAGTTTAAGAATGAAAAAGGAAGTGAATTGTAATGCTATGATATTTTAGAAAGTACTTATTCAATTTATTTTATGATAAAACACGAATAAAGGTTTAGCAAAGCCTATTCATTTTCAACTAATTATATATACTGAAATTTACCTTTAGAAAGTGCGGTAAAACCTGCTGCGAAGAATTCACAAGGGATAAGTAAGAAATTCCTTTTAGACACGTTCTCTTCTTAACAGGAGGGGAATGACCTAACCCCCCCCCCCCCCCCACAAAAAAAAAAAAAAAAAAAAAAAAAAAAAAAACATACATTTAATCCCCAAAATTGTACAGAAGAAAATGGAAATGCTCTTTTTCAACTTATGTTGAAGCGATAACTCTCCCGGAGAGGGGGGGTCGGCTCCATTATGAAATTGGGCCAAAATTTCTACAAAAATGCCCAACTATGAGATCATATTTGGATTTTTCCTTAAATTCTATTAATAAGGTGCTGAAAGAAAGACACTTAGTAAGCTACTTTAGTAATTATGAATGATTAAAGTTTAAAACAATTAACGTTAAATTAATTTTCGAAAAATGTATGAAGTGCAATCTATGAATTTTTTTAACAGAAGTTGATTTCTGGAAGTTTTAAATATGCAAATTCAAAATTACAAGTAATTTCACAAAGTAGTTTCACATTGTAATCAGTTTTTGAACGATTACAAATGAATTCAACTCCAAGAGTAGCAAATTTTTAACCTTCACGATTCCTAAACTCTTCATTGATGACTGGATGACTTCCCATTCGATGCGCAAAAATAAAAATCACCTTAAAAGTCAAATATGATGTCAATAGTGTTCGTAAAGAAGAATTTAGAGTTTGATATAATTTCAGTATGAAGACGATCCCCAAACTTGTTTTTTTAAACCATAAATTAAAAAAGACATAATTTCCAGTCGAATGGTTTTTCTCTAGCTCGGGGGGGGGGGGGGGGGAGGTATATAGGGATTAAAATGTATGGCAATTTGTCATCTTTTTTCTTTTTTCCGACTGTACATTGTTCCTAATATGCAAAATCCTAAGTGGAAGAGGATCGCCTGCCAATTTTTTTCTCAAAAATTGTTTCATTTTATTGAGGATGGTTTTACAAGATGGTTTATCATATGGTGAGATCAGGACCGGCTCAACGTTGCGCGGGGCCCTGGCAAAGCAATTAATGAAGCCTAATGTATTTTGCAATAGCGGACTAATAATTGTTTTTTAAAGTGTATATATCATAGAAATAATGTATAATATAGACAATAAAACGTATGAAAAATGCCATTCCTCTCTCATTTAGTGGTCTTAATTATTTTTAATTTTGCAAAATCTTCTGCCACTTACGACACTTTATATGCTATTTATTTTTTGAGTTCATGGTTTCTTTCGGGATCATCGAATCTATACCTTCCCCGACAATATCAACTTTTCCGTTCTCACTGAAAACCTTTAAAAATAGATCTAGAGCAAAAATATTATTTCATACAGTAGTAACGTTATTTCGAACAGGCACCGATAACCGAATAGGCAAGAGAAGCAAGTAGAATTTTCCTTAGAATATTTCGAAGAGATCCGAAATTGAGAAAACAGGAGCCCCCAAATTGTTTATTGAATTTATTGAGGTGATAAAGATAGATTGTTAAATTAAGATTATTTTCCATATTGATTTTGGCTTGTATGTACAACGTAAAATATTGATATTTCAAACTACTGCCAAAATTCAGAGAAATATTTCAAAATAAAAGTGAAACTTCCATTTAACGAAGACTCATGGTTACACTTGAACACTTCGTTATGACGAACATTCGTTAAATAAAAATCAACTTAACCCATTAGTGCCTAGCGTCCCTTTTTAGAGACGCTTCAAAAGGTGCATGTAGCACTGTTTTTGACACCGGTAAAAAAGAACATCAAAGTAGTAAAGTAATCTTTATTTTATTTAATTGAAACATTTTCGTAATTAATGAACTAAACTTAATTCTTTTAAAAATAGTGGTGCCAACCGAATAAAATTTGCGCAAAAGTTGGTGGGCACGAATAGGTTAAATTCATGAAGATTCTATAATAAAATAGACGTTCATAAAAGGAAAAATGCACATAAAATGGAAATATTGGGAAATTGTAATTTTAATTCGTATAGTAACCGCTTTTAACACATTGCATCCATGTGTGAAAATTTTAATTAGAATAATGTCTAAAAAAATCAAACAATAGAGAGAAAACTCTTCTCGAATGAAAAGAGGTTCCAAAGTGATACGGTACTTCCAGTAGCTTCAGGGATTAATCAGACACTGATTTTGAATTGCAGAAAAAGACTTGGGGCACTTAACAAGACTCCAACCGGCACGAGGTTTGACATTTGGTTTGGTTTGACAGGTGATTGCTTTGGGGCCAATAGCAACTATGTTTTTTGTCTCGAATGATCCGTAATTTACACAGAAACAACGACAAGTCAGTACAATTGTTATTTCTTATATCCACTAGGGGGGGGTCCGCCCCCTGCTCGCTACGCTCGCCAACCCCCCGCGTAATCGCTTCGCGATTCCAAGTTGTAGGCTGCCCCTGCTTGCTGCGCTCGCCAATACCCCACAGAATCGCTTCGCGATTCGTTCGGTATTGCTTTGTAATCCCGGTTGGAATCGCTTCGCGACACCTTATTTTCTATACACTGTTAAAAATCTGCTGCATTTTGTTGCAACGCACTCCCCTGATTGTATAGAAAACGGTTAGTTGGCCGTGAAATGGAGCTTTCTCATTGGTTGGAATAGAGATATTATATAGAGCACGCGCATGTGACGTCACGCTTCAGCTGCTCGCTTGTTTGGGTGGCAAAAACGATTCCTTTTCCACTGTAATTACCACAGACTTCTCGTACAAATATCTTTACTTTGAGATATTAACAAACTTTATTAGAGTTATTAATGCACTTTATTTGTAGTGTGCTGTGGAAAAACACACGAGGGGGCAGAATTATTATTTTTTGGGTGGGGCGGGGAGAAAGGAGATATTTATAGTTATTAGATATCAACGAATACGCTTTTCATTGAAATTTTGAATATTATATGGAGGATATGAGGAGAAAGGGAAACGGAAATTTCAGTAATGGGGATTATTTATATTACTAATTATTTCTCTATTGTCGTTATAGAACAACAAACAAAAAAATATTATTATTATTAGTATTAGTATTAGTATTTTTTTTTTTTACATAGAAATAAAAATAACTTAAAGATTTTAACGTTAAAACCTAAGAAATCACAATTTATGCTTCTCACTCTTTCCTACTAGCATACAAATATATTTGTATCAAAGGGGGGGGGGGGAGCGTAAATGATTGTAGGTTAACGATAATTAAGATTATTTTTCATGTATTAATGACACACAGATCTGGCATTTTTTTAAATAAATAATTTTTTAAATCAATATTTTTAAATAACTATTTTTAAATATTTGACAATCAGCAAACTGGGCGGAGGAGGGGGGGGGTGGCAAAAAGAAGACTGGATGAGAATTTCAGAAACAGGGTATAAGTTATATGATTAATTATTTTTGCGACTACGGAACAATAAATTGAAAAGATTTTTTATGCAAAATAAAGATAAAAAAACTCCTTTGTATTCCGGAACGGGGGGGGGGGGGCTACATGGAGAAGCGTAAGTTCGGAATGTTAGGAAGTGATTTTAATCATTATTTATTTATTCTTATTCGTGAGCAACAAATATATCAGTTTTCTTTTCAAATGAAGAATTTCAAAGTTTTAAAAATCATTCTGCTGGAGGGGGGGGGGGGGGCAGAGGGTAGAAATTTTTTCGGAATAAAAGAGATGATAAAAAATCAATATATTTGTATTGATATATTCGATTATTTTTTGTCACTGGAGAGAGGAAAAAAAATAGTAGAATTTTTTTTTATAGAAATTAAAAAAAAAAAAAAAAAAAACTTGTTTGCATGATGGGAATGGGGGGGGGGGGGGCTAAGAATGGAAGCATACATATTTCGGATAAGCTGGAGATAATCTAAATTATTCTTTATTTATTGTGATAAGTCAGAAATAAATGCGACAAATTTTATTTAAACAAAATAAAGAGTTTTTAAAATATGAAACTGTATATGATCAGAGGAGGGGGGGGGGACAAAGGGCGGAAAGTGTAATTTTTGACGGAAGAAACCTAATTTGCTTTATTCATTATTGATTTATTATCAGTAGAAAGCCGTAAATGGAACAGAATTTTTAAACTATATAGATCAACAATAAATGTTTATTTATTTTTATATATCGGGGGGGGGGGGCAGAGGGTGAATGAAACATTAGAAAAAGGTTAAGCCTAGCCAGACAGGACTACATTTTTCCAAAAAATAATCATGATTGGACGAAAAAGTCATGATATCGGGAAGATTGCTATGGATTTAAACGAAGACAAACAAGGAACGGCAAAGTTCCTGCCACCCAAACAGCGAAAATGACAGTTTACTTGCAACCGTGCCCGTGCTCTATACAAGCGGTGGAGTGCGTTGCAACAAAATGCAGCAGATTTCTAACAGTGTACACTCAATTTTGGAATTCATCCCTCTCCTCATTGGTCGAAGCATAGACGGAGCCCTTTCCTGATTGGTCTATTCGACTCATGGAAGGTGTGGTCCACTTGGACGCGTTATTTCCGGAAACCTCACACATCAGCATAATTCCAGGAGTCATTCCTAGAGATTTGTTTAAGGCTATTTTTTTTTTTTCACCATAGAAGAAACAACAACACAACATCCATGTCTTACCAGGATTCGAACCCGACCCCTCGGCGTGGCAATAGCTGCCGCTACTGATCACGCCACTGTGGCGACTAGGCACGAAATCCTGGTTTACCAGATGCTTGCACCGGCACTGGATAAGGCTAAAATTAAAATGCTTCTAATTTTTTTTAGTCTTGACGATATGAGACATCATTAAAAATATTTTTTATTTGATAATTAAAATGTTATTAATTTTTTTTTTTAATATTTGAACCTTAAATTTCATTATGTTTTCCATAAGAGAGTTTACATCTGACACATATGCTACCAATATGAATTTAAATAAATAAAACTTACAATAAAAAGCTTTCACTTCATCTTTCTCGAATCTTAATTTTTGTCATATAACATCTTTTTCAACCGAAACCTTCAATTGGACGCATTAAATTTTCCGTTCAAGGCAGATTTGAAATTCATGCAAGCTCCGTTTTAAAATGTTTTACTATATTAAGTAGGAAAATAGAATAAACAGTATTAGTTGACTTAAAATAATATTTTATCAGGTTGGCAAGGTAAAATAAAATACTTTTCTTTATTTGTGAAAATATTTTTTTACAGAATTATGATCCCTCCCTCCCCTTTCTTCTACAAAAAATGGTATTTTTTTACTCCTACTCTTTCACGGTTTTCGATATGTTCGCATCGCATGCGGACTTTTTTACATCATTCAAAATTTATGAATTTTAGAATGTTTCTAAAACTTAAGGTAAAACTACTGAGAAGGTGTGTTTATCCGGTTAATCCAAACCCATTGTTAATTGAATTTAAACTGGATTTGTCAATTATGTGACTTAGAATATAAAGAAGCAACGTAGCATAAATAGATTATAAGACCAAGAGTACAGATAAATATGTTGTTTTAAAATTATTCTGAATTTCAGAATTAATGAAATATATACTACTGTTCCTTATTTTAAAATGCACATTTATAAATACCGTAGAGCTTCGAATAAAAACAATAAAAGGAATTATTCTTCTGAGTATGACCAAAAATACATAGCTACTGAATTTCCGCTTCTATGAAACTAAAAATACACATTGTTTTACCGCATAGCCAAGTATCCGGTTAAGCAAAATACAGGTAGTCGTTGTTCAGCTGTAATTTTTAAAATAATCTGTATTAGACTAAAATCTCAAAGAAAACTTTCAAATGCGTTTAGGTGATGGAGAAATCTATTAAAGACAGAGCCGACCATATGGTTGAGGAGCGAGGAAGTGGGGGGGGGGGGGGGTTGCTGCGTGTATAGTCTACAGTGCAATCGAGATTAAAAAAAAAAAATACCGAAAAAATATCAGAATTAAATTTTTTGCACTTGATTTCGGTGCATGCAGGAGGTTTCCTCTGAGACTTTTTGCTTTCTTGTTTTTATTTTATTTATTTGTTTTTTAAGGGGAAAAAACTGGGTCCCATACTGTTTCTTGCATTCGTGCTTTATTAAAGTCAAGGAGGAACCTTTAGCTGGAGTGCCTGAAATGGAAATTCAGTCAGTAAATCCTTACTGAAATTTAAATAGAAATAATAATAAAGTAAAATGTGTTAAAATTTGTAGATTTCAGAAAAAAATACCAGGGCTGCTCTAAGTAGCAGATACGGTAACACGATTTTAAGTGATATTTATTTCTATTCCCTGTACTGAAAAGAACGATATTTTATTTCATATCATTAATAACAGTGGTATTATTTACTTATAATTTAAAATAATGATGATAAATGACAGTACATTTTTTAAAGAAATATCTGATAAAAATATGTTTTTTTTTTTTTTTTTTTTTTTTTTTTTTTTCTTTAAGAAAGAAATAAAGATGGGAACTAGTTTTCGAATAAACATTTCTCCCATTTTTTAACTTATTTCTGTTATAAAATAATACTGTTCCACTTTTATATATGATATGCAACTTGATATTTTATCTTTATTATAAAATCCGCCAGGACGCAGATGTAATGTAGAATCTTATCTCCTCCCTTCACCCCCCCTCCCCTCCAAAACGAATTTATTTTCATTCTTTCTTTGTATTTATTTATTTATTTTTTTTTTTACTGATTTTAATTATTCAAATAAATTTAGAATTTACGTTTTGTTGATTTTGAATACTGAAGCAAATTTGGAAAGGTTTTGTGAAAAATATTTTCGCTAAATTTTTTGCCTCTTGAATGATGATAAAATTCTTGAGACACACGTAAATAAAGGCAAACATTTAACTAAAATTTTGTTCTTTGTGTTATTTGCGCATTTATAAAAAAAAATATGTTTTTGCTTATTTCTTTACATAAAATAGGGTTTTTAAAAAGTTTGTCGAAAGAGAAGCGCGATTTGTTTTTTGCTATTGTTGCTGCTGATTTTTACTACGATTTCTGTCAAGAAATCGTTGCTTATTTAATTTTTGAAAAATAAATACATATAAAAATCGGAAATTTTGAAAATTTCTTTAAAATCCAGAATATTTAAAATAAAAAATTGTCAGGATGCCGAGACGTTAAATCTAAAACCAGGGCTGTATCGAAAACAGAGACGATTGGTAATCTTATAAATCAATATCACATAACATACAAATTTAAAACAAAGTATAAAATCACTCTCTTCTAAAAAAATTTAGCCATGTTTAGGAGGCTGCTAATGTATTACAATAAAATTAATGTACATAAATTAATAGTATAGTTTTTAAAAATGTTTTACTACGTCAACTGGTACAGCGAAATGGATTGCGGTAGGGGGGGGGGGGGGAGATTCAGCAATTAAAACTCTTCTCAAAACATACAAAAATGAGAAAATACATACAAAACACCTTTTTTAAAGATAAATATATGATTCATAAAGCCAACACAAAGAAAAGAATTTACAAGCAAATAAATAAATGAAAATAACGAACTGTCACAAAATGAAATATGAAAGGGGTACAAAACTCAGTAACAAAATGCGTTGTTTACTCGAATGGTGTTTTCCATTTTTTAGTAAAGACAGAAAATCGTGCAAAAAATACTGTCAAAATGTGGTGTGTTCAATCGAATTTATACCGCGGCAACGCAAAAAGAGGAAAACTTGTCGTCACATGACACGAATCGCTTATAATTAAGTAATTTGCTTGTCAGAAAATGGAAAACATTTTCTATTCTGAATCGCTTCAAAAATCAGACCAGCCGATTTCATACCTTTTCGTTAAAAAATGAGTCAAAAAACTTTATGTTGCTGAGTACAGAATTTGAGGACCGCTTTAAAATAATGTGAGACGTATTTCAACAGATATATGTTTTAAGTCTCAATTAAAAGTCTTATTTTAATTACTTAAAATATATAATAATAGATCGTAAAATACTGAAATAGCTTACTTCGCTCAACGTATATCATGAATGTAAGTGTAATGCATTTACGGTAAATTAATAATCACTTTCATAATTATAAAAAAAAAAAAAAATACTGCAATACATTAAATATAAAGTGTTTGAAAAAATAAATAATTATTTTATTAATTATTGGATAAGAAACACATTTTTTTTTTCAACAGTGATGTTTTAATACTTGTTTATTTAAATAGCCAAATGAATAACCAATTTAAATTAATTCATGATTAGAATCAGGAATAAGAGTAAATATTTTTTACCTATCAATAAACGAATCGTATCAGTATATGTAAAAGGGATCAATATATGTAAAACGTAGAAGAAATAAAAGTAATATGTGATTCTTTCACATGAACAGAAAATTCACGTTTTACTAATATAAATCAACAAGTGTTTTATTTACCAGCCAGTCTCTCTGTGTGTGTGTGGGGGGGGGGGGGGGGATGAAAAAGTTACATTATAAATTTTTAGCTGAAAAAAATTCTACAGCTTTTACTAAAATGACATAATGAGAATGAAAATACACCCTCATAGCATGCATGTTCACAGTGACGTCACAATGACGTCACTGTGAGTCACTTTGGTCACATCACATCTGTGACGAAAATGTCACCAATCAGTGACGTCACATTGTGACTAAGATGTGACTTTCTAAAAAAATTTTCACAGTTCGTCACAATGTTAATGTCAAAGTAGTCACAAATGACACACTTTTCACAAATTGGTCACATTGTGATGTCACAAAGTGGTCACAATGTGACGTCACAAAAAAGCCCTAAAACGGCCATAACGACTTCACATTTTAGTCACTGTGACTTCACATCGACGTCACGTGACGTCACATCGACAATCGCTAGTCACAAAGTCACAATGTGACTTCACAACGACGTTGCAGTGACGTCACCATGTCTTACGGGCAGTAATTAGATCGAAATTATTTCACTTTTTATGGTATAGATCTAATTGCGTAAGAAGCTCCATTTTGTATGATTTAAAATACATTTATCACTGAATTTACTTTATCAAGATTCGTTACCTTTAAAATCATATAAGTAACTTCATATAATAGATAAATACATGAAATTTTACAAAGTAATGTCAGTAACACATTCTTTGAACCGTTTTCGGAATTTTCATGTTTTGAATGAAATTTTTGAAAATATCACTTTTTGCAGTAAAAATTGCTCTAAAAAAAGCTTTTATTTTTCTTTCAAAATTAATTATTTTTTTCAAAAATAAATATTATTAAACCTGAAGACAAGTTGATGTATTATATATTTTTATATTTTAAATTATAAAATTAAAAGTATGCAAAAAGAGAGACAATAAAAAAAAAAAAAAAAAAAAAAAAAAAAAAAAAAAAAAAAAGACACATTCTTTGAGAAAAAATATCAAATTAAAAAAAAGTATGCAAAAAGATAGATCAAAATAATTGATATATTCTTTAAAAAGATATATCAACGAGCAAAAAATTAATTTTGTTAAAAATAATGTATGCATGCTAAAAGTGAAGTGATTATATCAAACATATATATATATATATTCCAATAAGTCTGTTAATTAAAAAGTTTAACATTTTCTGTTTACTGTAGTTAAAATAAATATATATAATGATAAAGAAATTATTTTTTTATACATATAATTCTATATTTTTTTATTTTATCAAATTAATTTTTTAACTTTTCTTAAATATTTTACGCATGGAAAATAACTTATATATAAAAATACATATCAAGAAAATAAGAATAAACTTTTTTTTTTAAATAAAGAAATAATTAATTTTTTTTTTTTTTTTTTTTTTTGAAAAGATCGTTTTAAATAGCTTTTTAATTACTGTAAAATAAGATTATCACTTTAAATAATTTAAGTATATGGAAAATACTTAAATAGATTTCTTTCTTCAAGAAAGGTACATCGAATTCTGCATAGTGAATTAAAATGCAAATTGGGATTGGGAGAATTAAATGGATAATTGCTCCAATAACTGCTTTGTAAAAACACTTATTGTACCCATTGTAACAAAGTTGTTGTTTTTTTAATAAATTTTTAATATCCATTTGAAACATCGATTTAAATACTTCATAATCACATACTTCATAAAACAATAATAATGTATAATTCTCACTAAGTAATTTTGTATTGAAATCACTTAAATACCTTATTTTATTCTAGAAAAATACGTCTAATTCTGCATCGTGAATTAAAATGTAAAGTTCTTGCAATAAATCAATTATTGATTCAATAACTCATTTTAAGAAACACACATTCAAATACACTTATCGCTTGTTAATTATTTTATAAATAGCCATTTGAAACATTGATTTAAATACTTCATAAAATAATAATCAGTAAGAATATATAGCAGTTATTAAGTAATTTTATATGAAAATTTTTTATATAGCTTATATTCTTCTAGAGAAATACATCTAATTTTGCTTCGTCAATTAAAATGTAAAGCACATGCAATAAATGAATATTTATTTCAGAAAAAAAAAGCCTCGATAACTATTATGTAAGAAATGCACATTGTCACACAGTTATGGCTCGTTTATTTTTTTAAATGGTCACTTGAATAACCGAATGGAGTACTTCATTATCAATAGTAAACAGTGAGAAAATATAATTTTACTTACCAAAGACTAACAGAATCAATGTATGAAAGATTACTTGGGCAGTTGATGAAAGTAGTATTTTTCTTTTAGATTTTTTATCCACTCTAGATTATAACCAACCATTGCATTTAAAAAATCAATAACCTAAGAAATAAAACTTACCTTTCAACGACTATATTAAAATTTCAACAACTTTTTTTCAAACTCTTCAAATTTATGAGCTCTTATTGCTAATGTATAAACTGACAATAGAAATAGTGAAGCCCCCAAACCTGGCAGATTTGTTCGTTTACTTTAAATTTTTCGAAATTTCTAAATGTAGGAACAATATATATATATATATATATATATATATTACTCAAACTATGTAATGACTAAAAAGTTGCATATAAACTGCACATAATTTTTTTAAAACATCTATTGAATCAAGTAATACATAATAGATTTTACTATATCATAGCAATACTTACATTTAATTGTAGAAAAATTAATTACCAATGAAACTCAACTTACCTTCATGCCAGTAAAAATAATAGACTTACTTAAAAAAACATATTTTTAAATTTCTCAGAATTTATAAGCTTTGGCAACTAAAAACTAAATTAACAAACTAATACTGAAGCCTTTAAAAACTGGCGTATTTATTAATTTACATTAACTTATCCGAAGTTACTAAATGTAGGAACAAAAGAACAAATTTGATTCAAAATGTATAATGACTAAAATCTCATGAAATTTTCACAATAAGAAGCAAAGGAAAATTATTTAAACTTCCATTGAATCAAGTGACACATAATATATTTTACTGCGTATAGGGTCTATTATCCTTCTCCAAGATGTTGCTACAGCTTCTCTATGTCTGTATATAAGTGCTACAACACCAATCAAAACAATACATAATCCAATAGTCAAGGTAATATGCGAAGCTGAATAATGATAATGATATTCTTTTAACACAGGAATGCATTGAAGCTCATTGAGTTGAACAGTAGCAATTGTTTTTCCGATAATTGGAGGAAAGCCACTTGAACAATATAATTTTTCTCTGTTTGGAAGTATCATAGGGGTAGTCATTAACCATATATATGTACCGATCATGTTACAGTCACATTTAAATGGATTATCCGTTAAATTAATCATGAGGTGAGTGTAGTTTTTAACTTGTTCTAAATTCAGTAAACTTGTATCGCTAAAATGCGGTATAAGGTTATTTCCAATATCGAAATTTTTCAAATGTTTTAGGCAAGAAATCCGTGGTATATCTTTCAAATGATTGAACCCTAAATACAATTCTTCTAAAGATGGGAGTGAACAAAATTCATCCGGTTCGATACCAGCAATTTCATTATTTTCCAAATTGAGAACTTTTAAGTGATTTAATGAACTGTTTTTAAATATCTGCGCAAGATTGTTTAAATAATCTCCAGATTTAACTTTCTCCGTAAAAGCATTCCGAAGATGAAGTTCTTCAAGATTTACAAAATTACTAAACATTCTTGGACGAAGATCTTTAAAAACTATGTACAAGTCGTTATCATTTAATATTAATTTAGTAACATTGGCTACATTATGAAATGTCCTACCTTTAATGGTCTGAATGTGATTATTTGATAAATCTATAGTATGCAGTTTCTCATATACAATATCCAGCCCAAAAATATTAAGCGGAAGATCTTTGACCTCATTTCCAACGAATATTAAAACTTCAGTTTCTGGCGGCAGTTTCCGAAGCATCATTGTGTTATCAAAGCCGGCATTGGTGCAATTTGTGACATAAGTCAACTTTCGTTTAGGTCCGTAAGGCACATAACCACATTCACAAACATCTTCAAATTCAATTGGACATTCCGCTGATATAATAACAGATGTAAAAGTTACGAAAACAATAACACACAGGAAGAACGAACTTTGGAAGGAATTATCCATGATGAAGTTATAGAAATGTAGGAATCGGTCGGTAAGTAATCCAAGGTTGGGTGAGTTCAAATAATTCTCACTCGTAGGAACCGTGCATCCCTAAGGAAAAGGCCCCGAATGAAAACATCAGAAAATGGCCTTTTTTACCTGAGACTTTTAACTGATATGTTGTTACTACCGAAAAAAGAACCGCTCCCACTGCAAGTGGGAATGAAAACTAATAACAACTAACCAACGATCTGGGCACGAAAAACCTGTTTGGGAAGTTATGTTTAGTGCGAAATACAATTTAACGGTCGGGAAGCCTGTTGCTCGACCAGCCGAAACCTGTAACTTTTTAAGCTTATTGTATTTGTATGCCTTAAGACTTTTGAAGAATTGCTTAAAAGTGAAAGCATAGTTGTGGTTTCTCCGACTTAATATGTACTTTTCACTTAAGATAATAGGAAACACTTCACATTTCTTTCACAGAGTATCTTTTTCAAAAGCTCAAATTATAATTTTTCTTTATGCAAGCATATATGAATATCTATGTGAAATATGAAAAGAGACTTATTACCAACTTAATATTGCATTTTAAAATATTATTTTCTTGAGATTAAGTAGGATGGTGTGTGTGTGTGTTGGTTTATAATAACTTTATACATTTATTAAAAAATGTACAATTTATTTTCTGCATAAATATAAAACGTTAAGATAATTTAAAAATTTTAACTATCAGATGTACGTTGAGAGCATATGTATTTTCTTTCAAGTGATTTCTAAGTTGTTTTTTTTTTCTTGTTGATTAATGAGCAAGGAGAAAATTCAAAAATAATTCAATAAATAACAAGACTAATATAATAAATAATAATAATAATAATACAAAACAATAGACAAATTTCGATATAAAAAATTACATACTAAAGAAAAGCATATCATTTTTTTAAAATAAATTATTAGACTTTTAAAAGTCTCAGAATTTTTACACCAGAAGAAAATATGAAATATCTTAGAAAATATTAAAGCGGGCCCATGCAACTTAATTAAAATGATTTTAATTTTCTTGTTTCACAATTCTTTCAGAATTTTTTGTTGACTTTTTTAAACTATGTAAATCAAATTGACTCGCTTTTATTAAAAGTGACAGTCCATTTTTAAACTAAAAATAAGCGTTGGAAATCATAAATAATGCATTCGATATGAACATAGCAAAAATGTAAGGTTTTATTTTCATCAGTCAGTGATTCTACAACCGAATTTTATGATATATTTTAAGTAATAATAATTGCTTTAATGACTTATATTTAGTTATATCGCATAAGAAAAATTCAAAGAAGCTATGTGTGCACTGTAAAAAAAAAAAAAAAAAAAAAAAAAAAAAAAAAAAAAAAAAAAAATCTGTAGTATTACTAGAAAATCTCTAGGCAACTGGGATTCCATAAACTTTTCTAGCAACCAATACAGCTATTTCTCAAGTAACACTACTGCATTAAACTGCAATAAACAGCACAAATACTTTCTTAGTGAGCGTACTAAGAAATCATTAGTAGACATTACAGGTGCTTTTTTAGTTAGAATACTAAGAAATGGTTATTAGTATTACAGATATTTCTCTTGTATCTTCACTAAAAAGTTCTTAGTAGCCGTTACATTATTTGTTTTAGGAAAACAAGCAACTCATCAATATTCTATAAATCTGCATGGTGCACCCCCAAAAATGTCATAGCACATTTAAAACACGAAGCAGCATATTCTAAATTGGCCCGATAAAATATTTCAAATTATGATGTACAATACATTTCATGCGTTTAAAATACTTTTTGAAGGAATGAAAATGAAAATAATTGATAAAACTATATTAAATCACTGCTTCCAAGTTGGGTTTTTTATTTATTTATTTATTTATTTATTTTATTATTCAACATATCTACCGCTATTTCAGAAAAGTAATCTTTGCTTTACATAATGACTCACTGTGCATGCATAAACCAAAGATTATTAGTCGGAAAAAAATAACAGATATTTTGAATAGAAAAACTCCCCTGGAATCAGTAGAATGCGTCAACATTTCTGAACTTGAAATGTATATGTATGTATGTAAAAATAATATAAATTTGTAAAATATTTGAATTTTCCAGATCAAATTAAGACCCAATCATGCTCTTTTATTTATTTATTTATTTATTCTCCTTTAGCCGTTTAATGCTTTATTTTAAATATATTAGACATTTAAATAAATGAATTAAAACGTTATATGTATGCGTTCACAATAGCGTTCTCAAATAAGAAACATTGGCCACTTCTGACTATTCTTTTATACCGTACTTAAAAATAGAACATATTGATAAGCAGGTTAAAAAGAGAAACAGTAAAGTACTGAGAAAAAATGAAAGATTCATTTTTTAATTTAAAAACTGGTATGAATTAAGTTGAAAATTTTACATTTTCTGCAAAAATGACGAAAATTTTCATTTTTGTGATTTTTTTTTTTTTTTTTTTTTTTTTTTTTTTTTTTTTTACATTGCTCTCTTTTTAAAATGAAAATGTGATTTCTATTTAAAGAAAAAAAAAATCTTTCAGTCATTTCATGTTAATCATTTAGAGTAAATACTGATAAAATGTAATTACTAAAAGAATAATTTTTGATTCAATATGTTCCCAATTGGGAACGTTGGTCTGTAAAAGCTTAACTTAGCAAATTAGAGATTCAATGTTAAAGAAATGCTCAAGCGAAAATCAGTTTAAAAGTTAAAATTTAAAGTATAAAATAAACTTTCTATGGCGTATATTGCAAGGTGTCTTATAATCCTTATAAGTATTATAATTGCGAATATGTGTGTGTTAATAAGTTGAATGAAGTCAAAATCTAAACGGAAAAATTAATGCCTTTGCACCTTTGCACACAGATTAGATTATAAACGAGAAATGAATATAGGCTGTGTTTCATTTATTTTGTTTCATTTTATTTATTATTTCATTTATTTTGTTATTCATATGTATTTTTTAATAATACAAAAATTAATTATTTTTCATACAGAATCAATAGACAATTTTCCTGCAAAATTTAATTTTCTTTTTGTTCCCAGAAAATAAGAATCTGGAATAATAATTTCTTTTCGGTAATTAATTATTACTTGAAAGATTTTCTCGTGAAAAAAGAAAATGAAATAAATAAATTAAGAAAAAAATCTATGAATGTGGCGTTGTATTAGAAAAAAGCGTAATTTTTTAAGCATTTCTAATAATACAAAGTGCGTGAATTTTGAGTAAGTGCGGAAAGAAGACGAATGTGACGGAAAATAAAGTGAATATGTTTCGATGCTGAAATAACATGGTCTTGAGTTATATTATCAATTCTTATAACATAAAGGAAATTATTAACGATATTCGACGGTTTATCGTCTACACAAGGTCAACATAAAGATTTATTTTTTAAATTTGAAATTGAAATAAGTTAATTGCATAAAAATGAAAATATATCAACGAATTTTAATTCTTACAGACGTTTATTTCAGAAAATATTAATAAAAAAATTTCCGTTATTTTTATTAAATTTTTACAAAAATTATTTTTTCTTTTGTCTGAGTTATCTCAAGCCCCCTTTAAATACGAAACTACCGTATTATTTCCTATAAAATGTGATAAAATGTGGGTTAATTATATATATTTTTTTAATTGCCGAGAATGAAATGTTTTACTTAACTAATTACATTTATCTTTTTTAGGGTTTCGTTCATCTGACGAAACTCTGTTCGTCTTACTTCTTTGTCTGTCTATTTGTCACAGAGTCCGCACACAAAATCTGTATAAGTCAGAGACTTCAAATATTGTGCACTTACAGCGGAATACCCCTTATCACACGACAAATCATAAAACTTTGAAAAAGTCTATTATTTTAATTAAATTATATTTTTTCAATGTCATCTGCTCCTTTTTGTAATTTAAATTTCAAAAGAGAATCTTAATTTCAACGTTATGTATAGACAGCATAGCTTGGAGGTAAAGTTTCTCGCTATAGTAAACAGAATATTCTTAACTCGATCCTGTGAGCTGGAAGTTTAAATTTTCATATTAAGGTGGATTTAATTAAAAGAAATTTCATATTTCTTGTAATGATTTTTTTAATGATTTATGCTTTTTTTTATCACTGACATTCATAATATTTTTTGGAATTTACTTATCTTTCTATTTTTAAAAACTATTGTGGTTTATTGATGATTCACCATTTTAAATTTCGTGTAAACATTTTTTTCGCTTTTATTAATTTAAAATTTTATTTTTATTTCCGCTATTTTATTTATTTTATTTATTTTATTATTTTTTTTTTTTACTTTCAAAAAACTTTAAATTTTGCATTTTATTTAAATTATTTGATTTAAACATTTTTAATTTGATTAAAATTTTAAAAAAACTTTCATTTATATTTATTTAAAATTAATTTTTTTGTGCTTCCATCTGCCTAAGAATTTAATAATTATAAATTGACAATTTCGATTTACTTATTAAAGGATAAATTGTTTTTAAAGAAATATTAAACGAAACACTTTATGCAAACTGCGATCGCACTTATCTTTTTTTTTATGCTAAATAAGACGCTATGGGTAATAACTAGTAATAAATATATTTTTTTTTTTTTTTTTTGTGAAACTACAAGTAAAAAAGGAAAACAATATAGAAAAAATCATGCGTCAAGCATAGATTCTGAAATACTTTTCAACGCATTCAGAATAATATTTGAAAAGAAAAACTTTACATTCTAATAAGTTGAAATATGATTAAAACGTTAACGCAATAATTGTATATGAATGCCGTATAATGCAGTTTCCATACTCCAGAAACAAAACGTGAAACATTTTAGTGCATTTAAAAAAATTTCTTTAAAAATATTTTCCATTAGAATGCGCGTCGTTCATCATCAAGCTGCCCCCTCCCCTAAACTCAATATTTTTTTTAGCACTTTCCAACAAAGTTGAAAAGTGCATTCGGTTTGTCTGGCCGTCTGGCCGTCTGTCCGTCTGTCCGTCTGTCCGCGCTCTAACTCCCGTAAATATACTCGGATTGCTATGAAATTTTTATACGTTATTGATGTTTACCCTAGCACGAACCCTATTGAAAATGAAGTATCTACCATGATTAGTTTATCTACTGAGAGAATCAAAAGTTTCCCATTACATTACGGCCTATGGGGAAAAATCGTTAATATGCTCCGATTGCCATGAAATTTTAGGACGTTATTGACGTTTACCCTAGCACAAATCCTATCGAAAATGAAGTTTCTACCATGATTAGTTTATCTAAAGGGCGAATCAAAAGATTCCCATTACATATTTTAAATATATTAAGCTTTTTCATGTATAATAAAATTGATATATGTCTCTGAAGCTTAATATAAATTATACGCTACTGTCTTGCATAATATGAAGTACATAGCATTTACAGGGCCACACAAAAGATTTCAAATAGTATATTTTTTCCGAAGTACCGTATATGTGTCCGATGATGGCTGATGGAGGGATGAAATGCATTTTAATTATGATATGCGCGTTTATATTTCGCTAAATATATGCACATTACATGGTGTGTATAAATGTTATAGTTGATATACAGGGCTACCCATAAAGAGCTCACCAACGTTACTGAATATGAGCGTAAATTATTTAAACGTGGTTCTTAAAAAAGCTATGCATTTTTACGCTGAGCTTCATTCAATTTACTGAGAAATGTTTGCAGAATATAGAAAAAAGGATATACAGGGCCACGCAAAGAATTCGGTACATGGACGCGTATGAATGATGATTTATGAGAATGTGATTTCAGTTGTTTTAAAAGTGTTTTAGTTTACAATAAATTTTAGCCTAATGCTGACGTGTAATAAAGGTACAATGTAAACTACAGGGCTGAACAAAAGTATTCAAGTATGTTTCCATCTAATAGTACGAATTGCTGAAAAAGAAATCTCAAGCTACTGGGTATTTTCTTGCTAAGCTAAATTTTCCCATTATATGAACTGACATATGACATACAGGGCTGTTCTAATGTACTGGAATACATATTTGGGTATATTTGGCTATACACTATTATTTCCCTAAATAACAAAGTTTTGTTAAAGATTTCATTAAGTGTTGGAAAGTGCTTCATAATCTATGCTTAAAGCATGATTTTTCATACTTGTTTCTATTCATACCACTTTTTGAAAAATAATTTCTGCCGCAGGCATGTATTACTACATTTTCAAGAGAAATGTTCCACAAAGAATGATTTTGTAAATTGTGGTATGACTGAATTTCATCGCCAATCGTGGCACGTGGACCCATTAACCAAAGGATTAATGGTGATTATTCCAGGAGGACAATAATGCTCCTGATTTTGACGTTCCACACGATTTAATAACAATGGCTACTGAGGATTTAAAATTAGTGCTGATTGTTCTGCCAGCAGAAGATTTTTTTTTCTTTAATTAAACAGTATGAATACAACTTGTCCAATAACCTCCACAGTTCTGATGTCGCCTGGGAGACACTAAAAAACACATTTAAAATGACACTAAAGGCTTCTAGAATTGTTAAAATTACTTCTATAATTTTTTAATAAATGATTGCATATCATAAGCAAATTTATAGACTGAGACACCTTTGAAGGTATTTTATACTCATTTTAAACGGGTTTTTGTGGTCTCACTTAATATTTGTCTCAGGACTGAGGGGGATAATCTGTGACATGCTTGTCCAAACAAATTTAATATTGGATAGGAATACAACTGATGAAGATCTCGAAATTTTTGGAAACAGTAAATGCGTTTGATCAGAATGGTCAAAAACAGATCTGATTCTATTGGAGAATACTCCGGAATAATAATAATAATAATAATAAAATCACAGTCACAAATAACTCTTCCTTAAGCTAATCCATCGCATGATTTTGAAAGCTATTTTTAGGCTCCTATACTCATCGTTCAATCCGTCCGTCTGTCCATATATAACAACGCAAAAACTAGCCAACCGAATCATTTGAAATTTAAAATACATAATTATTACATAATTTTGTCGAGTCATTTCAAATTTTATAAATATCGGATGCATAGTTCAATTACAGGGAAAATCAAAAGTATTTCGTAACATTACCGTCAATGGGAAAAATAGTTTCAAGTGCATTTTAATGATGTTACACTCTTTTGAACATAATACAATTTATATGCTTCTATGAGGCATATACTAAAATATACATTCTGATGTGCAATCTGTGGTACAAAGAATATTTTTATTAATATACAGAGCCACACAAATGTATTCTATTGCATAATGGTATAGGGGAAAACATTATTTGGGGTGCATTTTAATGATATAATAAACTATTTCACATTTTATGAAATTGATATACATTGCTGAGGTTTACTATAAGTTAATTCCTGTACAATAGAGAATATTTAGTATTTAAAAGGATACACAAAACATTTCGGATACTGTATTATATCCGAAGTACAAGTATGATGTGTTTTAAAAACTTCGTTATCGTACAAACTCACCTCATTTGTTACGTCTGACGTGCAATTTTCGACACGTTTAAAAAACAGTTTCATGAATAGATTAAAATAAAGAGAATAGTTGAAGATTAAAAAATCAAAAACAGCGTCGTAAACAGTCTTCAGCAAAACCCCGACTTCAATCATCTGGAGGTAATGATATAGAAAAATAGGAAGAAATGAAGAAGCCTAAACACCAAAATTATTTAGATCTAGTTCTATTCCATACCCTCCAGAAATCAAAAGAAAATAATGAGGTTTAACGGGAGACAAAAGTAAAAAAATGAGTTAAGGAGAAAAAACAAACTGTAAGGAAAGTGAGTTAAAACAAGTTGTTTGTTTAAAATATATAAACATTGCTTCGTTAAAATTGATGTTGTTTTGGTCATTCGTTAGTTACTTCTTGTTTTATAAATGGTAAAATTGAAAGTGTTTACAGCGTGAATGTTGAAGTATTCATTATTCAGCTATTCGAGTAAATATATTAATCTTGTATTTGAAACATGAATCTATTTGTTCTAAATGTTTAGTTTATTATTAAATAAACTTATTATGTTTAAACTTATAAATGTATTAAGTAGTTCAAAAATAGAGATTTATCTTTCAGTTTTATGTATTTCAACTCTAGTATTTTAAAATTTGATCGCATTTAAATTAATATCTTAAAATTAATAGAAATGTATAAAATGCATTGTCACAAGTGGGCCTTTTGGATATGTCATTTAGGTTTTATAGACTATAAATGAGACAATCGTAAATTACTTGCTTCAGATAATGATTCAATTTCTACAAAGAACATTAGTTTTGAATTAAATACATTATTTAATTATTTTATGCTTGATAAAATGCATATATTTATTTAGTAAAATGCTAAATATACCCTAAATACGACAAAACTATGGGTAATCGCATCTTATTTCGGCATATTTTATATTATTTTAGATATGATTTTGTAGGTTATCTCCACCAATCACTGACCAATATAGCTAATTCCTAAGCTATTTTAGAGGTATATATCCGATTACAGGAATATTTTGAACACGAATGTCTATCGTATCATTTGCGCCAATAAAGTTATTTTTGTAAAAGCTACGAAATTTAAAATTTATTACAGTCTGTAGGTTCTATACGCAACATTTAAAAAACAACCCCCATTTTCCATCAAATAAAACTTCGATAATAATAAAAATCATTTTATGTGCGATGAAAATCTACTAATTTAGGATATTTTGAATCTTGTGCGTTTTCAGCGTTATCTAGCTCTATAAACGGAAAGAATCTTTTTTAATGCAAGAAACCGCTAAAAATTCATTAAATTTAAAGTATCATAACTCGTTAAGTTCTTGGTGTAAAGCGATAGGAATATTTCTCACTTGTTAGAGCGTGCCTTAGAAACATGCTTCTGAAACAAAAGTTTTTTTAAATGCCCATAGTTATGTGAGAAGTTTCCGAAATGACTTCACATGAGTTTTCTCATCTTTACATCAGTGTATCGCTTGTTATCAATCCTGAAGCAAATATTTCAAGCTGTGTAACAAAATTTATAAATGCATGAATATATCGAAGGTAATGCTAAAGATGTTAATGCAGCATATGATTGATTGTCGAGCATGCTTGTAAAATATGAAACGTTTACTTGAGAATTGATAAATGGAAAAACTACTTCGAAACATTACGAAAGTTACGGGTGGAAAAAGAAACTTTTGTTTCGGAATTGCTTTCATTGTATTTCGAAAGAGCAACACTTTTTGGAATCGTGGATAACACTGGAGAATTTGTAATATATTTTTATAAACCGTATTAAATTTCGCGATATTTTCGGAAACGCATATTTTTATCGTGTGATATATTTCTTTTTTCCTAAATACAACTTATGGGACAAAAAGTTTTTAAAATTCGTAAATAATAATAATAATAATAATAATAATAATACTTTGTTTGGCTTAAGGGATTTTTTAATGGAAATCATGGAGATGAACATTTTGAGCCTTTTTTTCAATTGCATGTATGCATCTAAAAGAAATGGTCTATGAAATAGCCACTGATCAGCGATAATAAAGCACCCTAGACAATGTTTAATTTGAAACTGGCTACATATTTTACCTCACCTGTTGTTCATTTGAATAAAATTAAATGTTTGTTATCCAAGTACCCCTGGCAATGTTGTCAAATTTGTATTTTCATTTCTTTCAAAATTTCCCAATAGTAATTATCTTCTTATTTGATCTCAGAATGCTTTTTATTAAATAAATAGAATATTTACTATTTTCAAATTCTGATGGCTGTTTAAATAATAATAATAATAATAATAGGCATTAAATAGGTAATACTGTCCGGTATACGCAGTCTACTAAATTTGTTTATTCATATTGCTTGATTGCCGCCATTTTCTGAAATAGTAACATTCGTCTTATTTCTTTAATAGTAATATTCGTCAGATAAAAAAAAGATAAAAGGCAGTTCTCTTGTCTAAATTGGCTATTTTTTGATACAATTTTTTCTCTCAAATGCTTGAAATTGACTGGCGCTCTTAGTTATACACTGTAAAGAAGACATGTGTTTCTCAAATTACGAAAATTTGTCATAATCGAAACAGTCCCAAATTTTTTCAAGTGTTTTGCTTATAATTTACAGAATTCTTAATATAAAAAAGTTCCTATCCGAAAACATGACAAATAACATTGTGCAGAACATCCTGTAATCAAAATTAAAAAATAATAAAAATTGTATGAAAAATTACCAGGTTTACTAAATAATTTTTACTGCGCATGTGTGAAGGCTATCAAAATTTTATTTGTTTATAGTTTTAGCTAAGAGCAACTAGTATTTTTATTACTTTAGTATAGAGTAACTTTTGTGAGTGTCTCAAAAACATTGCTTGAAAATTGTGAAAGTGATTGTCGATGGAATAAGCTCAAAATCCATTATACCTAAAAGGAAGCAAAAGTATGAGGGGCTGTATCCATATATTAATGATTGATGTCAGTTTGAATACACAATATGGCACGTGCTACTATATTTGGATACAACCTCTCATTTTTTTCTTCATTTTGGGAACAACGGATTTCAAGCTTTTTCTATCGACGATCACTTTCAGAATTTTCAAGCTACGTTTTTTGAGACTTTCACAAAAGTTGTTGTATACACAATATGTAAATGAAAATTTCATAGCCTTCACGCATGCGCAGTGAAAAATTATTTAGTAAACCTGCTAATTTTTCATACACATTTTTTTAAATTCTGGTTACAGGGCATTATGTACAATGTTGCTTGTCATATTTTCGGATAAGAATATTATTTTATATTAAGATCTCCGCAAATTATAAGAGAAAAACTTGAAAAAATTTACGACTTTTTTTTTTATAAAAACCTTAATTTCTCTACGAGCATACATGCTATCCACATAATAATAAATACAGATTATTACAATAAGCCATTTAATAGTAAGCTATAGTTTGATTAGTTTGACTTTTTGTAGATTAGTTTTGACATGATTATACAAAAGACATTCGTTCTTTTTCAATTTTTTGACGGTCTCCTATGGAGTTTTGGGGAAAAAAAAATCTTCTCGGAAATGTATGACCCGTCCTATTATATTTACACACTTAGAGTTGCAGGATAATTCCTAATGTATTTTTCTAGATATTTAACAAAATGTCTAAAATCGCAAGAGGCTAGTCACTTTTTGCCGAATAGTGTATAATCTGTGTTATTAAACTATTGCATTTATTTTTTACACTTGAATTAAAATAACTCTAACAGGGAATGTAATTTTCCTTTTAAAATTGATTATACTTAAGTATATCAATGTCTAAATTTATGAAAGAAATGGAGAAATCTCTTTTTCAAATGCTGATGTATGAGCAAATATGATATTCCCTAACAACTCGTATGCATTGTGAATAAAATGTTACAGTATGAAATCTGCATTTGTTGCTAGATATCACCCCCCCCCCCCCTCCAACAAAAAAAAAAAAAAAAAAAAAAAAAAAAAAGCATTTTTAATAATAATAATAAACGAAATCTTTCCATTTCCTTAAAGAAATTTTATATGAAAAATAATAGTGTCCTACATTACAATAATTTCTATGAGAGTTAGGGTTTTCAAAACCCATTAATAGCAAAAAATTTTTGAACGACCATTGGGAGAGGATAGGGTCATATTAAAATGTTGTCGCATATTGTAAAGCAAGGATGGGAGTAACAAGTAAAAAATTTAGAATAGCATAACTTACTCATTAATAGGATTATAAATGAATTTTTATTTTTACGATTAAATATGCAAATTATGAAATGTATTTCAGAGAAAACTCATTATTTTAGTATATTATAAAATATTCAAAAGACGGCTTTCAAATTATATAAAAAATAAAAACTATACAATGAAACCAAAGTTCATTAAAACATTATTTAAGCATTAAAAATTAAAGTAATCTGATATTTTCATGCGAAAGATATGGTTAAAAAATTGCATTATGTACAAATTTTTACCTTAAAATTATTCAAAATCTTTAGTGAATAGAATATTATATATTATGAGTGTTGTAAAGAAATATACAATAAAGATGTAAGAAATATTTCAAAAGTAAAGCTTTATTTATTTCTTTTGATCCATTCTGGCTCTTGTTGACAGCAATGCTTTCTTTTTACAATTCATACAATTTGTCCAAAAAGCATATTTTTTTAATGCAAAAAAGAGAAAGGCCAATTTCTTTTCTCTGAGCAGTAAAAAGTGTGCTATTTAACAAATAATAAGCACAGCAAGTATTTATTAAATTATTACTCCATTAAGGCAGGGTGATCCTGCTGAAAGTGTCTGGGAAAAAAATCTGCCCTACATAATGCTTCTAAGACTTAGTTTTATTATATTTATCAGACAGCGGCTTCAAAACTTATAAATATAAACAACAATTCATTTAAATAAAAAGGCAGATTATACTTAATAACATCTAACAACAATTCATAAAAATAGAAACAAATTTAAAATAATTTTATTTATTTATTTAATATATTAGGCATTTAATTTATTAATTATTATTTTAACTTTTTTAAACACAAACAACTACTGATGCAATGTTTACAAAACATATAAAAATCAATAATTTTGTTGACTAACTTGTATTTTATAATGTTCAAGTGCATCCTTTATTTTTAAGAATTAAAGGCCAAAATTTATATAAAGTAAGGATAAAAAAAAAAAATTAACTTTGGTACTTTATTGTTATAAGCAGTCCCCTCAATTACAATTATGCCAATTGCGCAATTTCAAATTTTCTAAAGGTCATCGCCAAGCTTATATATACATCATATAAACATAATGCACAATGTGTAAGCCAAATGTTCATACATGAAACATACGTCTTGTACCAGACCCGACAACTGGTGTCCTAGGGCCTGGTACAAGACCTCTTGAACTTTTTATGTCTCAAAATTTTTTCCCCACTAATTTTCTCATTTTCTCAGTACATAATTTTAATGTTGAGTCTTAGACTTTTCTTTCAGGACAAACACCTTCATACTTTAAATGGGACCCTGGGACTCTTTTTTTAAAATTTACCCACTTTTTGTACATTTCTTTAAAATATTATTCTAAACAATAATTCATATCCTATGTTTAATTTTGACTAATTAAAGATCTAACGCGCTAAGTTTTTAACATATTTTCTTACTGTTTGTAATTATCAGTTGGCCCCTTTTGGGCCCTCCATTATAGCTTCCTTTAAAATGGTCTGATTTACTAGATTTTACTTTTCAAACAAAGTCTTAGGTTCTCAAACTAATACATGAACGGTACGAGAAATTTCAGACATTAGCTACCACCAATTTTGAATATTAACCGCCTTCTTGGGACCTTTGGTGCAACTTTTTTCTAAATGACCCAAACTCCATGCAATTTTCTTTAACGGTGTATTTCGATTCAAACTGCTTATTTTCCGATTTATTTTTGACTTCATTATTTTCTCTCATATGCATCAAACTGGCAAATTGTCTTATTTAGAAAGTAGACAAGGTACCGTAATTGTCGATTCTTTGATAAATGCAGAAAATATTGCAAAAAAAGCAATTAAAGTTGGCTTTTTGAACCAATTTTTCCGATGCGGGAGATTTGAGAACGAAAAAGGGGTCATACTGAGAAAGTAATTGTTCATAAATCAAATTCTAATGAATTGAGCGCAAAATAACATCACATGGCACCTTATACGTCTCTACAAAAATCACCTCAGCAAGTTTCATGTTTCTACTTTTCAAAATGAGCCTGAAATTGTATCGGAAAATTTTAAACCTTGAATGTGGAAGAGCATTTTTTCGAATACACCCTTAACATAGCTCTTTCGTCCTCCAATTATTATTAAAACTGCTAAAAATATCTTGATACCCCATTACATGCCAGTTTAATTCCTTGCACCTTGGGGTCCGGTACTGTGCCATTTAAATTTTTTGTACCATAAATTGTTAATAAATTGCTCCCTCTTAATCCGAACTTCATTTTTGGAATCCTCCTCCATTTAGTTTTCGTTCCCGTTTCTAGATTCTATTTAAAAATCCTGAGCCCCCTAAGATCACGTAATGTCCCACTCGTGGGTCCTTCGAACATTTTGTGTGGCATGCATTTTTTACTTCTTAATTACTTCACATTTTCAATACAAATTTTTAAAATTGAGCCTTGGGATCCTCTTTCCGGACCAACACCTTCATATTTTTTCTATGACACTAGGTTTTAAGCATTTCTCCCTAAATTTTGCATATTTCTTCAAAGTTTTATCCGAATGATTAATTTACACATGCTTAATTTTGACTAATTGAAGATCTAAAGTGTTAATAACTAAGACCATTTAACATGTTTCCGTGTCAGTCCCTGCTCATGTTGGTCCTTTGTTAGAGTTTCCTTAAAAAAGGCTTTTACATAATTTACATTTCTTTAACACAGTGTAAAGCATAGCGCGCCAAAATGGTTTTCTCCTCGAAAAACTGTGATTGGAAACACTCCCACCGAAACATGTATGCCGTCTGTGTGCATCCGTAGCTTGACAGCAAAAACAAAAATTTGTCAACGGAAGGGAAAAATGACAGTCTTTCTTTTTTTTTTCGCGGGGAGGAGGGTGGTAAATGTAAAATATACAATTTCAAAGTATTAAAAAATAGTAATAAATATTAATTATATTATTTCAACTGTTGCAGCAGACTCTTTTAATATGGAGTTTTCTTGCACATTTGTTAAAACTTTGTTTTATTAAGAAATCTTAATTTTGTTATGGTGTATTAACCGCAAAGCCTGATGCAGAAGTGTTGTAAATGCTAATAGTGTGTTAAATGGAAGATAAATTTGCGGAACTTTGCTCATCTAAACGGTTCCATATTGTCAATTATTTCCATCAGTTATTTCAAATTTATAGGAAAAACACAATTTTTATCCACCGTCCAGGGACGGGCATGTACACAAGTAGTATATATATTTGGATGTATGTGTGTATCAAATTAAATTTAGTCTGCGTTTGCGAAAGACATATTAAGCATTTAAGCGACAGATTCAAGTTAAGACAGATAAGGGTGTAGTATATTTGTCGTAAAGAATTGCTGAATGCAGTACAAGATGATGAGAATGAATAATTATGCTTATGAATTTATATCCTTTATCGTAATCAAAATGAAAGTTTCTTATGATATTTTATATAATGTGGTATGTCATTTAATAACACAGTCGTGGGAAACAGAAAGTGCAATATTCGAGTTTCTGATATTTTTATTCATTCTGAATATTATTTTTTGAGAATGCTTAGCTTAGTTACGATATATAACATTGAAAAACGTTAATCCTAAATAAAAGTTTATAGCATTAAATGTGTTTCTTTAATTTTCAATACTGTATACTAATATCTCAAAGAAATTTCTGTAGAAGATTATCTATTTACATGTTAATATTCAAAATTTTTTTACACGGTTTATTTTTCTTCTGTGTATGTGGGAAATTATATCTATATACTGTATTTGCTTCATTTATTATATACATCTTTATATTCAAAAATTTTAATAGTTTTTTTTCTTTTTTGTTTGTGTATGTGTGAAATTATATCTATACTGTATTTGTTTTATTTATTATATATTTCTAATCATTATATGTCTGAAATCTTAAGACGGATAAAAATGCAGTAATTATCACAACGGGGAACACTAATAGTAGAAAGGTAAAAGTTCATGTATGTGGTTGAATAATGGTTTAAAGCCTAATCTTAAATAAAAAATTACAGCATTTTTTAAGAGATTTCTTCAGTCACGCAAAAAGACCCGCTAGCTAATGCTGATCCTATGGAAAAAATTTATAAAGATATCTCGGTTACATTTGAAAATTTTCAAGTGATTTTTTTATTACTTTTTCTAATTTGATTGCAGATTTTGCTTTATGAGGATGTTTTCACTCTTCAAACAGGTTTTTAAAATGAAAGTATCCGCGTCAAAAATAGTTTAAAACAAAATCGATAAAGTAAAGAAACGTTCTTCGTACAGATCGATCTCACCTAGCCAATGAAAAAAAATTACCTAAAAATAATGAAATGCTACTGAGATAAATTTATAAATTACTTCTAGTATAAATGAATGTGCCTTTTTACTTGATTGAAATAGCCTAATTGTGGATATCAAGATCTCACAGAAATTGCTGCACAAAGCTATTTATTTACATTTTTATACCCAATACATACATATATATGTGTGTCATTGTGTGTGAAATTAAAGCTAATCTGCGTTTATTATGTATTCAGATCATTAGATCGCCGATCATTAGTTACCTTTTTTACCAAAATCATAAGACAGATAAAAGTGTAGTAATTATCACAAAGAGTTTCCGTTTGTTAGACAAAAGTGGAGAGAATCAATATTTATTCTTACGAAAGTACATTATTCAGCCTGATCTAAATGAGGGTTTGTTCTGATAGTTCACATAAAGTGAAATGTCATTTGCTGGCATAGTCCGGAAAAGAAAGTTCTAGTCAAATGTTTCATATGTTTCATTCAAACTACATATTATTTTCTGAGCATTATTAATTTATTTACAATATATAAGGTAAAAAAAAGCAGTCGGATGAGACAATCTCAAAACTTTCATCTATATCTTACATGTTACTACTTCGAAATTCGCTATCAAAGTGACAAAATTAAATGATAATCTATGCTCATCATGAAGATTCTAAAGGCATGAAGTCCATTCGTTCTTGAAATAAGACTATCGGGAAAAATTTAACATAAAAGTGCCACCAGTCGGGGGATTTACACCAAAACCATAATCAGAAATAACATTTATCAAGATATGCCTGAATCTTACGTTTGATGAAAATTTGTGCATTCGTTTTAGAGATAAAGTTATTGCGAGAATTGGGGAAAAATCAGTATAGCAGCGCCAGCTGTCGGGAGATTGACACCAAAACATAAAAAGAAGCAGTTTATATCAAGGATTAACTGAATCTGCAAGTTTGATGAAAATCCATGCATTAATTCTTGAGATGGAGCTATTGCGGAAATCGTGAAAAATGTATCATAGCACCACCACCAGTCGAGAGATTTACACCAAAATCTAAACAGCACGAAGTCGTGTCAAGGACTAACCGAATCTGAATTTTGATGGAAATCCATGCATTAGTTCTTGAGATACAGCTGTTGCGTATATCGTAAAAAATGCAGCATAGCAGCACCACCTGTTGA
This sequence comes from Maratus speculifer, assembly GCA_964019185.1. Lineage (NCBI taxonomy): Eukaryota > Metazoa > Arthropoda > Arachnida > Araneae > Salticidae > Maratus > Maratus speculifer. The sequence goes on from OZ025299.1 coordinate 187,570,711, forward strand.
GCGATTTACACCTAAAACTAATCAGTATAAATTGTATCATGGTCTACTCAAGTATAAATTTTTATCAAATTTCCGTTCATTAGTTCTTGAGATAGAGCGCCAACAAAATTTATGTCACATACAGACAGTCTAACAAAGGAACCACTTTTGGTGTTGCTCGCACCTATAGCACTAAGACGTGATGCATTTTAAAGCCTTATATTATGAAATTTTAGAATCGAAAATATTTTTCTGTTAAAATCATTTTTTTTTTTTTTTTTTTTTTTTTTTTACAGCAGCAAAACTTTTCCAAAATGCTATTTTCGAGGCCACTTAATAAGACTAATAACATAGCTTTTTTTTTTTTTTTAACGTTATTTGGAAAATAGCTGTTGTCCTCGGTACAGAACTGAAAAATCTGAAGTATATCTGAATTTTTTTAATGGTTGAATTCCGAAACTTACTTTATTTTATTCATTTTCTGATTGGTCCATGTTTTATGTCCAAAAATGGAACACTTCTGTTTTTTATTTTATTCGTTTTCAGACTGGTCCATATTTAATGTCCAAAAACGGAATACTTCTGTTGCCACAATGACAAAAAATGCAATTAAAAAAATAATAATAAGTTGAAAACAAATTTTGATAAAGATTTCAAACAATTTTCATTTTAAAGTGAAATTTTTTTCTCTACGTAACGGTGTAAAAATTTTAAATGTGCGTCGTTTAAAAGTTTGCAGTTCCGAAAATTGTAAAACTGAAATTTCATTTAAAATTTGTTTATGATGGGTCCAGGAAAATTAATGTTTAAGTCTTGTTATGATCATCCTAAAAATAATGTTTATTATTATTAATAATTTAAATATAGAATTTATTTATCAGAGTTTAAAATTTAAGTCTTTGAAAATATCATTTTACAAATAGTCGTTGTAATTTGTTAAATTACAATTTTGTTATTTTTCTTGTGTGTGTGAAAGATAGGACTCAACGAGACGAATATAATAATGCCATTCAAGAAATTACTTTAGCTTACGGTATTTTTTTATTTTATTTTATCGGCTTATTATTTTATTTTATTTGTTTATTTATTTATTTTTGAAAAGCATTTAAAACATAAATTAGTTAATAATAAACATAAAATATTGAAAAAAGTTTAAAAAATCCTTCAAAAACCTGTGAATTATGTTTTCAAAAATAACGACATTAGATTCACATTTTTGGTGGAGAAAAAGTTGGCGTATTTTCAAAAGTAGAATTTTCCGGCAACCCTAGCCGAATGTTGTAGCCCCAAAATAAGGCAAACAAAAACTTTGTAACAACATATTTGCGGACTTAACTCAATTTTGGCGTGAAATAAACAAATAAAAATTTTAAAATTTTAAAAATATATAAAATATTATATAAACAGGCTCTTTAACTTTTATGTATAGGGCTACAAAATACACCAGGTCTTGATGCTAAGTGCGAGCAACACCAAAGTGGTTCCCTTATAAGTCACAGACTCAAAGATTCACAGACATACTCTTTGTAAAAACATGTTTTTAGGAATATCTGACTCCCTAAAAATGTAAATCAGTTAAAAACCGGAATTCGAAAATTCTAATGAATCCAATACAGTGCAGCCTCGATTACCGAAAATTTTGGTTAGTAGAAATCTATACTAATAAAAGAACAAAACGCTCTGTCTGTCTGTGTGTGTGTCTGTGTGTCTGCGATGGCTAGCAAAATCTACAGCACGTACGAAGCTCAAAATTTTTTTGAGAGTAGCCCAATGTCTCTCCTGATGCACATGAAGTTCAGAATTTCAAAATTCTATTTATTAACTGAGTAATTAATTAAATTCCAAAGCTCACTCTAATAAAAAATCACTTTTTTTCGCTTTTTTTCCATTTCATTTTCTTATGGTTGATTGGTTGCATAAAATTTTCGCAGAAATAATAAAAAAAGCTGGGACAGACGTTTAAAATTCATAGACTGGCAAACTGTCAGTTTAAATGAAGATTTTTTTTTTAATCACAGCTGCTGTACACCATGGAGAAAGGCGAAGTAAAGTGAAAAAAGGTTTGCAACACGGAGTAAGAAGTGTCTTACTCCGTGGTTTGCAATATTAAACCATTTATCGCTGAAATTTTAATGTCTCAAACAAAAGCACGAGGAAGGAATTTTGTATTAATAAAACGAATTGAAAGAAACGAATTACAGCTGAAGCATATTTTACGAAGAAATAGTAATTTTTTAAAATGTTTTTTTTCTATTATATTATTTAGGTTAAAGTTAGGTTAAAATTAAATTGCATTTATGTTATGGTTAGAATAAGGATATGTTACAATAAAGTGAATACATTTAGGCTAGGTTACATTTCTGTTATATTTAATTTACGGTAGGGTACTGTTAAGTCGCTGTTAGGTTACAGACAGGTTCTGGTTACGGTATAAAAGTTTAAGGTTAGGAATTTATACACAGAGTGAACCTATACGCAAGATTTGATTAAAAATAACACTTACTTTTGTTAAATAGCTCTGAAATTATAGTACTATATACCAACCTTTCAGCTACCATCGTGTATCGATTTCATTCATGGTATAGTCGGATTTAAGAGTGATATAATTAGTTTGAAATTCAAAATATTTCACTTGGGATTTGTATGTGAAAATAATAATTAGTTACGTGATTTAACAGTGATTTTTACGGGTAAATATCAACTTTTTTACACGAAAATCATGCAATCGTTGGATACATATTCCCTCCCGCGTTTTTCATTGCTCATTTTGAGTATTTTTAGAGCTTAATATTAGTTGTTTTTAAAACCGATTTTTCACACAGTCAGTGGTTACGTATTTCAGACAATGCATTTCTGCATGTAACGAGTTAATGATAAAATCATACAAATTTCAAGTTCGTTTAATATTGTTAATACGGACCCGGGCAACGCCGGGCGGATCAGCTAGTTATATATAAAAACTCAACGTTCTCGTAGATTTAACGTTTCATAAACCAAAAAACAACTGAACATTTTTAAATGATAAAAATTAATACGTAAAGTTATGTTTAACAGCTCAATAAATTAAAAAAAGATATCCTCCACACTGTTGTCAATCAAGTGGCTTCTTGATGTAATTGTAGTACTTATATGCCGATAACAATTTATATAATTAATTATTATACCGATAACAATTACACTTGAGGATCAACAGTGCCACATGCAGCGATGTAGTGGAGGGTATACGGGGGTATACGCCGTATACCTTCTGGATTTTTTTAAGGGAAAACCGTATACCCACTGTTTCTCAAAAAAGTCATATTATACACACTCTAAGGTATACCCTCTGTCTTGAGTGTATACTCTCTGGGTAGGACGTTTATCCTCTGTATTTTTACAACTACATCCCTGGTCACATGACCACTGGAAGCAAACTCTGTCTTCATTATCGGCTCATTTAACAGAAACCTTGTTTAATAGAAGCTCGGTTAATTAAGGTACTACTGTTCTTTTATCTGTAAAGATAGAAGAAAATAAAAAACTAAGTTAATTTATTTTACTTACAATTGTATATACCAAGATCTCAAAGAGTGAAAAAACAGTATTTATTTATTTATTTTTATTCAGTATTTTTATGTTTTATTATTTGTAGTGTGTATGTGTGTGTGTGTGAAATAAGATATATAAGGCTTTTTCATCAGTTATTAAGGATGTTCTTAAATCAAAAAGGGCAATGCTGGGAAGGGTGACACATGCTTTAATTTATTTTCTTATGGAAATGCATGATAATAGCAGGTGTTGTTATTCAGAACCTGTCTAATTGCACTCAATTTTCTGTTTTTTTTTTTTTAAACACAATACATCTTTCATAACAAGCCTTGTTATGAAAGTTGACGTTTTTGAGCACATTTCTCGACGAAAGCAGAAAAATTGGTCGAAAAGCAGGAGAAAAACTGGTGATCACGTGATCGAAATAGCTTAGAACTGGGTAGGTAATTTAACTATCATAAAATGGAAAATTAAGTTCGATTCGAAATCGCTTCCATAATCAGGCATTCCAATTTCATATCATTCCGTTAAAAAATAAATTTGTAAATGTGTCAAAACGTTTTGCGCTTGTTGAGCGGACCAGTTGAGAACAACCTTAAGTAATTCTGATCATTAGATTTCTGAAATCTTAAGACAAGTAAAATTATGGTAACTGTCTTAATGAGTGGTAGTATGGAATACAATGTTGAAGAGAATTAATAATTATGCTTATGAAATTGCATCCTGCGTCCTATTCAAAATAAAAGTTTCCTTTGCTTGATCACACAATGCGAAATTAATTACTGATATAGTGAGAACGGAAAATGCTGTATTCGAGTCATCAATATTTTATTCTATTTAAATATTATTTTTAGAACAATTATATTTTAATTGATTTTTTTTTTTTTTTCGGATGGCATTTTTTTAGTTCTTACACAAGGTCTAAGTAAACAAAATGTGTAAAGATTTTTTTTTTTTCAAATGTCATCGAATGTAATATGTTTAAAAGCTAATAATTTACGTAATAAATGTACATAATAGCTATGGATCTGTCAGCAGACGAGCTGTCTAGACAGTTTTGTAAATATATATACAGCACAATTATTCAAAATTAGCTCTTTCATATTTTCCAACACAGTTGTTTATGACTTCGGTTTGCCTGTCTGCTCATACTCTAACTGTCCCAAATGTACTCGCAAAAAATAATGAACATAAATATACTTGCCATGTAATTTATATATTTTATTGTGATTTACTGTATCATGCTCTGCTACTGGAAATGAAACGTGTAACCTTTAGTTTACAGATGCATTCAAAATAATCCATTTATATTTTAATCTATATATAAAAAAAATTGAGACGCATTTAAATGATGTTAGTCTGTTTTAAGTATAACAAAATTGATATCCATTTCTGAAGTGCGCACTAAATCATGAATCCAATAGAATATGGCGTTCAAAGCATTTACTATTCATTTAAAGGATTACACAAAAGAATTTGATGGCATAATGCTCCAAGATCGCATAATTGTTTGCAGCAGATTTTAAAGATTGTACATTATTTCAAATGTAATAAAATTGATATTCATCAATGAGATGCACTAGAAAATTCTTACTTTATAATATGATCACAAATTTAAGAGCTTTGAACTAGAGCCTTTGAATTAATCTATAAATCCTCAGAATAAATTATTTAAAAAGATTATGTTAAATACTTATGAAAACGCGACGGTACACGAAATAAGATTTTCACACCTTAAAAACAAATTCTTTTAACTTTTATCTTGAATACAATATTCTAGCAATATGAACGACTAGTAGTATGTTCTAGTATTAATATAGAAGTTTTAAAATCAAATTTATTTTTTAAAAGAAAATGAAATAAATTACTCAAAAATATGGGTGGCGTGCTGTATGTTACCAAGTCATTTTTAACCTAAAAACAACTGTTAATCATATTTTTGTTTCATGCAATGTCCATTACTCCTAAATATTATTTCCCAACAATAAAATTAGATCCTAAAATTACCAACTGAACTGATTAATAAAACTCGTCCGTTTGCAGTTACCGTAATTTTCGGTGTATAATCCGCGGATCAAATAATTCATTTTTGACCCAGAAATTTTATTTAGTAATTGAAGCCAAATATTTACCACGATCTGAAATGTTACATTTTATTAAAAAAATTTTACGGGTCAAAAGATAATTGATTGTTAGTCTGTTTTAAGTATAACAAAATTGATATCCATTTCTGAAGTGCGCACTAAATCATGAATCCAATAGAATATGGCGTTCAAAGCATTTACTATTCATTTAAAGGATTACACAAAAGAATTTGATGGCATAATGCTCCAAGATCGCATAATTGTTTGCAGCAGATTTTAAAGATTGTACATTATTTCAAATGTAATAAAATTGATATTCATCAATGAGATGCACTAGAAAATTCTTACTTTATAATATGATGAGTGAAACAGTTATTCGTTTACAGCAGGCATGTCAAACATGTGGCCCGCGGGCCACGCATTTGACCCCATGGCCGGCTACACAAATAATTTCTCTTTTGCCGGCCAAGCCTTCTATTCTGGCGCCCACATGCCCTCTCAGACTTCCCCCATTCATTAGTTTCGGCCCTGGTGGAATATACAGCAACAGAAGGAGAAAGGAATACATAACAACAAATAAAAAAATACAGCTGATAAGATTTTAGAGTGACGATCTTTTGCAATTTGTTGAATGCCCCTTACTCAAAAGAAATTCATACTTACCCAGGTGGACTATTTCTGAGACTTTACGCCATACTTCACTGCCGCTGTTTCATTCATGATATTGTGTATCCCACTTCCAAAAGTAAAAAAAGAAAAATATATATTCTCTTTCCGGTACTTGTCTTCCAGCGATCCATACCTGACCTTGCTTTTCCCCCAATTCTTTAGCATGGATACTCCAATGATATGCATTCAATGAGATCGAAATTCTTGAAGAAGAGGACAAAAATCATTTGACAAACGAAGTTCAACTTATTAGTAGATGGTTAAAAACTTTACATAATACATTATAGAATTTCCTTAAGAGGACAGTGAACTTTGGTTATCAGGAAATTCGACTAAAAAAACTTTTTTTTTTTTTTTTTTTTTTTTTTTAATCAGGTGAATTATGAAAGTAAATTATCAAATTCACCAAAAGTTTTTTTAACTCTTAGGTTTATTCGCAGGGAATTAAGCTTTTATATTTGTAAACAAACTATACATTTAAACAGTTGTTTTTGCTTAAAATGCTGTTTTCTCAAAATTTAAAATATCGCACATTTTTAACTTTTGAAACATTCCTTATGCGTTCCTTAAAACCAGATTCATTCGAAATTTATACTGCATGGCTCTTATTAAACAATAAATAAATTTTAACACAAAAAGTTGCATCACAAGGATATTTAAGTGTTAAAATTTGTGCATATGAAATTATATAGCTACCTTTTTTTTCAAAATAATAATAATAATAATAATAATAATAATAATAATAATAATAATAATAATAATAATAATAATAATAATAATAATAATAATAATGTGTAACGTGTGTACTTTAATGTGTAAGTGTACACAAAAAATCAGCCAGATTCTTGTCCTTATAGGTGCATTAAAACTGCACAGTAGATAATCACATACTTTAGCATAAAATTTCAATTGAAAGCATCTAGAGAGATACGGAAAAAAAAAAACTATGCGTCCTCCCAGACAGTTTCACATATTTACATCCCTATGTGAAAATGTATTAATCCAACTATATTTATTCTCTTTATCCAAAAGGTACTATGTTTATATTTTCAAATACCTTTTTCTGCATGACCTTATAATAAACATAGCCCTTTATGACCCACCCTATATTTCAGGGATAGGTCGGCTTGCATTTCAGATAAAAGCAATCTCTTTATTATTTGAGGCTTGACAAGAATGTCGGCAAAGCTCTGCTGTTGTTAAGAACTCTAATAGGCATCATTAGTATGACAAGTAAGAACACGCGAGTCAAAAAAGCCGTAAAGGCATGTCACTTCACCGGTTAAAGAGATGACATCTCATTACCTTGATTTGCTAACAACGTCACTGATCTTTGTTAGGAGGAAAGGAATGAATATTTATCTTTCTTGTATCAACAGGTTTGAGAAGAATGCTATGAAAACTGTTAAAATATTTTAAAAAGTATTTCAAATGTGACAAATTATGTACACAGAAATATAATGGTGAAATAACTTAATAAACTATTACTACATATGCAGAATATATAATTTAATATTGTGTGCTCGTATGAAATATCTATTTCTTAATAATTACTTAGTCGTTTGCGAAAATGCTACAATTAAAGCTGTACTTAAATCGAAGCTAGTTATTTTCTGATACATTTCGGAATTATTATTTTTCGTAAACAAGTGAAATCACCAGGTGCTTTTATTCAGAAACTATGGAATCGACAAATGTGTTCTATTTTTTGATAAGTGCAAAGTTTTTCACTCTGTTGGTTCTACGCTTAGCGAATAATGTGATAACTCACTTATTAAATATGAAAAGAATCTTTCCGAAAATATTGTCGTGTTTGGTGTTTTCATCCAAATTTTTGAATTTCTAACCAGCCTGACAAAGACCTTAATTTAACAATAATCGCTCAGGGCCGAAACTAGAGGGGGGCATAGGGAAACGTGCCCCGGGGGCGCCAACAGAACAAAAGATGAAGGGGACGCCAAATTAAGATTTTCTTTGGTGTGTTTGTTATAAAGAATGCATATATGTGGGGGTGGGAGGGTGCCAAAACCCAAAATTTCCTGAAGATCACTTTTAAGACATTTTATTGAAGCAAAATCTGAGACTCTCCTTGCGTAGAAAACATTCACTTATAAATGAATTTAAGATAAATAAAAGAAAACTGTAAAAGATTTTGTTGTTTTAATTTATAAAATAAACCAGTGTTTAGGATGAAACTGTCTCTGAAGATCATTTGTAAGGCACTTTGTTTGAAGCACAATCTGAAATACCAAAGTAGATATTCTTGAAAAATTACATATGTAATTTTTCAGTTATTATAATTTTTTAAGTTATTGTAATTTTTTAAAACCCATGGTTAAATTTTCTCCAAACAATGAAGATTCACAAGTAGCTAAATCATAGAATTAAAGGAAATAAGTAAAGGAATTAAAAAAATTAAAAGTATGATAACTCGGTAAGTACTGGCCATTAAAAAATGTTTTGTTATTTTATTTTTAAATGGTAGAACATGGTGAATGTTTTTTTCTAAATAAAACTGATAAGAACCTCGGACCGTATAAATATTAAAACAGTAATTTATACAAAAATTTCTTTTGATTTTAATTGTTTTTTCATATAATTAAGAACAATGATTAAAATATATTGCTTTTCTTTTCTTTTTGCAATTAAAGGTATACATCTAACATACAGAAAGGTACAAGTTTAGGAATAAGGTATGGATTAGTCAATAAAGGAAACACCTTGTATACTAGATATTAAATCGATTCGAAGCAATATGCCTACAGAAAAAAAACTAAAATAAAAAAAGGAAAGATTTAAAAAACAATAAAAGATACTAACTTCTGAATGTGAGTAAAAAATAGATAATTTTACTGGTAGTAGAATCCGATATAAGTTTTATTTGAATGAATATGTATATCTCATTAAAGGTATTTTTCAAATCTAAACTGGCATCTATCTGACAATTTTAAAATTTATTTTTGTCCGCAGGCGGATCAAATTGATTAAGAAACTATATAATTGAGACCTTTTTTTCGGTAAAATGCAAAAGATTTTCAGATGTGCTGTGAAAGTTGGCGTTTCGAACCAAATTTCCTGTCATAACAGCGCAGAAAATGACAGAAACCACCCTGAGAGAATAATCAATCATAACTCAAGACTAATTTCATTTATCAGAATATTTGCATACTGTTACAGTACAAATCATTTAAATAATCATGCTTTTATGTTTGAAAATTTGTCAGAAAGCTTCGTGTTTTTTAGCACGGAAAAATATTTTCTTGAGAACCTCCTTAATTAACCTTAATAAACCTGAAATAAACCTCCTTAATAAACCTGAGGCGTTTCTTAAATCCAAACTTATTATTTTCTGATACATTTTTTAATTCATTTTTGTTCTTAACCACATGAAACTGGCAGGTAGTCTTTTACAGAAACTTTGTAACTGAACTGTTTTTCCATTTCTCGGTAACAGCAGAAAGAAGACCAGTCAAAAAAATCTGTCAAATTTGTTGTTTTGAAACAAATTTCTTGTGCGGGAGAGAAAAAATGTCAACAATTGATTATAACTCAATATGTTATTTATTTAACAAAAACTGAAAAACTGATCGATTAAAAAACACTTCATTAGCCATGTTTGCGAATTTCATAGTTTTACAATTAAAAATAAGTCAGAAAATTTTGCGTTGTTGTAGGTTAATAGGCTATTTCATTCAAATGAAAAGACCCGTTCTCTAAAACTAATCCTACGGAAGAAATTTCAAATGATATCTTAGTTGAACAAATGTTTTTTTAAATATATTTTTTTTTTTTTTTTTTGCATTAGCCACAGATTGATCTGTATGCAGGCGGTTTTTTACCTTTTTGATTTTGTTTACAGATATTTTTCATGAGGACGCTTTCATTTTTGGAAAGCGAAAGTACCCTCATAAAAAAAAAATCTTCTCAGCGAAAATCGAAAAAATAAATAAACGGTTTGCATTCAGATAATCTCAGTTATCCAATGCAAATAAAATCATTTTAAAATATTGAAAGGCAACCGAGATAGCTTTATAATTTATTCCATATGATTAGCATTAGCGAATGGGTCTTTTCATTTGACTGAAGTATTAACATCGCTTTTTATACAACTTAAATACAACTTAACATCGCTTTTGAACTAGAAATAAAACACCACCAGCTCAGAAATAAGACTGGTATTACCATCGCTCTTTTATTTCTTTATCTCTTAAATGTTTAAGAATGATTGAAAAGATTTGATTATGAGGTTTTCTGGTTTGATTCTTTATGTTTTCCCTCGAGTTTTTGTCTTACCTTGGAATTTTGGCTTAATCCCGACTTTATCTATGTCGGTTGGATAAGTTTTATTTTAAGAGGGCACTACTTCATGACAGTCAATGCTCACCTCGTCACTTTTTTGCTTTTAGTTTACTGACTGTCTTTTGTTCTCCATTCGCGCAAGAGGCATTTGACTTATTTTTTACTACAATATATTTGAGTCACATTTAAATTTAGATAATTTTTCACTGCTCTCCATAACTCTTGGTTTGTCAAGAGAAATTACACCCTTTGTGTTATTTAATTTCAATGCTTTTTTTTTTTTTTTTTTTTTTTTTTTTTTTTTTTTTTACTTGCTTTGTCTTGCGTTTCCAGCTTCGTTTTTGGGATTTGAAAACAGACAATTTAGTTGACATAGGGAAAGATGTATGTTTTTCAACAGCTCAACAAATTAGCAGCAGGATTTTTGTAGAGCAAAACAAGTATTTGGAGAAAATAATGCGTTAGTGAAGATTTATGTGTTTCGGTACGAAGAAAATAACAATACAATGTAAAAAAAGGAAAACGAAAATGTTTCATAGTTTATAAAGACATAGTATAATCACTCACGGAAAAAAAAAAAAAAAAAAAAAATCTTTCACGAGTTACCCATCGTTCCAGAAAGAGCTTTTTTAATTTTTAGAAGCATCAGAAATTAATGTTTTGAGATTTAAAGGATATATTTTCGAGATTTAACTGAGCAATTGCGAAAACAAAGTTTCCTTTGCTACCACGGATTTTCCAAAACATTTTCGTATAGTTTTTATAGAATATTATTCAGTTTTGTCAAGTCGAATTATCGGTTTTAAGGATACTATCAATTACCAATTAAGTACTTTCAGCTTCACAAGTGAATTTCAACAGCAAGAGTAACAAGATGATATTAATTTCAATACTAATGTTAATGCAGTTAATTTATGATGTTTTCAGTAAAAAGGGTTTGTTGAGCATGAAAACGTTTGCTTTAGAATGGATGTCAACTGAAATAACTACATCCCAGTTAGAAAACTGATAAATACACTGCAAAAATTACTCGAAGACGTTTCCTAAAAGCGATGGCGCAACAAAAGAAATTTTGTATCCATTAAATTAAATCAATGAAACTATATTGCTTTTTGAAGTTTCTAAAGATAAAGAACGTTTTACAAACTCGTGGGTAAATGGGAATTAATTATTGTATTTATTTCTTCGTGATTATATTATATTTTCCTAGAAGCATTCAAACACTTTTGTCTTTTTATTACTTTCTTCCATCTTTACAAGCAGAAAGAATTAAGTTCGTGAAATCTTTAGAGTTCCGGTTTTTTACGGATTTATACGGTTTAGGCGTTAAAGATTCCACAAAACATGTTTTTACAAAATGTCTGTCTGTGACTGTGTCTGTCTGTCTGTCTATGTGACATAAATTTGTGGGCATTCTATCTTAAGAACTAATGCATGGAATTTAATAAAATTTTATATTCAGTTAGTTCCTGATATAAATTGATGCTGATAAGTTTTTGATGCAAATCGCCCAACAGGTGACGATGCTATGCTACATTTTTTACGATTTCCGCAACAGCTGTATCTCATGAACTAATGCACGGATTTCATTCAAATTTCAGATTCGGTTTTTCTTGACATGATTTGATTCTGTTTGTATTTTAATATAAATTGCTCAAACGACGGCACTGCTATACTGCATTTTTCACAATTTTCGAAATAGTTTTATCTCATGAAACAATGCACGGATTTTCACCAAACTTCAGATTTAGTTAAGCCTTAATATGAATCATACAGGTGACGCTTCCATACTGATTTTCTTTTCGATTCCCGCAATAGCTCTATCTCAAGAACTAATGCATGAATTTTCATCAAACTTTAGATTCAGGTACACTTTGATAAATATTATTGCTCATTATGTTTTGGTGTAAATCGCACAAAAGGTGGTGCAATTTTACTGCATTTTTTGGAGTCAGCAATAATCAAGAACTAATGCATGGAATTTTATACTTTTGAATCCTCACGATGGGCATAGATTTTCATTTTAATTTTGGCACTGTGATAGTGAATTTTGAAGTATTAGTGTGTATGAGATGAAGAAAATTTTGGGATGGCCACATCCAACTAGTTTACAGTGAAATCATTCTGTAAGAAAAATAAAAACGGAAACAATCAAATTTATACGCTATTTCAGGTCCTGGTGTAGCGTCTACATATACTTGCTTAAATTTTGTAATTTTTAAACTATTTTTAAAAATCAAAATCTTATAATTTAAAATAACGGTTAAACAAGTATAAATAGTCTAATCAATAAATTAATTTTAGCACATAATGAATAAATTACTTTTCCATCTGTTTTTCCTTTCTATATCTACTCAATTCGCTATCAAATTACATACAAAACTCCAAAGAAAATATTTTTTTAAAATTCTACTAGCTGTTCATACGCGTTATATGGCATACAGTGAAAAAAAAAAAAAAAAAAAAAAACACTCCTTATCGACAACAAAGTAATTAATGCTACTAACAAAGTACTAATGATTTAGTGTTTGCGTTTACAGCTTTAATTTAGTAATCAATTAGGCAATTTTGTTAACATAAGGAAATACATAAACGGAAGCTGGGGTAACTTGACTACTTGACCCACCAGGTAAGTAGGCCATAGGCTAGTTACCTGGTTATGTTCACTTTAATAAAATAGTGTTTATAAAATAAATGTTTTTATAAAATAGCCTATGACCTAGTTACCTGGTGGGTCAAGTTACCCCAGCTTCCGTATATGTATTTCCTCATGTTAACAAAATTGCATGTTTGATTACTAAAATAAAGCTGTAAACGCAAAAACTAAATCATTAGTACTTTGTTAGTTATTAGCATTAATTATTTTGTTGTCGATTTTTTTTTTTTAAACTCTATGCCATATAACGCGTATAAACAGCTAATAGAATTTAAAAATATATATATTGGTTAGAGTTTTGTATATAATTTGAAAGCGATTTGAGTAGATGATTTTTAATTTTCAGCTATCGTGAACATTTTACCCCCATCTCTACTTCTTAAAACAACGTGTATCAACTCAATCATAGCTCTGTCTTTTCTGTCATAGGTTACCGAAAATTCATGATTCTCTTTTTAAAAAGCAACGTCAATTTGTTTGAACTTCTTCAGCTATTTATTAAAATACGGTAAGTATTTTTATTAAACAATCACTTTTAAAGACTATGCATAAAAGTACTTTATTATTATTAAGTATCTATACACTTTTACTATATGTGCCCAATGTAAGGCTGGTGTTCCAATTCCAGTAACCCCATAATTTTTTCAAGAATGGGGTAAGTGGATCTTGTAGAATCCAGTTACGCCAACAGTTATAAAGGGATTTTTGGAGTTTTTCTTACTGCGAGAAATTAATTTCTCCATTGGTTTTTTAAGGCAGTAAAGGAAATTACTTAATATATTATTAAAATAAATTAACAGAGTAATAAATATACAGTAAAACCCCGATCTATCGTTCCCCCATCCATCGTTTTTCCGCATTGATCGTTTTATTTCTACGGTTCCCTGCACGAATTATATTTAAATAATGTTAACGAAATCCGCAAACATTGTTCTTCAAAAAATAGTTTCCCCGCATTCATCGTTGTAAAATTTTTCTCCTCACCGAAATGAAATTGAAAGTCATCTCTAAAGTAACTCATTTGTGCTGTTTCTATTGATAATGGCGACAATAATGCAGATGAAGAGTGGTTGTATATATGTATATAGTAGAGGATGCGATTATCTTTCCATTGATCAAGATGTTGCGATATGTGGTGTCCTAAACATAGAAGAAATACGCTATAATTCAAAAAATGAAAATAATAGTAGCAAAGAGCCAGAGAATAAAGTTCATGCTGATGAAGCTGAGCCGCCAGTGCAAGTCTGGCTGATGCAGTTAAGGCTTTTGAAACTGTATGAATTTTTATGTTTACATAAGAAAATACAAAAAATGTTCAGAAAATATTGTACGTACTGAAAATTTTTTTATTAAAAAAGAAAAATTAACGAAAAGCCAAACAAAATTTTGGATTTTATTAAATAAACTTCGATTTAGTTCTTTTACAGTTCAGTAAGCAACAAATTAGTATACTATAAATACATTACATGTATTTGTAATGCATAAATATTGTGTTTTTTTCGGATTTTGAAATTAATCCGCATTCATCGTTTTTTTCCTCACACCCCTTGAAAAACGATGGATCGTGGTTCCACTGTATATATTTTTTTAAAGCACGTCAACGGATATTAAACCAAATTTTTTAAGTGAGATAACTAAACTTCTAAATTTTACGATGCAGATGGAGAGGTTTAGGTAAAACAAAGGGAAATTATTAGAAAACTACCAAAACCAATAAAAAATAATTCTTTTCGATTTAAAAAAAAAAAAAAAAAAAAAAAAACAGGGTTACATTTTGCACAAATTCATAGATTTATCTTGTTTATTTTTTCCTAAAATACCCATGTAACTTTTTATATTTATTACCTATACTAAAGTGCTTATTCTTATGTTTTTTGTATACATATATCCAATAAATTCAAGTTTGGTGATTTTTTAGAAACCTTGATAGCAATGGTTTCCTTTAGCAATGGTCTTTAGTTGATATATAATTTCTATTACCAAGATCCGGACATTAATTCAAGTAAACATTAGCTTTTGGAAGCTGAATTGCCAGAATATCCAGAATGACATTGTAAAATCATGGTCCAGTTGTTCCATGTAACCTTACTTTTCAACAGCTCAAAGTAGCAAGTAGTATTTTTTAAAGATCAAAACAGGTATTTTCAGAAAATAAAGAATTGACGAAGATTTCAGTGGCAAAGGTTCTTATTAAGCAAAAATATGGGAAAAACAAAATTTACAAAGCTGTTTCAGAGCTTGATGCAGTGTCTTCATTAGTGTGGAAAAACGGAGCAATCTCTTTAGAATTTTTCTTATTTTTAATCAGATGCTGATATAAAAAAAGATAGTTATACCGAAAATATTATAATATTATTTTCATTAACGTGATGTCATTGTAATTTTTTTCCTCGAAAAGAACTGAGATTCGATACGACAAACTTAGGGGTTGACAACTTAAAAAAAGAAAAAGAATAGTGTTGTGTAAAATTAATATAGTTCAGGACTATTAAAAAAAATTAATACTTTTTCTTTCACGCATTAATATATATTTTATTATTTTTTTCTTTATTTTTTCATGCATAATGAACGTACTATGTATGTATGCATAGCATGCATATTATATTTTCAAGAACTTTTAAAAATAAAAGTAATATCATTTTAGCAAATACATATAGAATAGTGCAATTTTTCGACCAAAAAATTTACGAGCCCTAATCCCAGTATTTATTTATTTTTGCAAAATTTTATTTGGACATTATGAGTGTGGTATGACAGTTAATCAAAAATTAATATTTGAAGATTTCTTCATTTCTCAATTACTGATATCCTTTGTTTCACTTCACTTATATGTTTAGTCTTTGATATATGTTTAAAAATAAAATGGTTCCATTTTAAAAGATTGCTTTTAATGTCATTGAGGTTTACTTCACTATGCAGTTTTAAAATGTATATGCCAGTTTTAAGTATATAACTTAGTATTTTCTACATTTTAATGCCTTAATTTTTTGTCTGCCGCTCATAATTACTTTAGATTCTGCACCATAAAATAACAAACAATTAATTAAACAAACGTGGAATTGTTATAAAATAAGCCATATGAAATTCGATTTATTGGTAAAAAGGATTAATTCAAAGTTACCACTATAAAGAAAAATATACTTTTGTTATCATAAACTATTCAGAGTAATACACAGTCAGTCTTCTGTTAAGATTTCCTACAATAAGGATACCACACAGTATCAAACTTTACTCTACATATAGAAGCTTTTTAACCGAAATTATTTTAATCAAATATTCAGATCTCGTAATTTGCAAATGTTATAATGATATATGGTGCCTGTGAAATACTTTCAATGCCAAAATTCGCATTAATTAAAATCTTGCGCCCAAGATAGACATCCATTGGGAAAATGACAAGTAACTCTGTTATCCGTATAATGTAGACGCAGAAAACTCTTAATGCATCTACCTATCTGACGTATAGGGATGTTGTTCATTAAAAAAAATCTAAAAAGATTTCATACTAGTGTTGGAAACCCTCTACTATAAGACTTTTTCAAACGAACTCAGCGTGAGTGCTTGTTAGGTATATTTAGTGGAGTTTATAAATAGTTCTTCAAAGACATAGGGTTCGATTATAATGCTGATATTAAAGTCACATCAAACTTTATATGTATGCAATTTCATGTCATGGTCAAAGTTAAGATTTTTATTCTGTTGTGAAAACATTATACTTATGTATGTTGAGGATCTTATTTAGGTGAAAATGGTCTTCATATATCCACAAGAAGTTCCATATTCAATCATTATCAATTTTCAGTTTTGTAAGATACTGCAGTACGAAAGATTCTCTTCGAATCGGATCAATATCATGCAATTTTTTAACACATGCCATTTTTTAAAGGTAGTAATGTAACATTTAATTTAAAAGAATTCATCTCTAGTACATAATGGCAAATCTTTGTGAGATGCGAAATATACCAAAGGCTGGAGCTCCCGTAGTCTTTCCATATCTTGATTTCTCTAATACTCTCGAGATGATGGACAACATATAAGAAAAGAAAAACTAACATCATGATTAGCAAAATGGCATCTTGCTTATCGGTTATCAACTATGCTCCCTATTGTAATTAAGAATTTAGGCGATTGGTCTTCGACTGATTGGTCTACTGATAGCCATTTAAGTATGTTCTGCAATGACTGCTAAAGCATCATAGTGAAACAAATGGGAAAACTATTAAGTTGAATAATAAATGGGAATCTTTGCTTATATGCCCTTTCCTTATCGGTGGCTTGAAATTTCTGCCCCATTCGCTTTTAAAACGAACGTAATAATTGATATATTCGGATATCTTTTGAAAATTATATATTTTCCATTCGTAGCTATATCATTCATAAAAAAATTTTGCCAGGAAAGAGCAAACAAATAAAATAAAGTCCAACACTGTCCCTCCAACAGTTAATGACTATGGCGACAATGCACACTTCATCTGACCTAAGTATGTATACTTAAGTCAAAACTTTGCTTTAATGTATGATTACGAATCAGCATGAGTAAAAATTTCATGTTTGAGCCGGCAAGTGGTTCACGAGATATTTTCTTCGTGTATCCGATATTAATGTACAGTTTTTTCTTTATATCAAACAATCCATATTGTCAAAGTCTTTATCCATTCTTCCGCTGACAGATGTAATAATAATGCCTTTTGGAACTGTTTCATCAGCTCATAAAATCCCATGACCTCCTTTATTATTATTTTTTAAATTGGATCTTTTCGGTTCAAACTTTTTCATTTAAAAAAAAAATCCTTTTAAAATTTTATTTGTGATCCCTCTATATTTCTAAATGAGTAGAATGCAATATAATGATTTTTCTAACATAGGAAAGACTCGAAAACTATCATATCTTTTTAATTTTCCTGGTGTGACTCAAAATACATACATGATTGCTTTATATTCTTTTAGATTAAAGCTTTAAACTGTGGTAACCTTTTACCTGTTTTTTCAATCCCAGTACAAAAATTAAAGGATACTAGAACAGTTTCTCTAATTGTATTCTTTAAAAAGATTCATATTTACTTGAAACACACACTTGTCAGACGTTATATTCTCACAATTTATTAATTTTAACACAATTATTTTAATTGGTAAATAATAACACGGGTGGAAATTTTTCAATTGTGAAAAAAATGTCCAGTTTAAAATTCAAATCAGGGACCTTTTGGATTAAGCTCACAAACTTAGCTATCCTGGAAAAATCTGGCTATTTCATCATTTTATTCTGTCGAGCTAATTCAGATATGAGACCACATGACATAATCAACAAGATTTCTGGGTGAATTGTGGTCTGTCAGATTTATCCAGAAGAGCTTATTTGGTAGAGCATTGGTAGATTAAGCCAAAGGATACCTGGTTCGAATCCTGGCCCGGATACTTTTTCACTCAGTTGGAAAATTACAACTCATGTTAGATTCTTTCTTCCTCACTGAATACATATGCTAAGAATGATATTGCTTTAAGAAATTGTTATTTTTCATTTTAGTATTTAAGAAAGTTGAAATACAATTTTACCTTTCTTAAATACTAAAGATTCCACATTGTCAGAAAAAGAGATAATTACAGCCCAATCTGTTGACAGTTTACGTGCAAGCATTTCCCTTTGTAAACTAACAACAAAATGTACCCTAAAATAGATGCTGGCACCGGAATTTCCAGCTGATATTGCCGTTATTTCCAATCTATTTTTATTTTGTGAGTGCACGCAGGATCAGATCCTCGAACTTTGGTTTACAGTTTCAAAAATCAAGTATTCTAGTGTATGATTTCATCAAATACGTGTATCTAAGCTTCATTGAGGAAAATTTGTAAATTCTGGAAGAATCTTTATCATGCACAAAATTTGAGTTGAACGCAACTTAACTGTTATAAATTAAAATCTCAGTGTGTTTTCCCTAACAGCATTAGTGTTTTTATAAAGCAAAGAAATGCTTTATTTTATTCTGACAATCATTAGAACTTGCAATGTCAGATACTAGTTTTAGTGATAATTACCTTTAACTTGCATTAAAAGTTGAAATAAATAAATGTCTTAATTAAAATTATTGTACGTATGTTTTCCCCATTAGTGAATGCTTTGGATGCTACTGACACTGCGGCAGAATGCCAGGTTCACTGAAACCGTCTCCTCTACCTAAAGAATGATATATCTGAACAAGGACATAACCATTGTAAAAGGTGGAATCACGTGTTGATTCCCAGTTGAAATCAACTCAAGATCACTTACGAAGGGAAGACCCGGATGTTAGGAGACTGGCGGTAATGTCTGGCTATATTTAACGCACCCACATCAAAGACACCTGAAAACTATAGAAATGAAAAAAAGGTGTGAGCACAAAGGTTTTGTATGACTGATTGAGCACAGGAGTAAATTGATAAAATCATCCCATTTCTTGAATTATTTGTTTACATTAGCTCCGAATCTAAGATATTTCCCGAATCCACAGGATGCTATGCCATTTAAAGAATCATGAGCTCACAAGATGTGTCTGCCAAAGTTTATTTCGGGATTACAAGGTGCAGTTATGAAATGACGGCACCACCTCGGATCAGTCTTTAAGAAGACACAGCAAAGTGGTTCATTTATCTCAAACAAAAAAGACAGTGTCATTCAGGGTACAGCCGCAAACAATTAATACACCTAAGACAGCTGATTCGCCGCATAGATCAAACGAAATCTTACCTGTACAGCCGATGATTCATCATGTGGTTTATATAAAGTATCATCAAACTGGTGATTCTGTTAACGTAGGTTGCGGACGGGTTTTAGTTTACCGCCACTACTTCCAAATAATTATCGTTGCTTTATTTAATCGCAGACAATTGTTAAAAATTCTGCTAGAAAATGTGTCAAATATTAATTTTTGTAAAAATTGATGTCAAATGTAAAAACGGTGCGCACCAAGAGTATGACATACAAAACGCGCGTGCTTTCGGTTTAAAATCGTCCCCAAGTAACACACAAAATTACAAGAATTGAAAACCCGATTTATGTCCAGAAAAAAAAGCGATTTTTTTTCTTTCGGAAAAAAAAATTGAAATATTTTTGCTTATTTATGATATACAACATCGAAAAATCGTCCGTTAGACATAGATTATGAAACAGTTTCCAACACTAACAGAATATTTTACGAAGTTTCATTCTTTTTATACAACGAATGAGATATCTAAATACCCAATTTGAAAAACCAAATAACCCTGTAGAAATTTGTTTACAACATTTGCTCTATATAGTCGCTAATGTAAGTGATCTCTTGCGAGCAGCCTTGTAAATAATCTGTAGTATTTATATACACCACATACATCAATGAAAAAGGAAAAATACAAATCACGGCTGAAAATGCACTTCTAGCAAATATTGCTCATAGTCAACCCCGTTGCGGATTTTCCGTGTTTCTGTAAATAGATGATAAATGATCCATAATCTTCAGAAAATATGTTTTATTACACTTCAACGATTTATATTAAGTATATGTTTATTTATTTATATGTTTCAAGAATCGTAACATCTTTAAAATAAACCGCAAATAATTTTTACCCAGTAATCATAATGCAATAGAATTCTTTTGAGCGTTCCTGTAAACGAACTATTAATGCTACACTTTCCATACTCCACAGAAAGCATGTTGTAATCTTCTTTAGTGATGTATATCAATTTCATTATATTTGAAGCAGCGCAATATTATTAAGAAATACTGCAACTGATATTTCTCCATAGACCATAATGTAACGGAATTATTTTATGTGTCCCAGTATACGAACTGTAGTTTTTTTTTATTAGCGGGCATTCTATAATAAACTTCAATAAATTTAAAAAATTACATACAACTGGAATATATTTATGAGTGTTAGATTAAGGATAGATGACAAACAAACCGAAGTTGTAAATACTTTTCAAGTATGTTAGAAAATTCTAAAATGTACATTTTTCCCTTTTTTTGCATTGTGGGATATCATTATTCGAAAAATTACTTTTTGAATCCAAATGACAGAAAAATATTTTTATTATTTATTTATTGACTAAAAGTTTTATAACATATAAGTACCGTAAATAAGGGTTATTTGGGCCCAGCAGAAAACTACGTGGACCTAAATAATTTTTCTTTTTATCAATCCTGGTTGTAATGTAGGTTGTACCAGTTAGTGTTGTGACCTGTTGTAGAGTATTGGTGAATTATATCAACACAGATCGTGGGCTGATTTAAAATACTTTTTTTTGTGCGTGTGTGGGGAGGGGTGGGGTGGATGGTAGATAGATTAAACTAGCAGCCAGATGGAATCCACCCCGATTCACGGTTGTAGAACAGCCTTAATGAAAACAAAGTGTACAAGAACGTATATTCAATAAAAATGGGATAATTCACATAAATTTTTTTAATATATTGTTCTTTTTCACAAGTCTGAGGCGTTGCTTAAAAAAAAAAAAATAAATAAAAAAATAAACACGAGTGAAACTTTCAAAAGCTATTTCAACCATAGCATCGGGAAAACAAAATAGAATTCTGATTGAATTTTAGCCCTGTTTCATATCCTGTTTTATATCCTGTGATTATATCCTGTTTCATATTTTTATCGAGGTTAGAAATAGTCCAAAAATTTAAATAAACTGAAATAACTGTCTAATCTTCGATGTTTCTTCTTCTTTCGTAACATCTTAGCTCTTGAAATCATTTGATAGTAGTTCGAATAATAAGAGTCATTAATTTAAGAGACAAATAGTATGCTTTGGAAATTTTATTTGACATCCAGTTATGAATGAACGGAATGACCGCATTTTTGTGTGAAATCTTTTGTGGATAATTGAATATCGTATTTCTTTTACAAAGTTTATCATCAGACAAGGATATAATATATATATATATATATATATATATATATATATATATTAGGGTTACGTTTGTGATTTTGTGACTGATACCAGTTCTAGGTAGTTACTGCTCTAATATTATTTTTTTCCCCTTTTCCTCTGTTTATTACTTGGTATTTCGTTAAGTATTATGGTTTTTGTGTGTTCGCAGCCCCAAATTCGTATTATTTGCTTTTTCATGGCTAATACGTAGATGAAACCACTCACTTTATTTGTAATTCTAAAGCATTTGGGGCCTGACGAATCTGCTTTGGTTCTACAAATTTCATTTGTATTCATTTTATTTATTTATTTATTTAGATTTCCTCGTTTCAATTTTTTTTTTTTTTTTTTTTTTATATATATATATATATATATAATTCAATTTATTCGGTATGGTTTTTTGATAAAATCAATTGGCGAATATTGTCTACTTTTAATGGTATTATATATATATATATATACACTGGTGTCCAAAATTTAAGCATAATTGGTAATTAAGTAATTATTTTTAAGTAATGAAAGAAATATGAATCGGAATGTGCTGAAACTCCAGGTGTGTAAACAAAATAGTACGCGTCACATATTTTCGCGAAGAGTTTTCCCCGAAATCGAACAAGGGATCGTCAACAAACTGAAAAAGAACGAAGATCTTTTGGATAACCCTGTCAAAACCAATGTATCAAAAGCGTTCAAACTGCACATTATGATTAATTGGCTTATTGTAATGTACTGTGTTAATTTTTACAAGGATAGCATGTATACTCGTAGAGAAATTAAGGTTTTTATAAAAACAGTCCTAAATTTTTCCAAGTTTTTTGCTTATAATTTGCAGAGTTCTTATTATAAAATAATATTATTTTCTGAAAATATGACAAACATCATTGTACACAATACCCTGTCATCAGAATTTAAAAATAATAAAAATTGTATGAAAAATGAGTATGTTTAGTAAATAATTTTTCATTGCGCATGCGTCAACGATATCAAAATGTCATTTGCATATTGTGTTAGCTAAATGTATAGAGCAACTTCTGTAAAAGTTTCAAAAACATAGCTTGAAAATTCTGAAAATGGGAGCCTATAGAATCAACTCAAAATCCGTTATTCCTGAAGGAAGCAAAAACATCAGGGGTTTTACTTAAATATATTTGTACGTGCAATATTGTGTAGGCACCAAACAATGGAATATGGATACAGCCCCTCATCTTTTTGCTTCATTTAGGGAATAAAGGATTTTGATCTCATTCTATCAACGATAATTTTCAGAATTTTTGGGCTATGTTTGAGACTTTCACAAAAGTTGCTCTATACATTTAACTAACATAATATGCAAATGAAATTTTAATAGCGTTCACGCATGCGCAGTAAAAAATTATTTAGTAAACCTGCTCATTTGTCATACAATTTTTATTATTTTTTAATTCTGATGACAGGGTATTGTGTACAATGATGTTTGTCATTTTTTCAAAAAAGAACACTATTTTATATTAAGAACTCTGCAAATTATAAGCAAAAAACATAGGACTGTTTTTATAAAAACCTTAATTTCTCTACGAGTATACATGCTATCCTTGTAAAAATTAACACAGTACATTACAATAAGTCAATTAATCATAATGTGCAGTTTGAACGCTTTTGCTACATTAGTTTTGACAGGGTTATCCAAAAGATCTTCGTTCTTTTTCAATTTGTTGACGGTCCCCTGTTCGATTTCGGGGAAAACTTTTCGCGAAAATATGTGACGCGTACTATTTTGTTTACACACCTGGAGTTTCAGCACATTCCGATTCATATTTCTTTCATTACTTAAAAATAATTACTTAATTACCAATTATGCTTAAATTTTGGACACCAGTGTATATATGTTTAAAAGCAGTATTCGCGTAGCAGTATGATTATTCGCGTTAGATTTTCGAGAGCAATGGCGTAAGTTTTCGCTTGCGTTTTAAGGTATGGCGTACCTTCGGAACACATTTTTTTGGAAAATATGACATTTTTATCAAACATGTGCTTTTAGTTAAGGGATCAGGTATCCTTTGAATAATCCAAAAATCGATTTTTCAAAAAGTACCTTATAATTAAATATGATTCTATAGAAACATTTAAAAACAAACTGTAATACAAAAATTGGCATTAGAAGAGAAGTTATGTCTTAGACACTTTGAGCTTTTCCTACATGATCAATGGGGATTTAATCTTTAAAGTCAATTTTCTCAAAACATTGATTTTTATTATTGCGCGCACGATTTCTAAAAAACAGTTGCCTAGAAATGTCTCAAAATTTTTACTGAATATGTTAAACGTATAGAAGCACAAAATGACCTATTATGTTTCTCGAGTTAAAAGTTTAAAGTTCACCACTATTTAAAAAAAAAAAAAAAAAATCCCGATATTTCGAATTTCTTTAAATAAAATTGTTTTTCTCAGGATCTAAGAATTTTATTTTTTTCATTGCATGTCATTTTAAAAACACATTACATCTGTTCTCATTAAAAAAAATCTTTTATTTTAGCCATTGAAATTTGAAAAATCATGCGCGCAATGCATGAAAGAATAATTCTTTCGTAGAAAAAGTACTATCTTTAAAAATAAATTAAAAATATTTTTATATTTGTATACCTTTTTAATAACTTTAATTGGTAAAATAAATTTTTCTTGTGTTTTCAATTCTATAACTAAAAGTCATTTAGATATAGAGTGACAGCAATTCTTACAGAGGTCACTTTTTCATGTATTTTATTAGATCAAAGGTGACCCCTTAAAACAGGGAATCAAACAATGAATTCATATAAATTTTTAATGAAATTTAATTAACTTTTAAATTTTGGGAAATATTTAGGGAAACTTTATTAAAGAATTGCGTTTAGGTCAAAACTTCTATAACGAAACCTATTCAATACATTTCACTAGAAATTTCTTTCTTTTTTCCTTAGTTAGTTTTTATTCTTTATTGCCCAAACAGCTTAGTAAACTTGACAAAAAAAAAAAAATCTGAAAGATCGTATTTATATTTTAAATGTGCTATTTAGTTTGAATAAACACCAATATTAACCCCTTATTTTATTTTTTCTCTCCAAAATGTGTTGTTTTTTTCAGTTTCTCTTTCTCTCCCATATGGCATCGCTTCCGAAGGGTACAATCTTGAAAATAATATTAATAATAATAATAATTTAAAACTAGTTAGATGTGCCAATCCCAGAACTTTCTTCTCATACGTAGATTTTAATATTTCAAAATTTAGTTACACATGTTAGTGCGTTAATATTATTATTTCAATACTATACCAACTATGATTTGCATCATAAATTTCTGCTTCTGTCAATTAATCGGAATAAAAACGAGTTTCCGTGTCTGCACGAGCCGATGAACAGTAGATCGATATTCACATTTTTTTCAAATTCAGGAAAGATCTACTCGCCATATTAAAAAAAAATCATACACAAAAAATTTAGTTCAGTTCTATGCATAACATCAACAACTTTTTAATGGTAAAATAATAAAAATGGTACAGACATCGCGATTATAGCGCCTCCTTCCGGCGGATTTTTTTTTCAAATTCAGGGAGGGTCTGCTGACCATAATCAAACACTTATACAAAAAATTTCATTCAATTCTATGCATAACTTCATACACTTTTCTGTGGTAAAATTTTGAAAATGGCTCAAAAATTGCTATTGCATCGCCCCCTTCCGGCGGATTTTTTTTTTCAAATTCAAGGAAGACAAACTAGCCATAGCCAAACACTTGCACAAAAAATTTCGTTCAATTCGATGCATAACTTCACACACTTTTAGTCGGTACAATATTGAAAATTTCACAAAAATCGCTGCTGCAGCGCCCTCTTCCGACGGATTTTTTTCAAATTCGGGGAGGACCAACTAGTCATAGCCATACACTTACACAAAAAATTTGGTTCAATTCGATGCATAACTTCATATACTTTTAGTTGGTACAATATTGAAAATGGCATAAAAATTGTTATTGCAGCGTCCTCTTCCGGCGGAATATTTCGAAATTGAAGGAGTACCTGCTTGTCACAGCCAAAAATATTCACAAAAAATTTGGCTCAATTCTATGCATATCTCCATATACTTTTTGATGGTAGAATGGACACATACACAGACATACACACAGACACACGGACAAACAGACAGTTTGTAAAAACATGCTTTTTTGGAACCTCCGACCCCTAAAACGTGTAAATCCGTCGAAAACCGGAAGTAGAAATATTTTTTGATTACAATACTCTCTTCTACTGAAGATAGAAGAAAGTAAAAAAACTTATGTAAGGCTTAGATCTTTTTTTCGAAGACGGAGTCAGTTTTTAAAAATACCAATCTTAACTATTTTGAAAATTTTCGCTACCGCAAGACACTTTCAGACTTGCGGAGACAATCGTTTTTTCTACTGTAAAAGTGCTTAAAAATTCTCATTTCAACGGAATCTTTTAAGAGAATCTTTGTAGATTAAATTTAAATCACCTACTAAATTTTCGAAACTTTAGGACGAATAGAGGTATTTTTTATAAAATAAAATATGCGAAAATTTCGACGAAAAAAGAATCGCATTGACGTTCGCTCAAATATTTCTTAAAAATGCGTTTTCAACTGTTTCACGCTTTTTTCAGGTTAATCAAATTTGATTGTAATTTTTACATATTGATATATTGTCATCTATAAATTTTAATTCCTTAGAAAAACCTTTTTAGTTGTTTTATGAGTTTTTCAGCTAATTTAAATTTTAGTTTCAGTTTCACTTATGTGGTATGCCTATAGCTTTATAAGATCATATACGGAGTTGCACGAAATAATTTGCATATATTATCTGTATGGACAGAAATTCTTGAAAACAGATTTATAAGTACCTTCCGTGTTTCTGAATTGTTTATTTAGAATGACTTCATTGTATGAAAGAATGAATTTTCTTAACAGTATCCTAATGTGGAAAAATATTTCGTAATCAATAATCGATGCTCTAGCTTTCGTTTTTGTTTTTGCTTTTCTTCCCTTGAAACAATGTGAATTGGTGTCGTAGTAAAAATTAAGACAATATTTATTTTTACATTCTTAATCTAAAATTATTATATGTAATGTATCCTATAAGGCATAGCAACAAAATTATTACAGAGTTATTCCAATCAGAACGTTAGCTAAAGATTTTTTAAAAATGAAATTTTGTTATTTGTTACCGGTCTGGAATGAAGGGTTTAAACATATTTATCTCAGCTTCCTCCCACTCCACTTACAAACATTAAACAAAATCTTCGAAGGCATGGGGCCGGGCTTTTCCCGAGGCCCGTACACGACTTATCGTGCGGGCCGGGCCTGCGGAGTGATTGCAAAATCTCCAACAGGCCGGGATGGCAGAAAAAAAAAATCGAACGGGCCAACCAGACTGGGCTGGGCAGAGAAAACAAAATTGGACTACCAGCTCGATATAAAAGTTTACGCAAAACCATAAAACATCAGCTACTTTCAATGAATATGACTTTGGCGAGAATAAGTACAGACGTGCGTCACGAGTTTATGGTAGTTCGACAACATCAATACAATTGTATGACCACTGTAGTGACCGGTGTCGGACATGGTGACTGAGAAAGTTTATTTTATTTTTATTTTTATTATTTATTTATTTATTTATTTATTTATTTTACTCTTAGCAGACTTGTGGCGTGCTGATACAGACTTGCTTTTTTACCCTATACAGTCGAGCCGAGCCAGAGCTGAACTAAATTATTCTTAGGAAGTATGGGACGAGCAATATATTTTGTAAAAATTTTAATAGCGAGAATGAACTTCTGTTAACATAATCTTTGGAAATGTACCTTCAAGTGGCTCTCAATTTCACTTCTCCATAATGCAAATGACACATTTTCTGACTAATTTCTGATTATAAAGGTTTAAAATTGAGAAGCTTGCCTACTGAAGGGATTTGGAATCAATTAGCGTTTTCCATTTTTGATAAATAAGTTACTTGTCGGCATATAAGAAATTCTTGTTACGGCTTTAGTTTTTTATCCTTTCCTGTGGTATCGTTTCGGGTAATTCGATTCAAAATGCTGTCTTTAACAGTATTATCTGAAAAGTACGTTGTCTTTATCGAAAAATGGGTAACGCCATTCGATTACAGTTTTTAAACAAGAACGCTTGCCAATCTTATGCGTTTCCGAGAAGAGATAAATTCAGAAATGTGTCAGAAAGTAGCTCTTTTGATATGAGAATAGCCTTAATAAATGAAAAATTTTCACAAATCTACTTTTTATTATATAACTTCAAAAATTACAATATTTTAAACTCTTCTTTTGTTCTTTTATTATAAACTCCATTATTTTTTAACGAATTCTTATTTAAATGTTGAAATGTCTAAATATTTAAGTAGCCGTTTTTGTTGCTACTGTATATTGTCTGTCTTGCACATTGTAATTTTAAGATATGCTGTCAATTTATCCCATAAATATGTATGCAGTACTCTTTAACAGAATCTTTATTGTATGTTAATAAAATTCCAAATTTTTTGTAGAAATCGAGTCGGGACAAATTTTTAATTTTTACATCGGGCCGGCCGAGGCCCAGAATTTCCAGCCCATGCAGCTACAAGGCTGTCAATATTTTAAAATATTTTTTCAAAGATATAAAATGAGTAATTTTGGATTTTTCGTTTTTTTTTTTTTTTTTTTTTTTTTTTTTTTTTCGTACATGACTGTACATTTATTTTTTTTAATGTAATTTTTTTAAATATTTAAGTGTATGTGTGCGCGCGTGATGACTGAAAAGTGTATGTGTGTGTGTGAGGGGGGGGGGTGTAATTTTCCAGAAAAGTACTTCGAGACTTTGCCTACACCCAGTCTTAGAGCCCAAGTTACGCCTATGACTATGTCTATATTTTCTTGAAAAATGATCACTTTAGCTAAAAACATTAAAATTATTAGGCCCTGTCGCATAATGACTGGCGGGCTTTGTTACCCAGGGCTTGTTACACCGAAGACTGGACTTAAAGGATGCTCGGTGTTTTCCTTGTGCATTGTCTAACTGACCAAAGTCTTTTAAACAATCGGTGTTATGAATTTGTGCAACAAATAGTCAGCTGAAGGGGCTTTGTCCCATTATTGTGACATACTTTGTGGAACCCATAGTCATTTATTGATCTAAGGTGGAACATTACTACGTGAAATTGACGAAGACGTTTCATAATACTGTCCAATAGTAGACGAAATGGTACACCTCTCCCAGGGGAAGAAACGGAGGTTAAAAGGGGGATTTCTTGCCGAAACTTGAAGATTTATCTTAGATGACGAAGATCAGATTGAGATGTGAGGACTTTTGATAGGGTATTGA
The DNA here is from genome assembly GCA_964019185.1 of Maratus speculifer. NCBI lineage: Eukaryota > Metazoa > Arthropoda > Arachnida > Araneae > Salticidae > Maratus > Maratus speculifer. The sequence goes on from OZ025299.1 coordinate 187,600,147, forward strand.
ACTTAGTAATAAGTCTGGGATTATTCGTTGTATCTGTATCCTTGGCCGTATCTCCATGTTAGATTTATAGCAATCATTTTCAATTATTTATTTTTATTTTTTAATATTTAAGTTTATGTTTTGTTCTAATATAGAACGTCAGTTACAAAGAACGGCTATGTCATTCTCGAACAAGGTGACAGTTTTGTGTCATTATATACACAAGATGTGGTTCGTTCGCTACGTCATAGCCTCTTTTCTAGACAAACTTGATGCATTTATAATTGTCAATTTTAAATCATGGAGTTGTTTCTCCAGTAACACATGGGAAAATAATTATTTTGCATTTGATCGCGTGTTTTTCTTGTTCTTTTAATCGTCCAACCAAAAGATTGCCAAGGGTTGGAGTTGGTGGTTAAGGTATAACCCTATTTTTGTACAGAACTTTTACGTCTTATTTCCAATCGAAGGATTCTTCGATCCAATAAAACTAAATAGAAGGTATTCATAATACCTCTACTTGGGTACGCTAAAGACTGCAACAACGTGGAAGTGCCGTTCGATTTTCATTTGCAATTTTTAAGGCTCTTCATCAGTGAGGTTGGAATGTATGAGAAATCTGTCCTTTTGTATGAGAAGTCAGTGGAAATTCCCCTCTCTAACACCAAACCTGTGGGCTTGGAATGCATCCGTATTTTTCAAATTTCTCCTCGGAAAATTAAAATTTTTATTTTTTTTTTTTTCTGTATGCTCTTCTTGAAGAATATTTTTTATATCTTTTTCACTAGACAAAATATTTTTGAAATGCATTTTTAGTTTTATTTAAAGTGTTAAAATCTGACTTACAATTCACCTGCTTAGGTTTTAGCACTTCAAATATGAAATTAAATGTATATTTTAGAAAGATTTTACCAAATAGAAAAGAAAACGACATTTTTAAAGAACAGCAGAAGGTAAAAAATTTATTTTTCCCTAAGAGCAGTTTGAAAAATACGGGTGCATTCCAAGCTCATAAGTTTTGCATTAGAAAAGGGGAAATTTGCGTATTGGCTGATAAAAAAGCCAACACCTATTATTATCGTGCCACAGATTTGTTTTCGGCTGCATATGTTATAAAAAAAAAATAAATAAATAGCATTCGTTCTAATACTTGGTAGGTATTTTTCTCGCATAACGTAAAAGAAACAATAACAAACTTTTTACATTTTATCTTAAAAGTGTCTTCATAAACTTTTTTCTTTCTTTCATCTTTAAAACTAATATTCAATAGGATTTTTCTGCAATTTTTTACGGAAAAAAAATCCCGATGTTGTAGGTTTAATAAAGTAATGGAACATAAGAATAACTTTGAGTATAGAAAAAAAAGAAGAAGAAAGAAAAAAAGAAAGTAAAAGAAAAAAAGAGAAGTGCCCCCTGAGAGTTACTATAGTTCTCAGTCGGAGAGCATTTATATTTATTCTTTCTGCGAAACAAAATAAAAATGAGACTTTTTACGTAAAGAGCTCTTAATAACCCCAAACCCCGCATCCTGAAAGCTTGTTCTTTTTGTCACCTCTCTGCTTGGCAGTAAGATTTACAGTAAGGAAGGAAATTGAAATACCCCGGCATTCGCTATGCTTTTTTGGGACTGGCGCAAAGTGGGTTATGTAAGGGGAGCGCCTGCATTTTTGGCTTATGTCAATGATTCACTGAAGAAATGGATAAACGCAAGTTAGGTCTCAAGACACATTCACACACATAAAGTTCATTTGAATTAGAAAGAAGAATGCACGATAATTTTGATTACAAAGCTAAGCATATACAGGATGTTCCAAAATTCGACCGACAAATTGAGAAGGGTGACAAAAGGCATCTGGCATCAAGAGGGTGAAAAAATTACCAAGGAAAATCGGATTACAAATTCCGTATTTAGTCACAAATGCAGGGTGTTTTTCGTAATTTAAAGTGCATTGACGTTAATAATTTTGAGAAAAAGGAAAGTATTGTAATGAAAATGCAACCATATGTACTTTCGTCTGTGTGAAATGTTATAACATTACGAAACAGAGTGTTTAAACTATCGATAATACCGTATGATCTGGCAATCGCAGATCAAAATGTGAAGCGTCAAGTGCATATTGCTGGTGCGCATAACGGAAACTTCTACCACTTTTTTCCATATTATTAGATTTACAACATTGGTGAGGATGCTTTTTAAAAGTTTTACTAGAATATACTTCAGTTTTCTGAATTTATGGCTGATAACAAAAATTGAGTTTGGGCAGAATACCTTGTAATTTTTATTAAGTACGTACGACTCGTTCTATGGTAACTTTTCATCCTATTTGTGCTTATCACCACTCTTAATTTGCCAGTCAAATTTTGGAGCATTCTATGTGATATCAATGAATGTATTAGTATAACAAATTTACATTATTCGGAATAAATCGAGAATAGTTGGAAAAAAATAACGAAATTAAATAATAATAATGATATAAAGCAATAATAATAATAATAATAATAAAGCAATGGATATAAGATTTTTTAAAAATTAACAATTTAAAATCATGTATATAAAAACTCGTGATAATTTTGTATACAGAGAAAAAGGCTCTATAAATTAATTGATTCTCATTACAATACATATCACAATTTTACTTTGTTCAGAAATAAAATAGGGTATGATTAAAAATGTACATAAAAATTCGTGTATAATAATTCGGGATAATTTTATTTACACAAAAAAGGGTTCGTACGGATACCGTTATTTTCCAGGTGAAACATCAGTATGTTTTTTTTTTTTTTTTTTTATTTATAGAAAAATAAATCTAGTTCAAACACGTGAAATCTCACCTTATTTAACACTAAAACCGCCATTAGGGGTCAAATTGACCCCTGCCAGATTTATAATAATAGATTCGAACCAGAATTTTCTTCATAAGATATGTTAAATGCGTGCAGCAGAAAAATAGACTAATTAAGTAAGTTAAATAGTTTAAAATTAAAATTCTGGTGAGGAACCCTTTTTATGAAACTTGAGTAAAATACCCGGCAGTTCTAGTGTTAAACAGTGATTTTGTCAGGCCTAGAAGTGACTTTCTTCAAAAATATTATAGGAAATATAGGAATTTTTTTGAAGAAAATATAGGAATTTATAGGAAATTTTACTTATACGTAATAACACCAACACATGTTTTAATACATTAACGTAGACTATTTAAAGTTCACTCCAGACAATTTTAGAAGTTTTTAACACACTTCAGGATTAAAATACTGGTTTCAGGAGTTGAACTACCCCCCCCCCCCCCCAATATTCAAAATTTTTTACAATTATTTTCTGAATCATCATCACTTGCAGAATTTCCATTAAAAAAATAATAATAATTCAAATAAAGGTTATAAATGATTTTTTTGTAATAAATTTATATAAAAGGAGTTTCAATAGCAAGAAAAATTCAAAAATCTTAAAAAACCCCGAAATTTACAGCAAATTTTATGAAAAGTTACAGCAGAGAAGAAGGAGTGGGAGGGGGGGGGGGAGGGAAATCCTTCCCTACATTAATTATACATTTTCCAATGGCATACCCCGTCTTTTTTTTTTTTTCTTTCTGTAATGCTTTGATGAAATTTGCATTTTCCCTTCAATACTTAGGGGAAAATTCTACACTTCTTGTGATCTCTTAACATAAAAAGGTTTTTTTTTTTTTAAATTCTTTGATGAAAAATGATTTTTTTTTCGCGATCATTGGACAAAAATCGTTTGTTTTCCGCGATCTATTGGCGAAAATCATGTTTATTTCGCGATCTTTTAGCAAAAATCGCGTTATTCTCGGGATATTTTGACGAAACTCTTGTTTTTTTTCGCGATCTTTTGGCGAAAATCGCGTTATTCTCGCGATATTTTGACGAAAATCGCGTTTTTCTCGCGATCTTTTGATGACAATAGTATTTATTCGCGATCTTTTAACAAGAATCGCGTTTTTCTCGCGATCTTTCAACGAGAATCGCGTTTTCCTCACGATCTTTTGACGAACATCACGTTATTATTTCGCGATCTCTTGACGAAAATCGCGTTTTTCTCGCGATCTTTTTATAAAAGATTATTTTTTTCGCGATCTTTTGAATAAAATTGTGTTTTTTTCACTTTTTGATGAAACGCGTTTTTCTCGCGATCTTTTGATGAAAATAGTACTTATTCGCGATCTTCAGACGAAAATCGCGCGTTTTTCTCGGGATCTTTGGACGAGAATTACGTTTTTTTTTCGCGATCTTTGGATGAGGATCGTGTTTTTCTCGCGATCTTTGGACGAGATCGCGTTTTTCTCGCGATCTTTGGACGAGAATCTCGTTTTTCTCACGATCTTTTGACGAAAATCGCATTTTACTCGCGATCTTTTTATAAAAATCACATTTTTCTCGCGATCTTCTGATGAAAATCGCGTTTTTTTTCTTATGAAAATAGCATTTATTTGCAATCTTTAGACGAAAATGGCATTTTTTTCGAAACTTTTCGACGAAAATAGTATTTTTTCACACGATCTTTCGACGAAATTCCCGTTTTTCCGCGGTGTTTTGGCGATATAAAAAAAAATCGGAGAAGCGGAAAATGATAACAAAAAGGAAAATCGCGGATCCGCGGAAAAATCTCATGCCTGGGTGGAGGGATGAAAAATATAGGAAAAAATAGGAAATATAGGAAAAATAGGAATTTTTTCAAATTTATAGGAATTATAGGAAATATAGGAACGCTGCGAGGCCTGTTTTGTATAAGAAAATACTGGTACCGAAGAATTTCATGATCAGGAAATTCCAGAACCCTTACGAATACTGAAAAATGAATTGATTCATTATTACAATACATATCACAGTTTTAATTTATTCAGAAAAAAAAACAGAGTATGATTGAATAAATTTATCTATAATAATAAAAGAAAGAAGTTCGTGTGTGCGCGCCATGTCTTGTGAAATCTGTCGCACACAGAGGTCCGAACACTTGCGTAAGGATAATCTAAAACAGGTCCTGATGCTCCTGAGGCTCCAATTTTTCGTTTTTTGTAATTAACTGTTATATTAATCAAAAATTACAACGAACTGTCATAAAAAGACATTATTTTTTTTAAACTGGAGCACTGAATCAGTATGGCTAGCAGTGAAGATACTGTGGCCGTTAACTTCTATGTTTTTCCCTGCGTCTTTCGAAACCCAAGTTTGCTAAAGCATTAGATATAAGAAGAAACTAAAAATACATTGTAAAAAATATTAGTGAAATATTGTACCTTTTACTTTTTAACTACGCGATTCATATAAAAATACGAATTTTAAATCTTTCGAAAATTTTAAAAGAAAGTTTGCATCCGTGTTTCTCTTTTCTTTTCGAAACCCCCATTGATGCCACTTTTTAGAGATGCGGGGAAATTAAAAATACCACTTTATTCGGATGCTTTCTTCTCTATAATAGCGCAATCTGTTTCGAAAAATACGAAAATTAACACTTTTAAAAAATCGTGACTGGAATTCACTTTGCAACTCCTCGATTACACTCTTTTGTAATGCTAACAGTAACTAACTAGCTGTCGCTATTTTAACTCACTTTTTGAAAACTTAATTTATATCGCATATAAAAATATAAGTATTTTTAAAAGCAAAATCTACTCAATATTCACTCAGAATGTCAATGCGAGGTAGCTTTTACTCATGGTTCTACAACTAAATATCAATATTTTTGCATGGAAATTATTCTCAGACTTTGGAAACATTATAACTAATAAAATTTTTAAAAGATTAGTAATAAGAACAAGAGATCTATTTTGTTTTTAATATTAACCCGGCAACATTCTCGCAGCCATAGATTATGAATGGTTTACAGTTTGTCACCCATCAACACAAACAACGATCGCCACTCTAGTTAGGGCCCGACCAGTGGCCGCGAGGTTCTGACCTCCAAACTGGTAGACGGTAGGTGCTGGGTTCGAACCCAATCGCGACCGTCGGCCTAACCGTTCGAAGTTTTCCGTGGTTTTCTTCGAGCCTTGCGTAAATACGGGTTAGGTTCCCTTAGAAAGACCCCCACGGAGGGCAACCCACCCCATAGGGCCTATATCCCATAGCGTAGATAATCGGCCGACAAAAATACACCATACACCACACCATACACCATTCTTGTTACTTACAGACAATTCTTAAAAATTCTGCGGAAAAGTAAGTTGAAGATTACTTTTATAAAAATATCGATGACAATGGGGAAATTGCACGTTTTTCAATTTAACTTGCATTTTATAGTGTACAAACGTACGAGCATTTTGATACCATTTTTACGTTTTTTTGAAACTCGGAAAGACCATTAAATTAACTTTAAAAATGCAGATTTTGTTTCGGCGGGAAAAAGCCGCGTCACGTGACGAAAGCGGTTTTGACGTCACTACACATGAAAACAAACCTATGCCGTATTCTCCCCTGTACTTTTCTATGAGGATAGCTTGGATTATGCTGAATGATTTCTTTCTTTTCTTAAAAATGGTTTGTAGGGCAAACTAAAAGCATTGTAAATTGCTGTAATAAATAAATAATATTGTGAATTCGAGAGAGATTTTTTTTCCCCTCGTTGTTCTAAGGATTTTCATTTTAAAATATCGATACATGTTTATACAACAATTGTATTTTATAGAATAACATATATTTCTCCTTCTTATTAATATTTCACAATAATTAATTTCACAAACTGGTTCAAATAGTATTTCGTTCATTATCGAGAAGGTCTGGACAACTTATAAAAAATTTTCGTATTCATATTTTATATTTGAAATGAGAATTTGTCCTGCTTTCGTTAAACGTTTTATCTTTTCAATTGTTAAATAAGCTACTTTTGAATCGGAAAACAGATAAATTCAGAATGAAAGCAATTTTTTCAGGTGGCTTTAAGGTAGCCTTATAGAATCTTTATATAATTATAAACAACAAAAAATAATAATAATAATAATTTTTTGAAAATGTTTTACGTACACAAAAAATAACAAGTAATTATTTTAAATACTGTCGGTTTTATGAACTCCATCAAACTTTGGGATTGAAAATTTTATGTTTTATAAACCTGCAGATTACAACTCAGTATTTGATTTATGAATTCTATTTTTTATGTTTGTTATAAATTAACAGTATTTTAACGGAAGTCAAAAGAACCAAAAGAGACAAACAGGAATCCCCCGGCATACATAAGCAATGTGCTCTGTAAATTTTACGTAAATTTACGTACTGAAGTTTTATGTAGTACAATGCTTATTTTCAAAATGAAAATGCTATTTTCTTTAACAAGATAATCAAAAATTTTTCATTGTTATTATTATTTAATGAAAATCAGAGCATTGAGAAAAATACATATGTGTTCAGAGTCTGATAAATGTTAAGCAGAACATTCTGAGAAACTAAATTTCAAACAAACAAAAAGTACTACATGATTCAAAAGTTATTCGTAAGCAAACAATATTAAAACGCCAATTAAATTATTTGTACACTTTATTATTTAACTTTACTTGGTTTTCGCATTTAAGGATAGGATTGTGCATTTGATTTTTCACCCATTTTCAGATAAATTAAGAAATATAAAAAATATGCACTAAGTATGCTTCCAGTCACAATACATCGTTTTAATATTTTTAGAAGTTAATTATAAATCAATACATTAATTTTAACGGGGTTTTCCGTTAGCCCAAAATAGTTGATAAATTGTCGAATTCTTTTTGTCGTTACGAGTTGCAACAACATTGAATGCATTATGTTCTAAACCACAATCGCCCCCTCCCCCCCCCCCCAAAAAAAAAAATCAAATGGTTGTGAAGCTGCAAATTGTTTATAGAGTATAAAGTAGAAAATATAGGTAAAAAATAAAGAGTCCCTTTTTTATAATCCGTTTTTTATATACGATTCGTATCAGTGATTTCAACTGACAAAGGTGAGCTTATTCCTTGATAAAGATCAAATAAATATAGATTTTTAATATTGCTATCTTCGGCATATTCGGCAACATTTGGATGGATTCCCCCACTCCACTCCCATTTCTCTCACACATTACACATTTCATTAAAAAAAAAAAAAAAAAAAAAAAAGTGAAATGTTAACATGTGAAAACAAAATTCTACATAGAATGGTATCTGAATCTGAGTAATACATATGTATTATAAGCCGTGTTGAATTCAGGGGTTGTCCGGTGTGGACATATTTAAGAAATATGCTTGAATAAATTAACACTTTCATAATAAATGAACAATGATTATAAGTTGAAAATTCAATTTAGAAATTCTAAATGGTGGTTTAAATAATGCTTTTCTTTTCATATATTAAAACAGAAATCGAGCAAATATTATTATTTTTTCAAAATAAATTCACAAGCCTGCATTTTCTACCAAATGTGTTAAGAAAAAAAAAAAAAACCGTGAATTTTTTATAATTAAGTTTGATAACCATGCCAAATTATCGTATTATATTGGACATTTTATGAAAATAAAAAGTAAAAAATGAACTGCAATCATAAGTTTTTGCTTTAATACTTATTTTTAAGTAAGCACATTAAAAAATAAAGACAATATTTATATATTTAGGCACGTATGTTGTAGTAATTTGTTTCTGATCTATGAATAAGCAATTATTATTGACAGTAGTTAATTTAAAATTTTATTTGATTAGTCAGAATTAAATTTTTTCTTGTTTCTTTTACGCAATAGTTCAAAATTTAACTTTCTCATAATAAATTCGAGTTAATTTTTTATCTGTAATATAACTTGTACAACACGAAATTTTATTCATAACAAAACGAATTATTAAGCATTACAATGAATTAAGGAAACAATACATTTCAAAAACTAGATAAAGACGATTTTTTTAAATAAAACTATAATTCATTTTTTATTATTTTAAGTAAATCAGAGTGAGTAAAAAAGAAATGTGCCTTTTAGCTTTAGCTCCTTGTATCTTTACCCACATGAAATGCGTTTTTTATGCTCTTAAAATAAATTTGAAAGAAAAAAAAGCTATTTCAAGGTATAATTTTGTATCTTATAACCCAACTACCTACAGCACTTTTCTAAATGAAAATTAATACAAATGTGTAAATCAATAATATTTTATATTTGGATATGTTAAATAAAATAATGTTTTGACTCTAATTTGATTTTGTTTTCGTGTAAATGAGTCTTTAAAAGATCTTTATAGTAGATTACAAACAGAAAGCAATGTAAAACAGCCTTCAGTCACAATGAAAACGGCTAGGAAGGAAACGCGTTTCATGTGTAGTGACGTCAAACCAATCCCGTCCCGTTTTCAGATCACGTGGTTTTGTTTTGCTTTTAACGGAGCTTAAAACTGCAATAACTAATTATTTTAAATTATTTTTACAATTCTGAGTTGAATTTCGGGGTACGTAAGATCGTCTTCATCAATTAAACATAAAATAAAGCATAATTTAAGATGAGTGCAACTTCCCCATTGTAAAAACTGTACGCTTTCTTGGTCTGTCAGGCCCGGCGCTAGTTTTCTCAGGTTGATTGGTTTAGTTTGGTTTATTTTTGTCGTCTAATTATCAACACTAATTGGATATAGGACCAGGGGGAGTGCCCTTCGTGGGGGTCTTTCTAAGGGAACCTAACCCGTATTTACGCAAGGTTCGAAGAAAACCACGAAAACTCCGAACGGTTAGGCTGACAGCCGCGATTGGGTTCGAACCCAGCACCTGCCGTCTACCAGTTGAGAGGTCTGAAACTCTCGGCCACTGATGGGGCCTTCTCAGGTTGAAAGATCAGACGAAAAAACAAAATGATATATTAATTTAAAGCACTTTTGAACATAATAAAATGGCTAGCTTCAATCACCCTGTGATTGTGCTTGCACATTTACAAGCTTACCTCAAAAGTCAAAAAATAAAAAAAATAAAAATAAATAAATAAATAAATAAATAAATAAATAAAATAAAATAAACAAAAAACCACCCATTTTTTTCTTTTTTAAATACATTCTCGTTAAATTATGTCTAGAATAATCAAATATGCTTATGTACTTTAGCATTAAATTTTCATCACCGTACATTAAAATTTTCTCTGAAAAAGAAAAATATCTGATAGAAATCCAATAACTGGATAAAGATAATATATTTTTTTCAACGACGAAAAGCTCTGGTCCAACGTATTTGTCTTTTTGTAATTCAATTTACTCCTTTATAAAAGACTAAAGCAGTTATGCACCTTGATGAAGAAAAAAAATGCGTAAGATTAAATTTGGCATTTTTAATATCAGAATTAGTAGAATTTAAAAATCACCAGCTCAAAATTTTTCTTATAAAAACGTGGAATTTTGCTTTAAAAGAAAGAAAAAAAGAATTTTTTTTTAAAATTTTTTTTTTTATTTTTTTTATTTTATTTGATGAAAAGGAAAAACGAAGAAAAATGGTTCAGAATATAAAAAATCTCGAATAGTTCAGTCAGTTAGATATTTGTTTTTGAGATTCAGATGTTATGGTATGCAATGTCTATATGTTTGACCTTTATAAAATATTTTATTTAAGGTTGTTCTCAAATTCAGACTCGATACTTTCTAACAATTTCAACGAAGTTATTTTAACTTACTTTTTAAATTTATAGGAATTTAAATTCATATCTTATTCAGTTACCAAGATATAAAGCAGTAATTTTCCTTTTTATGTATTGTATATATATTGTACATAAAACAAACATTTTCAAAATTCACATTTTGAATCAATTTTCAGAATTCTTACTATTCGAGGAGAAAATGTCATCAGAGTACAATCAATTGTAATTTAAATGCACTACATTTACAGAGAAATAATTTTTTTTTAGGGGGGGGGAGAAGGGCACTTTATTAGAAGGGTTATTAGAAAAATGCCTCCCCATAGGAATAGCATTAGCACGCGAGTGTCTTCCCGGGCAGGGACAGGGGCCTTAATGGAGATGGTGTGGCGTGGATAATCTGATGACATTAAATGCATTCGTGACTTTGAAATACCACACCATATTAATTATTTAATATTTTTACTTGAATTTAATAACTATGAATTTTTAATTATGTGAAATTAATATTTTTAACTTCATTTTTTCTGCCTACTTTTGTTAAAGAACTGTCTAGCAAAAGAGAAAAAATGTAATGTTGTTTTCTCTATATCTTGTATTAAATGTTTTAAAAAGGGATTCTTCCAACTTACATTAGAAACTTAATTACTCGTATGAATTTCATGAACGTATTAACACGGGCTTGAAGTAGTTGAATAGAAGAATAGCCAATCTGTAAATCATTGAGATTATAATCATTGTTTAATATAGGGTGACCCCGCCAGTTTAATCAAATAAAGTCAATGCCACGGGGTTTTTATTATATTTTTTTTCCTTTTTCGTTTTCGTTTTAGAAGTAAAGTAATATGATTGCCACAAGCCTTAATGAATGTTCTATAATTGGTTAAAATGAAAATCCTCTGAAATTTAATAGCAAAAATCATAAGTAAATAATCCTTTTAATTGAGACTTTCCCGGTTGTAGATCAGGTGAAAGTAGTCAATCCAAAATCTAAAAATTAAATTTAAAATATAATCCTTGGATTGTGATTAAGAATCATTCTTATAAATATATTAGATGAAATAAGCAAGATAGAAGTAGATTATTTTAACTTACCGTAACATCCTCCAACTACCGTAATTTCCTACATACAATCCGCGGATCAAACAATTCTTTTTCGACCCAGAAATCTTATTTAGTAATTGAAGACAAATATTTACGGCGATCTAAAAGATTAAATTTCTTTTTAAAAAAATTCTGGGTCGAAAAATGATTGTTTGATCCGCGGATTATACGCAGGAAATTACGGTAATCAGAAACGAAATGGTTACATTTTCTAATTAAAAAAAAAAAAAAAAAAAAAAAAAAAAAAAAAAAATCATAAAATGATTTCTCTTTAGCAGATAATTAACAACAATGTGACAATGAGTGCACCAACATTCAAATTAAAATATTATATCTAGTGATACGTATAAAACTCATTTCTGTCTGGAATGATGCAATATTTCAAAATTTTTATCAACTACTGGCAGGATCACCCTATTAAAAATGCATTACATTAATAGAATTATACTATACTTTAACTAATGTTTATATTGCAGTAGAAACTAAGAATAGGAGCTCGGTGAACGTATTAACACGGGCTTGAAGCAAGGGCGGATCCAGCCCAACCTCCAGGGGGGTGTCACAACTTTTGACATATGATTTAAAGAAACAATTTTAAAATACAGTAAATCTTGTGAAAAGGGAATTACGATAAAAAGTAGCAAATTTCGCCGATCGGGCATGAAAAAAATCGCGAATTTTGTCGATTAGGCACGGAAAAATCACGAATTCGTCGATCGGACATAAAAATTTCAGATTTCGTTTATCGCGCAAGGAAAAAAAATTAAAATTTTTTTATAATATTTGAAAAAATTGTACATTTTGTTCATTGGTTGCGGAAAAGTCGCCTGTTTTGTCTGTTTACCGCTCGAAAAAAACGCGAATTTCGTTGACCGCGCGCGGAAAAATCGAAAATATCGTCAACTGGACATTGGAAATCGCGAGTTTTGTCTATCGGCCTTCAAAAAATCTTTAATTTTGTCTGTATGTTTCAGAAAAATCGCAAATTTCGTTGATAGGGCACGAAAAATCCCAATTTTGTCGATCGCTTCCTAAAAAACGAATTTATTCGACCAGAAACGGAAAAACACGAATTTTGTTGATTGGGAATAAAAAAAATCGCGAATTTCGAGTTGATATGGAACGCAAAAATTTCCAATTTTATGAATCGGGAAAGAAATTTAGCGAATGTAGTCAATTGTCCTAGTAAAAAGAGCGATTCGGGCGATTCGGTATGAAAAACTCGCTAATTTTGTCAATTCGGAACGAAAAAACGCTAATTTCGTTGATAGGGCAAGGAAAAATCGAAGATTTTGTCGATGATGCGCTGAAAAATCGAAAATTTTTTGAGCAGCTGCAGAACAATAGCGAGTTTTATCAGTTTATCGCGAGAAAAAACTCACAGATTTCATCAATTTACGGCGGGAGAAAAATGCAGATTTTATCAGTCAGTTAAGAATCGCGAATTTTATTGTTCGGTGCGGAAAAATGCGTATTTCATGGACAAGAACGGTAAAAGGCGCGAATCTTGTCGATTGGGCCCGGAAAAATCCCGAATACGGTCGATCGCTTTCGTAAAAAGCGCGAATTTTGTCGATCGGGAACGAAAAAGTCGCAAATGTGGTCTATCAGTTTCGTAAAAAGCGCAAATACAGTCGATTGTGAATGAAAAAAATCGCGAATTACGTTGATATGGCGAACAAAAATTGTCAATTCCATAGAAAGAAATTATCGCGAATATAGTCGATTGGCTTCGTAAAAAAGCTCGAATTCGGGCGATCGAGTACAAAAAACTCGCGAATTTTGTCGGAACAAAAAAAAAATCGCTAATTTTGCCGATTCGGAATGAAAATTCGCTAATTTTTTTGATAGGGTGCGGAAAAACCGCAAATTTTGTCGATGATGCACGGAAAAATTAAAAAAAATCTTTGAGCGGCTGAAGAACAATCGTAAGTTTCGTCAGTATATCGCGAGAAAAAAAAATCACGGATTTCATTAATTTACTGCGGGAAAAAATGCAGATTTCGTCAGTCAGTTAAGAAACGCGTATTTCATAGTTCGTGTGCGGAAAAATTCGTATTTCATCGAACAAGAACGGGAAAAAATGTGATAATTTCGTGGATTGAGCACGGAAAAATCGTGAATTTTGTCAATCAAGTGAAGAAAAAACGCAAATTTCGCAGACCGTTCGTGGAAAAATCTCAAATTTCGTCGATCACATCCAAAAAATCGTGAATTTCGTTGATTAAGCATGGAAAAATTGTGAATTTCGTGGATCCGCTTCGCGAAAATCGCGAATTTCACCGATCGGGTGCGGAAAAATTGTGAATTATGTCGATCAGGCGCGGGAAATTCGCGAATTTTCTCGGTGAGTTTCGAAAAAAGCGCAAGTTCTTTCGATTATACGTTATTTTGCGTTCCTGTTTAGCACTTTTTACTTACACTACTCCTCTTTGAAGAGCTTCAGGGGGGGGGGGGTCATGACCCCCATGACCCCCCCCCCTTGGATCCGCCACTGGCTTGAAGTATGTGTTGGAAAATGCTTCATAATCTATGCTTGACGCATGAATTTTTCTTTTTTTTTCGTTTGATTTATTTTCTGATAATACTTTATTCTGTTGTAAAACATTTTTCTATAATTTTTTTCTTTCACATTTTTTTACAATCTGTTTTTCGAAAATTTTAATAATATTTTTAAAAGTTTTTTGCAGATTTTAACCTCTTGAGGGTCAGTGGGATGTATTATATGCCATCTGATTTGAATCAAGATTTGCAACAGAAACTTTTAATTAAATTTTATATTTCTAACTTTAGAAAAAATAGTTTCAAAATTTATTTCTTTATTTTAAAATATATTTTTCGAATATTCCAGCGTGAATCCAACATTACACTGACACAATTGCTTACCCCTAAAGGGTTAGATACCTGCGATAAAATTTTATTGCATATTACACTCTTTTTGTATACATAATACACAAGTATTGACAGCTTCATGCCACACTTGGTACAAAAATGTAAATATCTCATTGTGTGCTTTGGGGCACATACCACAAAAATCCATACCAAAAAAATTCACATGAAGTCAGAATGATTTTATTATTTTTCCTACATTTGTGACTATCTAAAGTAATCAAAATATTTTTTTTTCATAAAGAAAAGAAAAATCGTGCAGTGAAGGGTTAACACTATAACGCCCAGAAGGAGTCGATTCGACTCCAACTATGCGGTTAAATTTCAATTCGAATCAGAAAATTTTTCTTGAAATAGTTTAAATTTGATCCATGCAGATTTACGTTAAATAAATAAATTAAATAATTCTGAATAAAAATTCCGGTGAGAAGTATTATTGTCAAACTTGAGTAAAATTTCCGGGCGTTCTAGTGTTAAACCATTTCCTTGAAAAGCATTGTTAAAAAATGCCGGGACTTAGTTCATGAGTCAGTTCTCCTTTTGACTTAGTTCATTTTATATTAGATGATTTTTAAATGTTAAAGCAATTTTATTTAATCAAACGCGAAAAGAACTATTAACAGTAGTTCATTTGGTCTTCAAATCCCACTCGAGTCATTCAAAAAGATCCGGATGATAATATTAAGTCTATGGGGGCGTCATTTTCAAATATCTCGCTCAAATTTTAATATTTTTTAACGATCTACAAGTCTAACGATCTACAATCTACTACTAGTTTTCACCTTTTCCATTTTGGTTATACATTTTCTATTTTATGATAGTTTCAATTTCAGAATCGATTCCAACCGGTTCCGAAACGTAAAGTATTTTTTAAAGAAAAATCTGAAACCAAAATGGAAAAAGTAAAAAATAGCCGGGTGTAGATCGCCCTCAGCTATCCTATGCTAACAAAAATAAAATAAAATTATGTAAAAATATTAAAATTTGAGCGAGATATTTGAAAATAAAGACCCCATAGACTTAACATTATTATCCAGGACTTTCTGAGTAACTAGTGTGGGCTTTTAAGCCGCCTCCATGAAAGGAAAAAAAATAAAGCCTGTTTACGGAACGATGCTTAGTGCGTTTTTAAAGATTGTAATTCCATCCTCCGTAAACTTTTTAAAATCGATCAAATTAACTGATTTTTAGAGTTGGAACGGGGATTGACGAGCGTAGCTCGCAGGGGGCAGGGCCCTCTAGTGAGAGAAAAACTTCTTAATAACAAACCTAAATTAATAAAACTGATCATATTAACTTTGAAATGTTCAAAAGTTAAGAAAGTTACAATTTGTTCTTACATTATATGTTCCGTTAAATAAATATTTTGTTTTTACTTTTTATTTTGTTATGATTTAATTAATGAAAATAGTTGTTTAATTTAGTATTAATAGTGCAATAGTGCATGTATGCAATTTTTTATATATGAACATCATATTTTGCCTTTTTAAGAACCCTTATTTTGAAATTCAGACAAAAAAGTGATGTTTTGATAGTTTTTATTTGCCTTGATATTTTTTTATGTTGAAGTAAATCATATTTAATAAATAATCTGCAATTTTGAAGCCCTGAAAAAATTTCCTCTTTTCTATAGAAAATGTCAAAGTTCAAGGTTGTGAAGGCCATTTTTCATGAAAAGTGAAATGCTGGTATATTTGGAGCACTATATCTCTCGCAAGCAACATCATTCTAAAATTCTTTTGGCATAAACTGTTAGTATAACCCTACCTGCTTATTAAAATGTATTGGTTTCCATGGGGCATTGTTACATTACATTGTTATGTTGCCACAAAGTATAGTCAAAGTGACGTTTTTGCCCGTTTTCCGCACTTAATATCTTATTTAAGCAATGGTACCCCAAACTTTTTCTTATAGAATATGAAAGTACACTACTAGGACAAACTAAATAATATAGTACTGCACGGAGATATTGTTGCTGTTAGAAGATATAATCTGTTAAATATGCAAAATTTTCAAAATCTTCAATATTTAAATTAGCATTATCTAAAAGAAGCACCACGTTTGAATAAAACAAAATATCTCACACAATAGTTAAACACATGTACAAAAACATGGAAAAGAAAAAGAAGTGGGACCTCGCGATGTTTTCAGGCAAAAAAAATGACAAAAATTAGATGAAAAGCAATGTCCATTATCACATTTTCCTCCTAAGAGACAAAGAAAAATCCTATTTCGCTGTCGGAAGCTGCGGCGAAAAAGGGATATTTCATTTTCTCATAGGGAAAAAACATAGAAAGAGGAAAGAGAACTAGGATTTTTCATTTTCTGACAGGGAAGAAATTTTATCATCGACATTGTTTATTTGAAAATTTCGTCATTTTTTTGCCTAAAAATATTACGAGGCCCCACTTATTTTTCTTTTCCATGTTTTTGTACATATGTTCAACTATTGTGTGAGGTAATTAATTTTATTCAAACGTGGCGCTTTTTTTAGATAATGCTAATTGAAATGTTGAATATTTTAAAAAATTTCATATTTAACAGATTATATCTACTAACAGCAACAATATCTCCGTGCAGTGCTATATTATTTAGTGTGTCCTAGCAATGTACTTTCACATTCTATAAGAAAAAGTTTGGGGTACTATTGCTTAAATAAGATATTAAGTGCGGAAAACGGACAAAAACGTCATTTTGACTATACTTTGTGGCAACATAACACTGTAATGCAGTGGTGACCATCACCCCCCCCCAAAAAAAATCAATGACGCAAATCCCCACCCCCCCCCCCAAAAAAAAAAATCGTCGAACTTTAACATTGACACCGCCTCCCCTAAACAGATTATCAATTGTAATCAATTGTAAATGTTGGAAAAAAACTAAAAATGATATTAAAAAATCAAAAGTCTAAAAAAAAAAAAAATCAACAATAAAAAAAGGAAATATTAAGAATTTAAAAATCCCCCCCCCCCCAAAAAAGGTACTTTTTCTCAAATTCCCCCATCCCCCCCCAAAAAAAAGAAAGTAAATTGTATGACGCATTTTGCATCATCAAACCCCCCTCTGGGCACCCCTGATGTAATGTAACAATGCCCCATGGAAACAAATACATTTTAATAAGCAGGTAGGGTTATACTAAGAGCTTATGGTAAAAGAGTTTTAGGATGGTGTTGCTTGCGAGAGATATAGTGCTCCAAATACACCAGCATTTCACTTTTCATGAAAAATGGCATTCACAACCTTGAACTTTGACATTTTCTAAAGAAAAGAGGAAATTTTTTTAGGGCTTCAAAATTGCCCATTATTCATTAAATATGATCTACTTCAGCATATAAAAAAATCGAGCAAATCAAAAAATACAACTATCACGCTTTGTCTGATTTTCAAAATAATGGCTCTTAAGTATTAAAATTATTATTATTATTATTATTTTTTACTAGAAAAGCAATATTTTTGCTCACCCAAAGTTCGGAAAAGTTGGAACCTGTTTAAATCCCGAGGATTCTGAACTTTGTACGGTACTGTTATTTCTTATCTAACGTAGCGTCTTTATTAAATTGACTTTACTAAAGAGAGAAAAGAATGGGGGAAAGGGTGGTAAAGCCTAGAGTGAATGTATGAAATATTTTTAATATTTTTCTTATTTTAAATGTCATATTTTTATTTAAATTCTTTAAAGCTGTCACGGATTTCCAGAACCTTAATGGCGACAGAATTCAGCGTTTGGCACATTGGTTTTTATTTTTTTATTTATTTATTTTTATTTTTTTTTTTGGGGGGGGGGGGGTTACCATACTCTTTCCTTCCAAATTCTACATAGCTTTTTGTCTTTTTCACTGTGTAACGAACAGAGTGAATCATCGAAAAGAAAAGATTTAAACCAACGAAAAGCTTTTAAGTATTAATCTCATCTGTAAAGGTCTAGTAAAATCAATTTACTAAAATATATCGCGTTGTTGCACTTCTTGATAACTTGAGTATTTTTATCTTCTGTGCCCTTTTGGAGCAAACTGTGAAAACTTAATCCCTTAACAAGTTTATTGCTTTTTTTGTTTCTTTTCCACAAATTCAATAAATAATAATAATATTTTGATTGACATTTATAAGTAGTAATAAGGTTAAGACTAGAACTATCGTGGACCATTATTTTAACGTCTACCATATGAACACGTTTCGATTCAAACCAGAAATTTGATTATGAAATACGTTTAAAAGATAACGAAGAGGGGGGAGGGGGGACCGTTTAATAGTAAAGTTAAACTGTTTTAAATCAAAATTCGGGTGTAAAATATTTTTATAAAATTTGATACAAATTTCCAGTTGCTCTAGTATTAAACATATAAAACAACTTTTTAATTCAAATAATATATTTTCGCTAAAGGTTTTCTTTTTTTTTTTTTTGTACATGAGCTCCTAACACACACACACACACACACACATACAAAAAAAAATGTATTTAGCGTTCTGGGCACTGGGTTTAGACATAAATTAACAATTTTTATAAAGTTAGTAATTTAGTTTTTAGTAATTTACTATTAATTGTTCATGAATGCAATTTTTTTATATGTGAACATCATTTTTTGCCTTTTTAAGTAGTGAAATTAATATTATAATTGCCTTTTTAAGTAGTGAAATTAATATTATAATTTTTACTAAAAAAGCAATATTTTTGCTCACTCAAAGTTCGGAAAAGTTCGAACCTATTTAAGTCCCGAGGATTCTGAACTCTGTACTGTATTATTATTTCTTATATAACGTAGAGTCTTTATTACATTGATTTTACTAAAGAGAAAAAAAAAAGGGGGCGGGGAGGGGTGGTAAAGCCTAGAGTGAATATATGAAATTTTTAAAATATTTTTCTTATTTTAAATGTTCCTATTTCTATTTCAATCCTTTAAAGCTGTCAAGTATTTCTAAAACCTTAATGACGACAGAATTCAGCGTTTGGCACATTGGATCTTTTTTAAAAATATTTTTGGGATTACCATAATCTTTCCTTCCAAATTCTACATAGCTTTTTTCCATTACGGAACGAACAGAGTGAATCATCGAAGAGCAAAGATTTAAACCAACGAAAAGCTTTTAAGCATTAATCTCATCTGTAAAGGTCTAGTAAAATCAATTTACTAAAAGATATCGCGTTGTTGCACTTCTTGATAACTTGAGTATTTTTTATCTTCTGTGCCCTTTTGGTGCAGACTTCAAAAACTTAATCCCTTAACAAGTTTATTGTTTTTTTGTTTCTTTTCCACAAATTCAATAAATAATAATAATATGTTGATTGACATTTATAAGTAGTAATAAGGTTAACACTAGAACTACCGTGAGCCATTATTTTGACGGCTGCCATATGGATATGTTTCGATTCAAACCAGAAATTTGATTATGAAATACGTTTAAAAGATAACGAAGAAGAAAAACGTTAAATAGTAAAATTAAACTGTTTTAAATCAAAATTCGGATGTGAAATGTTTTTATAAAACTTGACTCAAATTTCTGATATTTCTAGTGTTAGACATATAAAACAACCTTTTAATTCAAATAAAATATTTTTCTTAAAGGTTTTCTTTTCTTTTTCTTCATGAGCGCCTAACACACACATACACATACCAAGAAAAAAAATGTATTTAGAGTTCTGGGCACTGGGTTTAGACATAAATATAACAATTTTTATAAAGTTAGTAATTTATAAACTTATTTCCTACAGATAATATTATAGATTATAACTTATAACTACGAATAGTAGTGAGAAGGGGGGGGAGTGCTTTGGTACTTACAGAAATCTGGCTGTCATGATGACTATACCAAACAAACCCAAACAAAAGTTACGAGAATTTTAGCAACATTTCGAGCAATCTACTTTGAAGTTTGCCTACGTTAAGTTGAATAGACAAGCCAGTTTGTTGACAAGCATGCACATTATTTTTCATATAACACTTAAGGGAGACCCGTAAGAAAAAACCCAACATTTTTATTATTGATTTTAAAGTAATGAATTTTGGTGTACTATTTAAGAATCTTTTTGTAAGGAATAATTAGCAAAAAAATTCACTTTTTATTAAAAAATATATATTTTATGGGGATTTTTATGATTTTTTTTTGTCAAAAAATACACTTTTTAAAGTTACTACTCCTCATTCAATTTTCAATATTTTGGTATTACTAAAATTTCTTAAGTAGTGTATATGGAATAGTATATGGAAAAGACCTAGGGAGAGATATTTTTAATTTTCTATTTTAATCAGCTAAAAAAAAAAAAAAAAAAAAAAAAAATAGGTAAGAAATTACGCATAGTAAATTTCCTTAAATTCGTTATAATTTTCATGTTTACCAATTTATGTAAAATTTTCAGAAATAGTTAAAAAATATATCTCTCCTTACTTTTATTGCAAATTTTTTTAAGATTCTAAAAACATAAACACTTTGTTTCTAAATCATTTTACCACTGAGCCTTAGTACTTTGAAGTTAGGCAAAATATGAAAAAAGTCATTTTCAGGAAAACACATTTTAAAATGGCCGTTAGTCTTTAAACTCTAATGACTACAATTAAAAAAACTCATTTGCTACCTGTTCCAAGTGTCCCCGAGTTCTGAAATTTTGCATGGATATTCGCAAATATGTATTTTATCGTTTTCTGAGCTAATTTGTTTTTAACATTTGATGATTTTTGGCCGAAAATGGGGTTCGGGTCTCCCTTAAAGCAGGTAAATGAGAGGGGTGTACATCAACTGCGCTTACAGCTTCGATCCCATCGAACTGCTGTCGAGAGGGTGAGATAAACAATCCATCATTGCCTTAAAAAGAATTTTTTTCTTCAAAAAATCTTCTAAATGCAAATAGTGCCATGGTAAATATTGGCAACATTAATCAAAATGCTTATAAGCACGTGGTCTGCATTCATCTAGCATTGGATCATCTTTATCTTTAATTTAAAAGTCAAGGTGATTTAGAGATAAGATATTCAACGTAAAAAATACAAATAAAATATTAAAAGGAACTATAATTCCTCAAGTAGAGGATACTTACTAATATTTACTACGAAAGTAGGGAGATTTCCAATTTAAAAGGTCCGGTGCTAATGGCTGCCCCCAAATTTTGTCAGTTTTTTCAAGATATTCCAAGCAATATTTAATGTCAATTAAAACAACATACCATTGTTAAGATTTTTTTTCCTTTTTTCTTTTTCTCTTTTTTTTCTTTTTCTTTTTTTGACTTGTGAGATTGGATAAAAAGCGTTTTTCTGTTTTTAATCACAAAAAATATTGAAAATTCATAAACTTCTGTTTTGCTTATTAGTACATGATTAAAGCTATATGGTAGGAGACGAGAGTGGTGTACTTTGGACATATGTGTACCTCGGACCTATGCTAATTCTAGCTTTACTTGTCTAGATCATTAAACAAGAACATCTGTATATTAAATATTTGTCACCAGAGGTCTCATTTAAGTTCTTGGCGTTTGTTTAGACGCTCAACTAATTGTGTAATTTTTAAAAAAGGAAATTCACTTTTCAAAAGTAAATTTTTCTTAGATATTTCTATGTTATTTTAACACTAAAAAATATCTTCTTTTTTTTTTTTTTTTTAATGAGGATTATGCATAATAAAGCAATGCTCTAGCTCCTACATCATGTGCTTTAAATAAAATTAGACCTAACCTTAACATCATGATTGGTAGTTTTGTTTTTAAGTGTCAAGTGATGTACCTTGAACCTAGTAAAAGTGGTGATACTATACTAGACAATACTAGATATTGTCTAATGGATCTGACAGTCAGCTCAAGAAGTTAACATTTGGAATTGACTTATCTAATTACAATCGTGGCTAAAAATAAATATAATTACTAATATAAATAAGTTTTAATGTCTTTTGTGGTTATAGTAAATGTAAATGTTCTGAAGTTTTATGTCTATTTAGATATTCTTATTTTTAAAACCTAACAAACAATAAAATGTATCAAAAATTTATATATGTAGCTTCTTGATTAATAAATGTTGATTTTATTCGCTAAAAACAAGTTTTTTTTTTTTTTTTTTTTTTTTTTTTTTTTTTTTTTTTTTCCATTCTTAGTAATGGGACCAAGGTACACCACTAGTGGTTTATCCCCGTCCTATTTTCATTTTATTTTTAATTCAAAATTTTACATGGAAATTATTTATATAAAAATTTAAGACAAATATATGTAGTGTAAAACATCATAAAGTTTTATAAAATCTTTTCTTTTGGCAATTTTTAAAAAAATTAAAAATTAAAAAGTCAAAATAGGTCCGAGGTACATCTCCTTCCCCTACTTAAAACCCATTAAAAAAATTAAAATATCTGTAAATTTTAAAAATATCTTTTTATTTATTTATAAATGGATTTAATAGGATGAAGAACAACTTTAAGACATGTTTTCTATTGAAATTATACTTCTAAAGCTAATGGTTTAAGAAATTAGCCATTGAGCAACAATTAGAGCTAACACTCTTACATACTATTTGTCACGATTTTAATATTTTATAATTAAAAAAAAATTAATGATTTAAGCAAATTTTTTCCTTTAAATACTAATATCAAATCTGTTAGTAACACGTTCAAATTAACAAGATTAAAATATTAAGTTTCAAGATTGCTATTAGTATTAGTAGTATTATTTTTTAACACTAGAACGCCCGAAAGGAGTCGATTCGACTCCAAACATGTGATAAATTTTCAATTCGAACCAGAAGTATTTTCTTGAAATAAGTTAAATGCAAAACACGCAGATTTAAGTTAAATAAATCAATTAAGTAATTTTGAATAAAAATTCTGGTGTAAAATATTATTATGAAACTTGAGCAAAATTTCCGGTCGTTCTAGTGTTAAATAAAATAAAATGGAGAAGAGTTCAATTAGGATTATTTAAAAATCAATAATATGTTTATTTTTTCTATTAAAAAACATAATTTTCATCCTTTCATGCATTCGATATTCTCTTTTATATACCAAATAACTGATCCATTAGTTCTATTTAAAAATTTGGCTTTAAGTCATCAAAAATTTAATTTAAAAATATTCTGAAGATCAAAATTATTAAATCAAGTATAATCTACTATTTAAAGTGTATTTTTCTTTTACAGGAAGTCATCTGTTATTAAAAAGGATATTTTTTCTTTATAGATAAATAAAAATTTTAAACTATATTTGGAATTGATGCGTTGATTTAATACGAAATAAACATTTCTTTTTTTTCTTTTTTCTTTTTTTTTTTTTTTAAGTTTTAAGGGTGTTATAAGAGTTTCTCTTGAGATTTTCTAACTTACAAGCTCATTATTAAACGTAAATCACATCAATTTAAACATGATTATTGAATTTATTTAAAATCTAATAATCTTTGATTTTTAGATAATTGAATTACATGTTGAATTATAAGCGATTGTAGTTTGATGAAAATTTTATCGGACTATCACGTCTGGAAATTCTGTTTAGAAAGCTCTGTGGAAATTCAGTTCAAATGCTAAATACTTTTAACAGCCTTTTGTGAAAAATTGCTGTTACTGAAAATGGAAAAAAAAAAAAAAAAAAAAAAAAAAAAAAAAAAAAAAGTTCGATTTCATAGTTTCTAAATAATAACATCTGTCACTCTTAAGCAAGTAACAAACAAATAAGAATGCTGGAAAGTAACCAGTTTGGATTTGAAAACAGTTAAGTCTGCTCTCAAATTCAAATAATCTATTTTCCGGCACGTTTCTGAACTCCTTTCTGCTAGAAAACACATTAAATTAGAAGGTATTCTAATTCAGAAACTTTGTAATCAAATGAATTTTCCATTTTTTTGGTAAAAGCGGATGATTTTACAGAAAATACTGTAAAAATTGGCGTTTTGAACCAAATTCACAACGCAATAGTACGAGAAGGAAGAAAAACTTGCCATGTAACAAGAATGTCTTATAACTCTGTAAGTAATTTATTTATCTGAAAATGGAAAACGCTAATCAGTTAATCCTCTCACTGACAAGCCCGTGTTAACACGTTCACTAACAAGGAAGGTCTCCATACTGGGCATACCCAGAATTTTATGACAAAAAAATACTAATTAAAGTAATTATGTATGTAATAAAGGATCAGTCAAAATTAGCAGCGGAATCACATTAGATATTGTGTAAAAAAATAAAATATTTTAGAATATTTGGCGTGAAAAGAGTAAAGAGTCACTCGCTTTGGCGAGCAGCCCTTTTCTTCGCCAAAAGCAAACGATTATAATGTAACTCAAAACTGTTGGATATTTAGAATCCGCATAAATGGTGTTTGATGAATTTAAACATAAACGATGAGAGAGTTTGATATATTTTATACATATATATGTATATTAAATTTCATATGTATATATTATTTGTTGCTGTAGTTATTTAATTTACCTCTGGAAAAAATATTTTCATACATAAAAAATTCTTATTCAGTAAAATTATTTTCATACATTTAAGCGTACTAAAAAATAAAAGCTAGTTGTTTCCATAGCAACAGAATCGAATTGACAATGCTCAAATGGACTTTGAACTTGAAACAATTTGAATTAATTTAAATTTGAATTTCGTTTCAAATCTCAAATTTTGATGATTAAATTTGTGTTAAATACATATAAATATCAATATAACGAAATTATACTTAAAACAAACTAAAACTGACAAAAACAAAGATATTTAATTTATCTAAACACGTTGAATATGAAACTTTTTTCCTTTAAAATGCATTTGACATTAAAAAAAAAACTTTTTTTGAAATAGCTTTTCATCGCCAACCGAAGATAAATCGCCAAATAACGAAATGTTCGTTATTTTTTACGGACAGGGAAAGGGGGTTCCGCCGAAATTTTTTTTATAAACGTATATATCCTCATGAGAAGAACATTCTGTATTTTTTTTTTCAGATTTTTCGGAGTATGGCCGTATGGAGACCTTCCTTGTAAGCTCCAGGTTTCACTGCAATACAAGCAATATTTAAAATAATATAATTATATTCATTTAATAGATTTTTAATATATTGAACAGTAATTAGACGCTTTCAAGGATAACATTCATATTCTCTTGTAAGTTTTTTATAATATTTTGGAAGAATTGTCTTTTATAAGCATTTAAACAAAATGCAGAGAAAACAACATTGCAATTTTGCTCTTTTGCAAGACTGTCAGGGGGTTTTTAGAATCTCTTCAATAAGCCTGTCAATTTTATTTAGGTATAAAAATTCTCACAAAATTTTTGCTACGAGCTGGGAATTTGAAAATACTTTAAGTACAGCTTAAGAACCTCAGCTTTCTTTACCTCATTTTTTGGATGGTTGTTTTTCAAATGATAACGCAATTCTCAATTTTGAATTCGTGACAATTTAATACTGTTCTTCTTATTATTATTTGTTTATAAGCATGTGCATAATTTGCGTGATTATAAGAATATGTATTCAGTAAAAATTAAACTTTATCCAGAAATGCATATTTAAGTTTTAGTTATAAAACTTCGTGCTGGAAGTCAAAAATTTAAAATTTGGAAAAAGAAATAAGTTTTAAAAGACAACAATAAATCAATATTCAAATACCATAGTTCCAAAAAGGTTAATATTGATAATAATAAAATCAATAATATTAAGAGCAATAATACGAATATCTTTCTTAGGAATATCTCAAAAGCGAGAATATTCTTGTATTTAGAATGTTGCTTTCTCCGCAGCATCTTTCTTCAAAATACTGCAGAGAATAATTTTAAGGTGAATATTATTTCTAGTTCATATTAATTGTAATCCGTGATTGAAATACGCTCATATTAATTAAAAGTGCTATAATTCAGCCATTTTTTAAGATACAGACGAAACAAAAAATGCTCTGGAGTCTTTGTAACAAGCTAAAACTCAAAAAAGAAAAATATTTTTTAACTTCTAATTTTTGTGTACTTAATTTTAAATTAAAAAAAAATTAAATGGCCGTCATTTTGAAACAATATGGCGGATGAAACTGACCAACGGACTCAGTTCAGATATCGGTATATGCTATGTACACACCAAGTTACATCTAAATCGGTTCATAAATACGCGTGTTATCACGCGACAAAAATCCGATCATTTCAAAATGCCAGCCATGCTAGAGATTTAAAGTGCTATAACTCAGCCATTTTTTAAGATATAAATAAAACAAAAAATGCTCTGAAATTTTTGTATCAAGGTCAAACACATAGAATAAAAATATTTTTCAATTTCTATTTTTTTGTAATTTGATTTAAATTTCAATTAAAAAAATGTAAATGGCCGCCATTTTGAAACAAGATGGCGGATGATGCTGGCCAACGAACTCGGTCGAGACATCAGTATCTACTATGTACACACCAGTTTCATTTAAATCGTTTCATAAATACGATAGTTACAGTATGCCAAAGATCAGATATATATGTGTGTGTGTGTGTGTGTGTATATATATATATATATATATATATATATATATATATATATATATATATATATGTGTGTGTGTGTGTGTGTGTGTGTGTGTCAGCATTTGAACGGAGGGTGGTTTGGGGTCTGGAGGACATGATCGGTGAAAATATACCAACATTTTCCAGAAGTGCTTTCCCATGGACGGCTACAATAGGTAGCTTTTTACTTTTTGTAATGAATGACTTTGTAAATGAAGACTTTAAATTTTATGAGCTTCGTAATAAGGGGGTGATACATTTAAAACAGAAAGCTAAAAACATAGTTGAAAAAACAAACAAACAAACAAAAGAATTGTAATATTAATTAAATTTATTGTAGTATAGTAATGAAACTAGTAAATCTGCTGATCAGTGGCCTCAAACGTCAGTTCTGCAGTTCTATTTTTAAATTCTTTTATTTGGTATTTAACCGCTTACCTGTTTTGCCCGTACGCCGTACGAGCAACGTGCTTTATCCAACCGTGATTTGCCCGTACCAAGTACGGACATCCATACTCCAATCGTAATTTATTATTCTCACCAGTAAAATTTTATTGTAAATTTTGCATTATTTAATTCAAGAATTTTTCTGATTCAGTTAGGCAAACTTTTCTATTTTGAAAAACCGCTAATAAAAGATTAAAAAATTTGTAAAAAACACGAAAAAAAGGCATTATTTGAAAGTTTTTTTCAAAAATATTGATAAGTTAAGTGGTTAAAACATTCAGCCCGCAGTGTTGCTTTTTAAAAATATATTTGTAATACTAATAGTATAATTAATATATAAAGAAGTTTCGGGGAGTTAAGCTATTGAAAATATTGGGAAATATACGAATCTATGCTTTTTTTCATATATTTTTTATGACCCCTCTCAATCACCCACTAATAAATAATTTGATAACTACAATTCCCTGGCATTTTGTATTTAAAACCATGTTTCTGAAATAACTAAAATATTGATTTTGTGATAATCACAATAATTAATAGGGAATAATTCTCAAAAATATTTTATTAATTATTGATATCCTGTTAAATTTATTTTAAAATAAATATTTTGTTTCATTTGTATGCTCACATTAAATCTTGGTTCTAAATACAGTCATAAAAACAATTATATTAATATTGCTGTTTATGAGGGGGGGGGGGTGTCCATTACTGGAATTTAGATATATTTCTTTTATTTACTATAAAATTTTGATTAATATTGGCCAAGAATGGTTAAAAATTGTTGATAGATTATTATAATATTAAAAAATAATACAAAAATTACAACTAATATTTAAAGAGTATTTTTTTAAAGAAATTTCTTGTCCATTATTGGCACATCTAAACTATCTAGCATGATTTAGTTTTAAAAATGCATAAATTTTTCTGGGTTTTAAACAGTATTAATCATTAAAAGGATTTTCGCCTATATCTAAATTAATTTAATTTTAATTTTATAATAAAATATATTTATAATTTTTGCATATGCTTTAAATTAATTCCATTACAATAAATAATATGTGAAATGTCCTTAAGGTTTCTATCCCGACAAACGAAGACACTCGCTAGTTAGTGCTATTCCTAAGGGGAGGTTATTTTCTAATAACTCATTTGCATTTCGACATTTTTAAATACATATTTTTATTTATTTATTTTGCATTGGATAACTCAAGTCTCTCTCTACATCGCTCCTTTTTTACTTTTTCAATTTCGTTTTCAGATTTTTTTTAGAATGACACTTTAATTTTCGGAACCGGTTTTGAAAGTGAAACTAACTTTATAGAAAATATCTGCAACCGAAATCGAAAAAGTAAAAAAAGGAGCGATGTCGAGAGAGACCTCAGCTATTCATTGCAAAAAATTTTAAAATGTTGAAATGCCAACTGGTTATTAGAAAATAACTTCTGAATAGGCATAGCATAGCATTCGCTAGCGAGCGTCTTCACTTGCCTCTGAAGTTAAACTTTATTCCCG
The DNA here is from genome assembly GCA_964019185.1 of Maratus speculifer. Classification (NCBI taxonomy): domain Eukaryota; kingdom Metazoa; phylum Arthropoda; class Arachnida; order Araneae; family Salticidae; genus Maratus; species Maratus speculifer. The sequence goes on from OZ025299.1 coordinate 187,629,041, forward strand.
GAATTCCCTTTTCTTTTCTCCTGCTTGCGGTTTACTGACAATGGAAAACGAGGGAGATAACAATGGTCAGGGGAGATCACTATTTACCTACTTATGGGAAAGATTCCCGTGCTACTCTTGGATTGAAGTTGAACTGAAAAACTCATTTACATCAAACGCGCCGCGTGCGGACATAAAAGACGCCGCCTGCAAACTGCAAAAAAACTTTGTGTGTGCCTGCAGCCTTAGCAGACAAAAATAAAGAGCTAAATTATTAAAGGTGCGTAAAAGCCAGTTGTGTGATTCTTAGTTGCAGCAGCGAACGACCTCCCAAATAAATATTTCTTTCATTCGCAGAGTAAAAGCAGATTCCTCCGTGATTCCTTCTAACAACAATTTTACTTTAACTACAAACTTACCGAAAGAGGACGCCACATTCCAGCATTTTTATCAAAGAACTTTGGAAGTTCGAACTTTTTAAATGTTCGAGACATTTTGCGATTTCGCAAGGAAAAAAAAAAAAAAAGATTTTTATTATCCTCCTCAGTTCTTAGGCAAATATTACGAAGGACTACAAAAAACGATTTAAAATTACTACACAATGTTTCCAAAGATGTATCAGACTATTTATCAGTACTTATGATATGCATGTATTTAATAAAAAGATCTAGAAATAGTTTTAATTATTCTAGAAACATTTAAATTAATTTAATAGCTGTTATTTAGTGTCTCCTCCAGGTGACATCAGGAGTGAGGAGGTTATGTTTGACTAGATTTAACATTTGAAAATTGAGTTTGCTACATTGATGGATTAAGGATTGCCCAAGTTCTGAATTCTGACACCGGTGAGATCCCGAGGAGATTACTGTATGCGTTCAATATTTGTATTTGTTATTCTTTCATATCATGTGTTTCACTTGTATATCTAGCTCATGCATTGTACAATCCAGCTTCATTTTCTGTACCACAGCAACAGGCAAGTCTGACTCGACAGATTTATTCTGTAAATTTCAATTAACGTGAATCATTATAATCATAGTTCCAGCTCCACTTTATTTAAAATTTGTGAAAATAATTTATTCTCATTTTCTAATTATTTCTCAGACCTCATTGTCCGTAATTTCTTACTTTCAATAGGTAGTTCTAGAATTTCGACTTTCGCATTTATAAAGTTATAAAGATTGGTATATTTTTACATTTTGTGGTGCTCTCAATAGATTTTAGCTATTTTTACAGTGATACCATATGTGTCGGTGTATGCATGTATATTAAAATTTCATCATATTATTACATCCTTAGAAACTCACCATTTAAAAAAATTTTTTTGTTATATTACTATTTATTTGAATGCAGAATATTATGTAAAATGTTTGGAAAGATGAGTGGAGTCACAAAAGTATTTTTTTCTTTTCTCTCTCTTTTTTTTTTTTTTTTTTTTTTAAGACATAATTGTATTTAAATAAACATTTATTATGTTATGTATTTTTCTTAACTTTGGTAAGAAATTTGTAATGTGTATAAACTAACATTTTAGACATATGCATAAAAAATTTTGTGTGTTATAGGGTAACACCCCCAGTAATTGGCATGCACCAGTGATTGGCACATCCTACAAACATGCCCTAAAATAAGATTTATATCCAGTCTTCATAAATGCAAGAGCATATACCAGTTATGTGCTCATTCACGTAAAGATTATAACTTTGATTTATGCTACTAGATGACAATAGTGCCTAGGAAAGAGAAACAATTATACCTTGTATGAAATTAGCCATTTTTGTTGCAAATGCTTCCTCTTTGGCTTAAGGAAGGCATGCTTTTCAATTCATTATAATATGATTTATAATATATTTTAAGTTTTAATTGACAACAGTTTTGTTTAGTTAAAAAGGGTTACTTTAATTGTGTAAAAGTATTTTCGACACAAATATTTGATTTCTGAATTAATGATAGATGCCAATTAATGGTGCTTCAATTTTGCAAATTCCAACTAATTGGCACCTATCCCAATTACAAGGAATACACAAAGAATTTGAGATTAAACTACTTATTTTGGAAGTACTTTTAAAGTTATAGACTAATTTTGTTTATCATTTGTTTTATTTGAAATTATGAAATATTATCAGTAATTGGAATCCATTAAAGCTTCATATGACAATTACTGGAGACAGCATGACAATCACTGGGTATTAATGTAAGTATATTTTATTGTTTTAAAGTGTCCACATTTCAGACAAATATGCTGATTTCTTACTCTCAAAAACCTGAAATATGCCATCTTCATCTACAGTAAATTCATTTAAAGCGATTAAACCCAATGTAAAATGTAAAGGTTTTTTTTAATATAAACTTGTGCCAATTACTGGATCACAAGGTGTCATACATCGGTGCTCTAGGTGCCAATCACTGGTAATTTCAGCAACTTTTTATAAATATATTTTTATAAAAATACTTTTTCAATTTTTTTTGCTTTTAGTGGGCAAAATAGATGCACAGATATGCATTCTTTGATTTAAAAATATTTCCAAGTAAATATCTTATTTCTTTGTAATGAAAATTGAAGTAAGTTTAAAGACAAATTCTTAAAATGCCAATTACTGGGGATGTTACCCTATTTCTTAATTTTTTAATGCCTCGTTTATATTTCACTTATTTTGGCGCATTTTAAAGCAGCTGATTTTTTTTTTTTTTTTTTTAAAGCAAAAAAGTTTTTCTAGAACATGTCTGTTTTTTTCTTCTCGTAATTTAAGTATTTCAAATTATTGGATATCTCCTTTTAACGCTATTTCATCAGTCAGCATAGTGAATCTGTCATGTTTGTATGCATGTAGAACAAAAATCATGTCTGTTGATGAACATAGCTGAGCTTTAAAGAGAAACCTTAAAGCATGTGAATTTAGTAAAGATAAATTAGATTAAAAGTATTCAATGTTTTGCATAAAACATTTTCATTTGAGAAAATGCAGATTATTTACAGCAATAGTAACATAAAATGATCTTTATTTCAGTCAAGCTGTAAAAGAAAATTTCCATAACTGGGGAGAGTAAGATCCTTTAAGAAAGAAAAACAAGACTCTTATCGTCCTGTAAACCATCGGAAACAGACCACATCCCATTTTCAGACAAATGGAAAGTCCCACTTACAATATGGCTTATAGACTAATGTATGGAGTGGAATTGGAAAGCGGTGAAAGTAGGGACTCTGATCAGGGATGGATTTACAAATTTGGAGGCCTTGGACGCAGATACTTATGGGGGCCTCCTACACCGATTCTTACAGGGTGAGTGAGTAAAAAATATGGATATTGAAATGGTACTTACTATGATAACCACTATTGATTTTAATAATTACTTTCAAATATTCAATTTAATAATAATTTATTTTTTAAACAATTATTTCAGTTATGAAATTTTAATGAATATACGTTTTATAATAAATTGTGTTCTGCTGATTTTTATCTTTTCACATTTATGTCTGTCTATTTGGAATGATAAAGTATGCAAAAACGAATAATAAATTTTTCACAACACCAAATAACAATTACAGTAGACTCCCCCTTATCCGCACAACTTGGGACCATAGGTTTTGCAGATTTTAGAATTTTGTGGATTTCTGGTCATTGCTTTATTTACATTCTTTAAACAGTCATTTGAATGTAATTGATGATGCAATCGAAACAATAATTAATGCTTACTATAGCATAATAAAACATTAAAATAAGTAATAAATTAAAATAATAAAACTTAGATAATTTTTAATATGATTAAAATATTAAAATATGAAGGTCAAGTTAATTATCAGTAATGTATGATTAAATAGTCATTATAAAGATTAAATGTATTTTTCCTAAATTATTTAGTGCAACTTGCCTAATAAAAGTACCCTATTAATTCACATCAAAATCATAAAATAAGGAAATTTTATTTTATGTTTAGCCAGACTTAATAACCAAAAAAAGCTTTATACATTTAAAAATATTTGGCAAAAAGATTGTGATTATCAGTGATATCAGCAATATCTTGAATATTTTCAGAAATAAAATTATTTTTCCTTCATGAAAATACATGAATTCAGTAATATTAAAAAAATTACAAATTAAAATATATATGAAATTGTTATAAAGCTAAAAAAGTCAAATTTTGCTCCTATATATGAACTGAAATTTTCATTGTTTACATCTGTAAATTATGTATGTATTTTAGAGAGTTGCAGATTTTAGGGTTGTGGATTTGAGAGAGTCTACTGTGTTTAAAATATTAGGGGGCTCTGCCCCCTATGAGCAGCACTTACCAACCTCCAAATTATCTGACAAGAGCAAAAACTGGATTTAACAAGATAAAAGAGAATATTTACTACATAAAAGTAATTAAATATTGGATTTTACAAACTGTGGATGTAGACAAAAATTTTAAATATTGATGTAGACAAAATATACCATGCTAAAAAAAATACATTACAAACACAAAAATATGTAGAATGAAATATAAAATTCCATTAGATTTTAAAATTATATCAAATTTTGGTTAATAATTGAAAAATGACCAGCGTTTGGAGGCCTCTGAAAATAAGGGACACGTACCCCGAATGCCCTGCCGCAAATCAGGCACTGACTCTGATTATTCTGTTGATTAATCTATAAAAGAATAGATTCAATATATTTTGTAATGAATTTATTATGTTTAATAAAATTGTATAGATAAATATCTGTGTTTTTTGAATTATGTTTTGTGATAAATTTTGTGTAAAAAGCAACAAGTAAGAAAAATCATGCCTTAAGCATAGATTATGAAACACTTTCCAACACTTCCTGAAATCATTAATAAAAGTTTGTTATCTAGAGAAATATGGTGTTACTGTCCATAGCCAAATATGTATTTCTATCCTTTGAACAGCCATGTATTTGATATTTCGGTTGATACCTATACATAGCTGCCAACATCTTCCACTTTTTTGGCCCGGAAAAATTGTATAGTAAATTTTACCATTTCAAATTACCTTTATCTGCCAATTAAATAAGGCAAAAATTTCTATTAAATTTTTCCAGGCCAAAAAATCAGAAGAGTTGGCAGCTATGTATATATGCTATGTAATGAGTAAATTTAGTCTTGCAAGAAAATGCCTATCTGTTATAAAGCTATATTCGCCATGGCGAATCTCTCTTCACTGCCAATTCTCCTAAATCAACATTTATCTCTGTTCTGATAAGTACATCTAAATCTAAAAGGTTCGCACTTTGTGAACTCTGTTTAAGTTTGCCTCTGCTACCTCCTTGGTTTTTAGTTAAAGGAAAATTAGTTTACAGTTCAGCTGCTGTTTGCTCAACTTGATATGTGAGGTCAGCGTCTTGGTAAAATTTATCACTTCATCCAACCAATCTTCAGTGTTTGACTTTCGCCAATGTTAGGGTTGCAAGAAGTCTGTTTCATCAGTTGGCGATTGACATAGGTTATTGACTATGCATTCTCTTTCTCGCCGTGGCGTAAGTTACTGCGCTTGGCGCCCTTGGTTTCTTTCTGGCAACCTTGGGTCTTGTGGCGGGAGTCAGAAAGAGTTTTGTCAACACACACACGTTTGTTTGGTACTAGAAGGTGTACCCTTTTCTTTGATTTTCTGGGGCCTCACGTGGACGCCGGGAAAGATCGAGGACGAGCATGGCAGCATCATTGGACAGCTAAGTTAAATTTTATCAGTTCCTACTTCCATCCTTTTTATTTATTTTCCTTTTTTTAACTTTTTCCCCAATGATGAGAAACCCATTATTGTTTATGGTAAATTCAGGATTCGCGTGAAACTTGTATATTAAGATTCAATACATGTTCTTTTTTATACTACAATATCGTTGTCTTCCTTTTTTTCTTTTCACTACATCAGTATTATGTGATTTTTAAACATATCTTGTTTTTCCTTTAATCTTTTTTTTCCAGAACACGAGCTGTTGTTTTTTATTTTAGTAATCAGGTGTTTTTGTTCTAAATTTCAGTCTAATTTTTGAGTTCTCCATTCATAATTAATTTTTAAATATTTTTGCTTTCATGCAATGCCTTTTCGGTTTGATTTTTATAATCATTTAGGCATGCCAAATACTTTATATCATATGGTACCGAAAACCCTTTTTATCCGTTTGTAGTGGATATTAGCATCTTGCTGCACGGATTATGTGTTCTGGAAAATCCATTTCAATCCTATCTAAGTTTATGATTAAATCGTATTTCATTTGTGTAGCATAATACTTTTATGTATGTTGAATTGTGTTGTCCATGTATTTTGCAGAAAAATATAATATTATTTGATATTTCTTATTATTTATAGTTCATGTCAAGGGTGTCACATGGTATTTCATTAATTGAATCATAGTTGACTTTATTGTTTATTATTTAAATTTTTTTCTCCCTATTGTTTGATTTGAAATTCAATGTCTTCAAATTAATTACAACAGTGTATTTTATTTTTTCTTACAATGTCAAAAAAGTCATTATTTTTGAATATTCAGCCGTTTAACGGCGATCCGAAATTTGTTAGATTTTTCTTCCAACAATTGAAATCTGTTAAAGATTTAAATGATCTTGATGATAAACAGATTGTTGCAATATTCACAAATAAATTAGAAGGTTCGGCACTTGATTTTTTTGTTGACACTCCGTCAGTGCAAAATTTGAAAAATTTGGATGAGTTAGAAGCAGCATTTATTGATTTTTTTACCTCTACTGACATTGTTCATTCTCTAAAATCTTTAGATAGTTTGCAAATTAGAGAAGATGAAAAGTTTAAGCAGTTTGCTTCTCGTTTAGATGTGGCTGTTCGTAATGTATACCCAAGGGTTGATGAAAATTCGCTTAGTCAGATCAAATTCATGAATTTGCTTCGTATTGCCCCTAAATATATAAAAACTAAGCTTTTGGAAGAAGGCATTTCAGACTTTAAGGCTGCAATTGCACGTGCGGATGTTTTAAGAAATATCCATTTGGCAAATTTGTCACCACCTGCTAAGAAAGGTGATAATGCTATGGTTTTCCATAATCAGGTGTCTAATCAGCCTAGCTCTTCGTCTAATGACAACTCTGCTGCTAATGACGTCCCTCAGCGGTCTTTCCGGCGTCCCACACAAAAATTTCACAAAGATGATGCCCCACATCAGTGGTATAAACAAAATAATAATAAAAAGAGGTGGAACAATAACCAATTTAAACGTAGAAACACACCTAGACATGATAATTGTAGATTTTGTGGGAGAGCAGGCCACTATATGAAAGATTGTTATGAATTTTTAAGACTCGTGAATCGCTCTGAATCACATAATACCAGTTTAAATCACAACAGACATACAAAAAAGGTTGACAGGCATAACAACGAGAGAAGAGATTTAAACGATCGTCGGAGGTAGAAGAAGCTGGCACTCTGCCTTCCACGAATTTGACATTGCCAGTATTTGAAAATTGTTCGTCAGGGAATTTAGTTACACTAAATACTTGTCAGAATGATAAAAAAAAATTGTCTCTTAATCACATTACTCCAACAACCTCCTGCATTCAGGATAAGGAAAATAAATTAACACCTATATGTAATGAGGTACAAAGTAAGGTAATTTTTACGACTTTTGACAATAATTCCACATTACCATGTGTTCTTGGTCACATAAATGGTATTTCATTTCCCATGCTGATTGATTCAGGAAGCACTATTTGTCTTATTGACACATCATTAGTTGATTTTTTAAAGGGTAAAATACCATACAAATTTTTAGCAAGACAGGTTAACATCACTACCATTAATTCAAATGTTGCCTTTAGAGGGTGTATTGAATTTTCTTTCAAGCTGAAAAACAATTTTTTCAAACAGGAGTTCTATATTACAGACATTTCTCATAAAAATTTTTCAGCCATTCTTGGATTTAACTTTATTTCTAAATATGCTATAACCATTGCATCTGCATTTGATGCAATGCTATTTAAAGATGATAAAATCCCTTTCATTAAAGATTCTGATAATGTGCAAGGAACAAATCACCATTTAGACATTTCTCGTAATCAAATCAGTGATGCTTATTTTCAAGGTAATCTAAATTCTGTTGAACAGGAAGGGGATTATGGTAACAACACAGTTTTAGGTCAATCTGTTGAACAATGTAATAATAATAATGAACTTTTTGAACAATATATTGACAATAATTTAATTGTAAATTCCTTTGATCCAAATCATGAAAATTTCTCTTCTAATATAAATTCTAATTTTTGTAATAATGAGAGTGTACTTAATGTAAACAACAATCCACCTGTTAATGTGAATATAAATAATGCTAATAATTCTGAATTTGAAAATTTCTCTGAAAATGTGCATAGTGCATATCGTACGGTAATTCCTGAAAATGGAATTTCGTATGTTAAAGTTAAAATACAAAATAAACCTACCTCATCTGAATTCATATTTAACCCTGTAGTAGACAAACCTGGCATTGTTGTAAATACTTCCCTTCATTCTCTTGAACATTTAAAAGATAATTCTTTTTTAATTGTAATTGAAAACAAAAACACAGAACAATTTTTTTTAAAGAAAAATGTTAAGGTCGGCACTATTTCAAATGTTTTAAGCCATGACATACAAGAAAATAATTTCCCAGAAGAAATGTGTAATTTAATAACCCCCTCAATTGATGTTGTACAACAAAGAGCAGCTGAATTTGATATTAAGGACTTTTGTTTAGATCATTTAAATTCCTTACAAAAACAAGAAATGGTTGAAGTTTTAAAAAAACATACACAGGCATTTTCTAAGTCTTTAAACACCATTGGTCATACTGACCTAGTTACACCTAAAATTGATATTAGGAACTCTCCTCCTGTCAAGACTTTGCCTTATCCCATCCCACAGGCTTTACAGGATGAAGCAAAAAAGCAGCTAAATGAAATGTTGGCTGCTGGGATAATCAAGCGGGCAAATTCTTCTTGGGCATGTCCTATGTTGTTGGTAAAAAAGAAGATGCTTGATCCTTCTAAACCTCAACAGTATAGACTTGCTCTAGACCTGAGACTCCTAAATGCAGTCATAATGCCATCAACTTATCCGCTGCCTAAAATTCAAACTTTGTTAAATAATTTAGCCACTTTTAAATTTTTTACAACCTTGGATTTGCCGTCTGCTTATTGGCAAATTCATATGCCTCAGCACTTACGTGACAAGGTTACTTTCACAACGCCATGGGGTTGTTTTTCTTATAACAGATTAGTGTTTGGGCTTCGTACAGCTGCTTCAACATTTCAACAGTTAATTGATGAAGTAATTCAACAGGCGAATGTTGAAGGAGTATTTTCTTATCAAGATGATGTGGTGATAGGTGCCAATACTTTTGCAGAAATGAAAGCTAAATTAGCAATGTTATTAGAAGTCTTTGAAAAAAATAATATCACCTTAAATTCAGCAAAATGTCAATTTCACAAATCTAAAATAAATTTTCTAGGTTTTGAAATTTTTGATCATAAAGTTATGCCCATGCAATCAAATATAAAAAAAATATTGGCTTTTCCTTCCCCCAAAACAAAGAAGCAAGTTAAATCATTCATAGGACTTTGTTCATTCTACAGGTCTTTGATACCTGCATTTGCTCGTAGAATTGAACCCCTTATTAAATTGACATCCCCTAAAGAAAAATTTAAATGGTCTCAGCTGCAAGATGAAGCATTTCAAGACTTACAGCAGGTCTTCTTCAAAAAACCCATCCTTCATCTCCCTAATTGGGATGAAACCTTTTATGTAAATACAGACGCTTCTGTCACAGCCATTTCTGCTGTCTTAATGCAAAAGAAAAATGGTATTCTACTCCCTGTGTCATTTTTTTCAAAACTTCTGTCTCCATCTGAAAAAAAATACCCACCCATTAAATTAGAACTGTATGCTATTTTTAAAGGTATTACAAGTTTTAAATATCAGCTTTTCAACAGACATTTCATAGTTTTATCGGATGCTAAGCCATTAAACCATTATAAAAGTTCTTCGTCTCCAGCTGATATAATAACTCGATGGCTGATGGAGCTATCAGAGTATTCTTTTTCATTTGAACACATTCCTGGTTCTGATAACATCTTAGCTGATTATATCAGCAGAATACCTGTTCCTTCTCCATCTGAGGACATAAGCACAAACCCTAAGCTCCTTAAGACAGATGAAATCATTCCAGTTGAGAATTCTGAGTTAGATTTAAGGAATAACTTACCACATAATTTACAAGAATGTAATCATTTTGACACCAACCATAATATAAACCATGACAACCATATATCTGATGAACTTTTATATAGTGAACAGCGAAAAGATCATACATTAAAAAAAATCATCAATAAAATCGAAAACAATAGTAACAACGAACAAAACAGTCCCTACTACTTAAATCCAGAGACAAACATCCTGTGTTATGACAAATTTTTTTCATCCGAACTTAATAACTTACATAGAGCAGTGTTACCACCATCATTACTTTCAAGAGCGCTTGCCCTTGCTCATGTAACACATGCTGGATTCAACAAGACCTTAGAAAATGTTAAGAAAAGATTCACATGGAGAACTATGGCTGCAGATGTTTCGAACTACATTAATTCATGTCAGACCTGTTTGATCCATAAGAATTTACATAAACCACAAGCTCCTCTTTTGCCAACTCCTTTGCCAACGGCGTGTAATCAAAAGGTCTCTATGGATCTAGTAGGTCCCTTTAAAAATCATTCTTATATTTTAACAATTGTTGACCATTTTTCTAGACATTTAGAATTGTATAATCTTCACAATATTTCTGCCTCTCCTGTCACAAAGGCCCTTTTGCATTACTGTGCTACTCATGGTAAACCTGATATAGTACAAACTGATCAAGGAAGTCAATTTGACTCAAATATTTTTTCTACTTTTAATGACAAATTGCACATGAAATTAACATTTGTTACAGTAGCCCATCCACAGGCAAATGGTTTGTCTGAGTCCTTGAACAGGCAGTTGAAAACAGCCATTAATACCATGCTTTCTGAGGGTTACGATTTTTTTACTGCCATGAAAACCCATCAAAATCTGTACAATTCAACAGTTCATCCTGCCACAAAGTTTACACCAAGTAATCTAAATTTTTTTTTTTCTCCTTCAACACATGAAGTAATTGATTTCTTGTTTAGATAAAAAGAAGTTGTATTTATGTTAAGGATATACTGACTAATGTATGTCTTATGGAAACTTGGTCCTTTTGACACTTTTGGATACAGATATGTTATGGTGTTTAAATATAAGTAAACTGCAGTGCATCAACACTTCAAAAGGTTGTTTTGCAAGAGTGCACAAATATTCCTCTGTAGTTTAGTGGAATATGGTGTTCAATGCAGAAAGATTTAATCACTAACATTTTTTTTCTTATAGGTACATTATCATATTACTGCAAAATATGTGCCATGTTTAATAATTTGTTTTTTTTTTTACTTTTATCTCTCTTCTCTTAGATGCCCATTCCTGTAAAGCTCATTCCTAGGGCATGACCTGTCGTTTAATCCTGCTCATTGTTAAGCAGAAGTCTGTTTTTGAGAAGAGCGACAATTTGTTTTGTACATATTTAATTTTTTTTATATAACATTGTAAATCCTGATTTCGCGTGCATATGTACTTATGGATTTCTCATCATTAGTGTTTGTTTAGGTAAAACCCCTCAATTTTTTTTGGTTTAAAAAAAAAAAAGTTTTTTCATTGGATAGAGGTGATTGCACCCTATCCGCTTCAAATCTTTTTTTTAATTGGAGGTATGGGAATATGTTATAAAGCTATATTCGCCATGGCGAATCTCTCTTCACTGCCAATTCTCCTAAATCAACATTTATCTCTGTTCTGATAAGTACATCTAAATCTAAAAGGTTCGCACTTTGTGAACTCTGTTTAAGTTTGCCTCTGCTACCTCCTTGGTTTTTAGTTAAAGGAAAATTAGTTTACAGTTCAGCTGCTGTTTGCTCAACTTGATATGTGAGGTCAGCGTCTTGGTAAAATTTATCACTTCATCCAACCAATCTTCAGTGTTTGACTTTCGCCAATGTTAGGGTTGCAAGAAGTCTGTTTCATCAGTTGGCGATTGACATAGGTTATTGACTATGCATTCTCTTTCTCGCCGTGGCGTAAGTTACTGCGCTTGGCGCCCTTGGTTTCTTTCTGGCAACCTTGGGTCTTGTGGCGGGAGTCAGAAAGAGTTTTGTCAACACACACACGTTTGTTTGGTACTAGAAGGTGTACCCTTTTCTTTGATTTTCTGGGGCCTCACGTGGACGCCGGGAAAGATCGAGGACGAGCATGGCAGCATCATTGGACAGCTAAGTTAAATTTTATCAGTTCCTACTTCCATCCTTTTTATTTATTTTCCTTTTTTTAACTTTTTCCCCAATGATGAGAAACCCATTATTGTTTATGGTAAATTCAGGATTCGCGTGAAACTTGTATATTAAGATTCAATACATGTTCTTTTTTATACTACAATATCGTTGTCTTCCTTTTTTTCTTTTCACTACATCAGTATTATGTGATTTTTAAACATATCTTGTTTTTCCTTTAATCTTTTTTTTCCAGAACACGAGCTGTTGTTTTTTATTTTAGTAATCAGGTGTTTTTGTTCTAAATTTCAGTCTAATTTTTGAGTTCTCCATTCATAATTAATTTTTAAATATTTTTGCTTTCATGCAATGCCTTTTCGGTTTGATTTTTATAATCATTTAGGCATGCCAAATACTTTATATCACTATCTAGTTGAAAATTTTCTTTCAGCAGTTTATGCTAATAGGTGGAAACATATTTGATTACTTTTGTTCAGCCCTGTAGTTTATCTAGTACCTTTATTACATGAAAGTATTTTGCTAAAATTTACTTCATATAAAAATACTCTTTAAATTACTTAAATCATATTTTCAGAAATGACCATCCACAGGTGACTCTGTAGCCAGTTCTTTGCGTGAACCTGTATATCATTTTATCTATATTCTACAAACATTTCTTAGTAAACTGTATGCATTTCAACATAAAAATGCATCACTTATTTAAAAACTACATTTAAGTAAATTGCGCTTATTATTCAGTTACCTTTCTGAGCTCTTTTGTGTAACACTGTAAATCTAAATTGTGTAACTATTAACATTTATACATACCATATAATGTACATATATTTAGTGAAACTTAAAAGCACATATCATAATCGAAAATGCATTTCATCCATCCAACAGCCAACATCTATAATATACAGTACTTGGGATAGAATACAATGTTTGAAGTATTTTGTGTGTCCCTGTAAATACTATGCACTTCGTATTATGCATGAAATAACTCATATTAAGCCTCAGCAATGTATATAAATTTGATTACACGTGAAATCGTTTATCATAATTAAAATATTTCGCAAACAATTTCCCCCTTTATTATTACATAATGAAATTCTTTTGTGTGGCGCTGTAAATGAATAATAACTATTCTTTTCACTGCCTATTTTACAGAATACATATTTTAGTGAAATTTGTTGATGCACACAAATTTGAATATGTTTGATCGTGTGTAACATCTCGAAAATTCATTTGAAACGATTCTCCCCCAAAGGTCGTAATGTAACAGAAAACTTTTGACTGACCCTGTAAAAAAAACTAATCATGGTAGAAACTTCATTTTCAATAGGGTTCGTGCTAGGGTAAACATTAATAACGTCCAAAAATTTCATGGCAATCCGAGCATATTTACGAGAGTCAGAGTACAGGCAGACGGCCAGACAAACCGAAAGCATAAGCACTTTTCAACTTTGTTGGAAAGTGCTAAAAAACTGAAAATATGCTCAGTCATCTCTGCTGGTCAATATATTTTTGTTTGAATCAATCGAAATTTATCAAGTGATATTCGGCGACCAGTTAGACCGAATATTCAGATATTTGGCCAAACCCCTCTTATTATTAGATATTCAAAACATTTTTATTGCAATCCACTATTTGTTGCATCACTAGTAAATAAGCATTTATATGTAATAGGAATAGATATATAACCCTTTAAGGCTCAACCTGCATAATTGTGTGGATTAGACATTCATTTAAATTTTTGCTTCTCAGTCGTATGTAATAAAAAATCTGAATCTACTGATAGTTTTGGTTTGCAGAACAAGTATAGTATCATATTTTATCTTCAGATAGCATTTGCAGTACATGTTTTAGTTTCAGCCGGCATGACAATTACTTGGGATACATCTCGTTGGGTCTTAAAGGTTAAAAAAAAAAAAACAGGTGTTTAAATCTAAGAAACCTGATTAAAACCACAAACTTTTTTTTTAACCATTTTTTTTCAACCCTGTTTAATTGTATCCCAGCAGACTTGATATATAAATGAAGGGTGCATTATTTAATCTCTGCCTTTTGTTTTGAGTGTAAATTGAATCCTCTGGCTGGCAAAATCTGAAAGTAGTAAAGTAGTGATTACTTTTGAAAAATAGTTTGTTGTCACTACCTTTTAAAACAAGTAGTTGCAGTTGTAGTTTTTATTATCCCTGGGAAGAGTACAGAATGCTTCTTAAGGTTGTCCTTAAATCAAAAAGGGCAACTTTGTGACATTTTAATATATTTTTGTTCGGAAATGCATGAAACTAACAGATGGTGTTGTTCAGAAACTATCTAATTGCACTCATTTTTCTTTTTTCTGCAAAAACAATGAATATTTCAGAACAAGCCATCAAAGTTAGCGTTTTGTACGGCATTTCCGGACTAAAGCAGTAAAACTAGTCTTACAAAGGGAGAAATATGCATGATCATGTGATTGAAATTGCTCATAACTCAATATGTAATTTAATTATCATAAAATGGAAAACAAAGTTTGATTCGAAATTGCTTCCATAGTCATGCCTTCCAATTTTATCTCTCTGTTAAAAATGAATTTGTAAGTGTGTTAAACATTTTGTGCTTGTTGAGAACAGCCTTAATTTAAATGTTTAGCTGAAAGTTATGAGTTATATATTTGCTGCAGCAAGTATTTTCACTCCACATCCTGTAAAAAAGGACTTTGCTACCTAAAGTTAAGTAGATTAAATATGAGTTTATTTAGACAGAGAAAAAAGAGGGAAGTTGGCATTCTTTATTAAAATTAAATCCTTAAATTTTGTGACCACAATATTGGAAATTGAGTCCTGCCTAAACAGGGCCGTAGCTAGAAGTGTAGATAGGGGGGCTCAAGGGAATTTAGGGGGGATCATATTTTTTTGTTCTCTCTCTAATGCAGAAAGATAAATTAGTGCATATTCACTTTGTAGGTACTATGTTTCTCATTAAACTAATTAAACTAATTTGTAATAACTTCATTTTATGCTAAGAAAAGTATATGATGATGAAAATTTTGAGTGTATAACTGGTGCAAAATTAAACATCCTGTTAGCTTCATATGTACCAATAGGATGAGGGAGTGTTGAAACACTCATTTTAGATACAATTTAATACCTCTGCAAAACTGTGAAAGGGTCTCAAAACTAAATTAGATTTTTGAACAGAATTTCATTTGAATTTTCGGAACATTTAGTGACCTTGGAACTTTTTCCAGGGGGGGGGGGCTCAAAATATTTTAGGGGGCCTGAGCCGCCCATAGCACCCCCCTAGCTACGGCCCTGTACCTAAATCGTCCTGACTTAATTTCTACATTCATCTTATTAGTCATCTTACTTTATTAGTCATCTGATATGACTATTTTTTAAAAAGATATTGCTTGCCCAACACATTCTGGGAGTAATCTAATTCCAGCCAGGCCCAAGTATGAAGAATAAAACTGCCTGACCTGACCAGAGTGTCTGCTAAAAAAATTAAACCTGGGCTCAGACACTGTCAGATCAGATTTTTGATCGCTATGTTGGACATTTTGTATTTCTGTATTGCACTGGCTCTTGCAGTACATTTATACTCAATTTTCATCCTTATCATGTCCATAGAAAATTGTTCATATTTTATCCATTTAGTTTGAACATTTTAAATGTTATATCAGGCCAGTCAGCCCATGTAATTTTTTTTATCAGCCAGTTTCCACAAGGCGGTTTCATGACTGTGCTGCATCTTGCCCACCCTCTGGTTAAAATAATAAAAAATAAAGTGCCCTTCTTGTATTCTGCAAAATGAAAAATATGACATACACATGGCGCTTTTTATTTAAAAAAATTCCTGGTATAGTTAGAATCTGATATGACAATAGAACTTGTTGAGTTTTAAAGTGTATGACTTTTAAATATTAAGAAATTTAAAAATAAATGGCCTTTATTTACAAAGTGTTTTTTTCTCACCAACACCACCCTGATCTTTAATTTAACCATAGGAAAATCTTTTCAACAGAACGATTGTTGTAGCCCTGATTTAAAGGGTATCATCCTTTGATGCCCTGAAAATGAAGCCATTTTAAAAAAATGAAATTGGAAGTGTTCTTAAAATCTATTTACTCTAATTTACAAGTATACTAAAAATAAAATTTTATATATTTTTTAGCTGATATAATAAAAAATGGTGACTTGACAGCTGATATGTAGGAATTCTTTGAAAAAAGAGGTCAAATGGAGGCAATAACTCATCATAACCTATATGTGGTGATAGAATTGACATGAAGAAACTGGGAGGGAAAGTAATGCTGGAAGTATTTAAAGGAAAGTACCAAAAGAAGCAAGAAAGATGATGCACCCATGAAAGTAAGCATACATACACTTATATTTTCAATTTAATTTTGTATTAAGCATAGTAAACTTTATAGGTCCTCTTCTAGAAAATGCTATGTTTCACTAGCTAATATTACAATTTTCTATTATAAATACATTTTACTTTCGGCGTGAATTCGAATCTTGATTAATAATAATGAATAAACATTCAATTGGAGGTAAGGGAATTTTAAGACTTACCCCTTTCAGGTATTCTTCTTTTACGATGTATTCTTTTAAAATTATATTGCTTTTTTTTACTTCAGGATTCGGCACTGTTGCTTTGCATAAATCAAAATTTTTTTAACTGTTGGCACTGCTTGAAATAAATCCATGTTAGTATTATCAACTATGTAGAAAAATTACATTATTTTGAAGAAACACAGAGAGCGAAAATTGCCCTCCTTCTTTATTCAGCAAGGCATCACAATTAAATCAAAAATACAGATTTTAAACATATTCTTTTTTCCATATTAAAAAAATATATATATTAAAGTTTTAATGTTTATGAGTTTATTTATAGTTTGAGTTATTGAATGACATTTATTATTGTTCTTGGTAAAACACTTGGCATATTTCACAATACTATATCCTAATAAATTCACTAAATTATGTTCTTTGACACATATTGTAAATTACTTATACATTGCACAATAGAAGATTAAATTAAAGTAATTTATGATCACTTATCTGTCATTGTTCACATCTCAATTGAATTTATTTTGAAGTTAATGATAAAAATTATCTGAAAAAGATGTATCACCTCATTTATGCTGTCAAAATAATGATTTTACAAGTGAGGAAATTACTAATTTTATTTGTTTATTCAAATCCATCATTTTCAAAATGCAAAAATATTCACTTTTCATATATGCAAGTGATTTCATATAGATTATATAAATGGTAATTCAGAATTCTTAAAAATATAGATTTTTTAAACTTCTTTTACAATAATAAACATTTAATATTTCTTTGGAAGAAAAATGATGAATTAAATTTTCCTTTAAAAGAATTTTAAAATGTTTGTTGATGTACAGTAAAAGTCAAAGTATGTCAAAGTAAATTTGACATACTGTATACTGACAAATTCTTACTCAGTCTGTTTCCTGGTATAAAAAGAAGTTGGTTCAAGTTATCAATAAAGATGAAAGTAAGAACTCACGAGTCAACAATTAAAGTTCAAAAACTGGCAATTAAAAATATGAAAATAAAACGATGAAATTCAGGATTTTCAGATTTGATCTTTTTACTTTTTTTTTGGCACTTTTCAAATTTCACATTGCATCAGCAATCTTTTTCATTTTTACACGTGCTTTTCAGTGGATTCTATTTTCTTATTCTCAGATCTAAATTCAAGACAAATAATAATTAAAAAATGTACTTATGAAGTTAGCTACACAAGTACCTAAGCTTAGTAGGACCTATGTAAGCATGTTGTGTATAATTTTGCTGTTAACCCATTAATGCCTGAATTATTTTCTTCATTAAAATTAAAGTTTTGCTTTTCCAACCACTTTTAAATCAAGAATAACCTTTATATCAATTTATCGAGAAATTTGTCTCAAGAAAGTAACTATTTATTTATCCTCCTTTTTTAGTGGTGTGAAAAGCGCTTACTTGAATTTTTTAAAACTGTCCCAAAAATGGGACACTAGGCATTAATGGGTTAGCTTGTTTTAAAATTAAAATGACAAAAGATTGTTATTTTGGGGCATTAGGTTATTGTGGTGCTATTAATTTTCATTGTCAATATTACTGTTGAATGATTTTAAACAAAAAAGTACTTAAATAAAGAAAAATATTGTGTATTAAATATGTAATAACTTTTTATATTCCAAACTTTTTGAAATTAGAAAATTCATTTAATTCTTACATTTAAAACATTTTCCCTTGTTATTTAATTAAATAAAAGGACTTTTATTAATTTATATAACATTAGCATTAAATTTCAGATAAGAAGAAAATACACAAATATTTTATTTAAAGAAGTTCAAGCTTATTGTGCTTTATAAAATATATTTCAAATTAACTTTTCACTTACATGAAGCAATTATAAATTATTGTAAATTTATGAAACAATAGTGACCTTGGGTAATTATTGGTCAAAAATCAGCAACATCGAATTATTATAAAAACTATTAAAGTTATTGCTCTCAATTTTCCCATGAAATAACCATCTTTTGATTCCTATATAATAAAATGTTTAATTAAATATATATGTATAATTGAAATACATATACAATTGAAATATACAATTATATACATAATTGAAATAATTATAATTTTTAAGTATTGAGGAATTGTCCCAGAATTGGGGTAATTCTTGATCTCTTATAGGTGTAATTATCGGTTAGCATCCTTTTTGGTGTAAATAAAGTAGTAAAGTTATTGTAAAAATTTTATTTTTATAGAAATGAATATTAAAATAATTTGAATTGATCTTACAAAAATTTCATTCATCTCATAATTGTGGAAAAATACTGGAATCTTTTTTCGATATAAATAATTTATTTGATGTGCAAAAGACTCCTGTACATTTTACAAAACATTGATTAGTCAAATAATATTTTATAATATATTTAAGCTGTATTTATTGCTTCTTCATATATTGTGAATGATTAATAACTTGCAAATTTATTGGTTAATAAAATATATACTGAATCTTTGTTTTCAATTCTATTTTGCTTTGGCTAACTGAAGTTTCTGGCTTCATTTTTACTAGAAATTTGACACTAATTTTACTAAACCTTACATTCTTGTGGCTTTTCCAATATAAAATGGATCTTCATCATAATGCATAGCATAATAATTATGTTCCTTTCTTGTATATGTACATTTTTAAGCACCATTTTGATATTTTGCAATGAGGTAGTATTTCTACTTAATTGTTCAGTCATATAGTGTGTGTTACTCTCGGAATGTTTACTATATTCCTTTGAATCACTAGATGATACTGTGTCATTCTGCTTATTTGTTTTTTCTCTTTTTGTTTTCTCAGTCTGTTTCTTTTCATTTCCATGAGTTGTCTCTTTTATTTATCATTGTCTTGAACTACTTTCAAAAAATCATTATTGACAACATCGGACTTCAAATTAATCTTTTGTTGTGTTTCTGTGTGAACTACTGAACTAGATACCTCAGTGTTCTTTAAAGGAGGGCCATGGTATGGAGTCACTTGGCAACTTAAGTTATTAGGCCAAAACGTGAAGAACTTGGAACTGATGTAAGCACACAAATTAAAACTAATGTGTTGTTACTGGACAGCCCTTGCTCTTTAGAATCTAGTACTTTGAAATCCAGCATTTTCCAAGTTAATGTTAGTCTTCTGAAAGATATGAAAAAACAGAAGCAATAAGAAGATATTTTGAAGATTGTATGATGTTGACATTTCACAGCAAAATCTGCTCTTTGGATATTTTGTTCTGTCTAATGGATATACAGTAGATTCCTACAAATCCACACAGCTTGAAACCGCAGGTTGTGCAGATTTGATCATTGCTTTGTTTACATTTTTTAAACAGTAACTTGAATGTAATGATGCAGTCAATATTATATTGAATGCTTACAATATAGTAAATTATTAAAATAGGTAATAAACAAAAACAATAAAAATTAAGGTTATTTTAAAAATGATTGAATATAAAAGTCGAGTAAATTATTAATAGTGTATAGTTAAAACTGCATAATAAAGATGCAATAAATTTTTCTTGAATTACTAAGGGAAATTTGCCTCATAAAGGTATGCTGTTAGCATCAAAATCATAAAATAAGTTAGTTTTATTACAGATTTTGCAAAATTAACAAATAAAGGAAATTAATACTTAAATATATGTGGTAAAAAGATTATGATTATTAGTGATATCACAAAATCTTTTTTCAGAAAATAAATGCACAGTGCAGTGTGGAAAATACTGAGTAAAATGACACATTATTTCCCATTGCATTAGTCATCAACAATTGCTGGCCCTTGGCAGGGAGAGACGACTGAACTTTGCATTGGCATTTCTGGCTAGAGTTGAAGTGGATTCATCACAGTTATAGCTAATTCTTTGGAGCAATTAAGCTCATTTCTACCTCTGCAGAGCAGTGAACACCCATAACTGTTGCATTTGGGACAGTGAAAACTCTGGTACCTTCCAAGAAATTCCACTCCACTCATTAAAAGTTAATCTGGCATAGATTCACATCCACATTCATTCTCATTCTTTTTCAAAGAGGCTACTATAATGCCCCATCTACCATGTACTGTGACTGCCAATAGGTACAAATGATGCTTGAAAACTAAGTTGTAAACTATATGCAATAATAGCAATGTATTGATTCAATTACCTGTATGCAAGGTGAAGTGCTTCTCCGCACTATTCTGTTTGTAGCAGCTTCTTCAGTAGCAGTTTACTAATGATCGAATAATCAGTCAGGCTTTTTAGATAGGACTCTGCTAGTGGTTTGGGTGACTGTTATAATCCATAAACGGTGTTTTTTTAGCCTATTTATTCCACAGAATTTATACTTCTGATGATGAGAGTAATTATCAGGTCACAAAATGATAAAAAATTGTTTTATGTCAGTTAAAAATAAGCCTTGAATTTTATATTTTTACCCTTTCATATCAAAGTTTGTTATATAAATATCAAAAAAAAAAAAAAAAAAAAAACAAATTACTTTTATGATTTTCTCAAGTTACTTTAAAAAATTATCACAGATGAAGTACTTTAGAAAATTATGAATATTCTTTGGAGATATAATTGTGTGGTGTTCAAATATTTGTGACTGGATACGCTTACAATCAAATCTGTCAGCCAGTTTTCTATCTCTGACCACACTACCATACACATTTAGAGCAAAATGTTAAAAAAAATATATTTATAACATCAAATATTACCTATATATTTTTTTAATGCTAAAGACAGAATTGTAAATAATTTTGATTCATTAAAATTTTTTTATTGTGGGCATGTCATGATCAAGTAAAATATATTTTTGGAAAAATTTGGTATGTGGATGTGAAAAGGTTCACTGTCCCTGGTCTAGGTCATGTAAAAATGATTTTCTTTTGAGAAAATACAGATTTACAATTAATAACATAAAATGACCTAAAAGATTCCAGTCATGCTGTAAAAACTTTTTTTGATTGGGTGGATTATCTTTAAAGAATAAAAAAGAAATTCAAGATATGAAATTGTATAAGAACATTGAAAAATTGGATGCTAGTGAAGCATCTATTTACAGTTAACTAAATTATGCAATAAAATTAAATCCCCTATTACATAGCCGAACCCACAGCTTAAATTAGGCACGAAAATGGAATGGGGGGGGGGGGTTGAATTGAGATAAGATTCATTTAAGACATGATAGAAAAAAGTCTCATAAAAATTCTCAGAAAGATACAGATTTTAGCTGGGGCATTTAAAAGTAATACATATTACAACATAGCTTAGAAAAAAAGCCTATGTAGTCAGATGGCTGTTTAAATTCTTTAAGAGATAACATTTGTAAAACTACTATCCATTTTAAGATCAGTGTTTTCCATAGTCTAAAAAGCTATTAAATATGTATTTTTATTTATTTTACTACTTTACTTTTTTTTACTTGGCCCTTTTTAGGGGAGTAATATCAAATAACAATACACTTCTTAAAACATGTAAAGACTTTACTGCTTAATTCAAAGAATTCTTTATATAAGGCTTTATTTTCAGTAAAAGATAATTGTTCATGTAGTCTTCAAACAGAAAAATCAGACATCTTAGATAGATAACAAATATTTCAAAGAAATTATTTTGAATAGCCTTGTGAAAGTATATTATATTTATGAAACTACATCATATATTTATATATAGTACTAGTAATCAAAATATTATTTGTTAAGATTTTCAAGGTATCAATGTTTCACTGTTGAGCATTTTATTTGTGAAACACATCTTTTACTAAAAAAGTTTAAATTGTTTCAAATTTCTACATAACTGATTATATATTAAATAAAATCATCAATAAAAATTACTTTTAAATCAAATTATATTACTCATGTAAAAGCATTTATTTTTATTGATAAATAAGCACAGATATGTAGTAGGAAAACATATCTAAAAAAACCTGATTTAACCAAATAAACCTTTTTTTTAAACTGTTTTTTACCAACCCTGATATTTTAAATGAGAATCAAATTTAAAATTTTTAATTGCTTAAGAGGCACATATGCCTCTTAAGGTGCACTTAATGAAAAAGTTTCCAATCCAGGACTTGAAGCCAGGTCATCGTTATAACACACTGACGTTCAACTGACTAATCCCCATGGACCACAAAGCGAGAAGTTCCAGGCTGGGTATTGCTCTATGGGATTTAGTTGATAGAATGCCAGTGCACTATACTGATGGCCCGGGCTTGAGTCCTGACATGGAAACTTTTTCACAAGCTTGGCATTTGTGCCTCTTAAGCAATTTGAAATTTGATTTTCATTTGAAATATTTGCGATTCTGTTTGGACATCTGGGGCATGAATTTTTTTTTTCACAAGGAAAAGCATTTTTAATTGTATGTTATTTCAATAAAGACATCTACATATTCTATATTTAGATCATATTCTATTTTACAACAAAGAGAAGTCTATGCTACAAATGAATTATGTAGAGATATGATGCTAAAACAGTATCTGAAACTTCAAGAAAATTTTTAAATATTATTCATTTGAAAGCTTAATCTAACTTGAATCATTCATATGAAACTTGTTTCAATAGCAATGAAATGAATCTTTCATTATGGAAAGGGGATTCATGTTATATTCTTCTGTACAAATTTTCATGAGAGAAAGGAATGTTATATTTGAGTGAGATTTTTTTTCGTGCATAAATATAACATAACTATTACTATTATGTTAAAGACATATATACATAGTTTTGTGTTTAAAACATTTAAAATATCTCTATTTAATAAATCTGATCAAAAGCTTTCTTTTCTTAAAGTGAAGTTTATTTTTATATTTACAGATTTCGAATTCCTGTACCAGTGATTTATTCATTGATGGACATTCCTAGCACCTACTAAAAGTGTCTAGTGTTTTACTTTTGGCATATTTGTAAAATTTGTGACTAGCAGAATATGTTATTTTTGTTTTAAACCTGCATTTACATATGAAAATTTTTGTTTCTTACGAATCTTACTTTGAATAAATTTAAGTATGTTCTGTGAATGTTGTTTTCAATTAAGAGGTTTATGATTTAAAATTTAGTGGTTTAGGAATGATAAGAAATCTCTATTATTAACTGACTGTTATTCAATGTATTATAGTGATATAGAGGATACAGTCTTTGTAATGTATCTATATATAAATTGTTCAAATTTGTTGGCTAGTTTATAATTTAAATGTATTCATTATAAAAATTACTTGCTATCATTAGAGACTTGGTCATATATTCTGAGAAGACCTAGTTTGTAATATTTTGATTTCAAAGGTATTATACATAATTATTATACACTATATTGCCATTGATTATTGGACACTTGCGATTTTAGACATTTTACTAAATATCTAGAAAAATACATGAGGAATCATCTCGAAACTCTTAGTATGTAAATATAATAGTATACGTCATACATCTCCGTGAAGATTTTTTACCGAAACTCCATAGGGGACCGTCAACAAAATAAAATAGAATGAATATCTTTTGAATAACCCTGTCAAAACTAATGTATCAAAAGCGCTAAAACTCTAGATTATGATTGAATGCCTTATTTTAATACACTGTGTTCATTTTTATACAAATAGCATGCATACTCGCAGAGTAATTAAGGTTTTTATAAAAATGGTCCCCAATTTTTCCAAGTTTTTCCCTTATAATTTTCAGAGTTCTTAATATAAAATAATATTTTTTTACGAAAATATGACAAACAACATTGCACACAGTACCCTGTAATCAGAATTAAAAAATAATAAAAATTGCATGAAAAATGAGTAGGTTTACTAAATAATTTTTTACTGCGCATGCATCAAAGATATCAAAATTTCATTTGCATATTATGTTAGCTAAATGTATAGAACAACTTTTGTAAAAGTTTCAAAATCATAGCTTGAAAATTCTGAAAGTAATCGTCAATAGAAAAAGGACAAAATCCGTTGTTTCCAAAATGAAGCAAAAAAAATGAGGGATTTTATCCAAATGTAGAAGTGCATCCCGTATTGTGTATTCTATATTG
This sequence comes from Maratus speculifer, assembly GCA_964019185.1. NCBI lineage: Eukaryota > Metazoa > Arthropoda > Arachnida > Araneae > Salticidae > Maratus > Maratus speculifer. Next base: position 187,653,888 of record OZ025299.1, read on the forward strand.
ACACTAATCAATGAATATATGGATACAACCCCTCTTGTTTTTGCTTCATTTTGAGAATAACGGATTTTCAACTTATTCAATTGACGATTATTTTCAGAATTTTCAAGTTATGATTTTGTGACTTTCACAAAAGTTGCTCTATATATTTAGCTAACATAATATGCAAATGAAATTTTGATATGGTTGACGCATGCGCAGTAAAAAATCATTTAGTAAACCAACTCATTTTGTATACAATTTTCATTATTTTTTAATTCTGATTACAGGGTACTGTGTGCAATGTTGTTTGTCATATTTTCTGAAAAAAATATTATTTTATATTAAGAACTCTGAAAATTATGAGGAAAAAACTTGGAAAAATTTGGGACCATTTTTATAAAAACCTTAATTACTCTGTGAATATGCATGCTATTTGCATAAAAATGAACAAGGTGTATTACAATAAGGCATTCAATCATAATCTAGAGTTTGAGCGCTTTTGCTACATTAGTTTTGACAGGGTTATTCAAAAGATATTCATTCTTTTTTAATTTCTTGACGGTCCCCTATGGAGTTTCGGGAAAAATCTTCATGGAGATGTACGACGTATACAATTATATTTATACACTAAGAGTTTCGAGATGATTCCTCATGTATTTTTCTAGATATTTAGTAAAATGTCTAAAATCGCCAGTGTCCAATAATCAATGGCAATATAGTGTATAAATATATAACAGAGGTATATAAATTTATACTTAAGGTATATAAAGGCACTTAACTACAGGGTGTCCAGCAAATAACACCCTGATTTCAAAATTAAATTTCTCAAAAACTAAGATCGGTAGAATTATGCAATAAACGGTTTGTTTATTAGGTAAGCTGTGAAAATGTTATACAAAAGTTTCGAGCAGTGAATATTTTGAAAAGATTATGTTCTGATTACAAAGAATACTGGAGTTGACATTTTTCTTGTTTTAGATTGTTTGTAGAGAATGAGTTTTTCAGTGTACAGTGCCATATTTAATGATTTTTCGAACTTAATTTTTAAAAAATCGAGACTTTTTTTCCAAAAATCGTTAAAATATGGCACTGTATGTCAAATTTTTTCTCTGCAAAAAAAACTATAACAAGAAAAATGTCAAATCAGGCATTGTTTTAATTAGAACACAATCTTTTTAAAATATTCACCGTTCGAAACTTCTATATAAGATTTTTACAATTTACCTAATAAACAAACCGTTTACTGCTTTATTTTCTAGATCTTCGTTTTTGAGAAATTTAATTTTGAAATCAGGGTGTTATGTGCTGGACACCCTGTATATCTATAAGTATATATTGTAAGTATGGTATAAGAAATTACTCTTTTGTTTAATGATGTATTGTTTTATTAAATGCCAGTGTTCTCATTGATAAAGTATGAGATTAAAACTCCGTTTCTTCAATTATTGAAAGTTGTAGAACAAATATTTGAGAATTATGGAAGTTTCAGGATTTAAAAAAAGGTAATTCACAGCTAAATCAACATTTTTTAAATTTGTCTTTCTGGAGGTATTTTCCTATACTAAATATCAGTGAAAGCAAAAGAATCTGTGTAGTTTGCTCACAGATAGTAATTCAACATAAAGTATTAAGGGTGCTAGTCATTTAAGATCCTGTTTACTATGTTACATGTCTATTCTGATTAGTCCAGTCCTTATCTGCATGAGGCAATATATCACATCATATGAAAATAATCTCCCGTTGCAGTTGTTCTGCCTCCTGAGTAACTAGTTAGGGGGAAAAGCTAATGGCGTGCTTTGCAATGCTGTTTTCATTTTATATTTTTACACGAATCATTTTCATTTGAAAATGTTTTAATGAATGTAATGCTAGAGCTCTGCTACATTTAGCAACATACTTGCTGGCTTTGTAGGATTCTAGAATTCAAAATGAAAATCTATCTAAATGAACCTAGATTTGGGAGAGAAATATTCCACTACTGCTACTAGAAGCTGCAGTTTCAGAAAATTTAACTAAGAAAATATTAACTCGTCAAAAATTTAATATGTAGACTATTAAATGTATTATGTTTAAAAATCTTTTATTAAACACTTTTAAATAATATTGCCTTTGGTTGTTCCTCTGGTAGAAGTTTATTTCATGTTTAATATTCTATGGACTCTTCTTTATTTAAATCAATAAAGTATGCAGTTAATAATGTATGTCATTGAGAACATATGGAGAAGAAAAAATTTTAAAAATATTATTAGACACTGAAAGCTATATCATTAGGCAAGGAGGGAGAAGGGTGATGAATGATAACACATGATATCTTAAAAAAATAAAGGGAGCCCGAATTTGCAAAAATTTAATAACATTATGCAAGTACAACCATTTACAAATTCGTTATTGTAAGATTTGTTTGTTAATTTGTACAGCATTTTGAATTTGTTTTATAAGACTTGTATGTGGCAATGTTAAACAAAGTTTTAACCTCTTCAGTTCTGAAGCTAAAATGATAGTACAAATACTTATTTATTGTTTTTTTCCCAAACAAAATGACACTATAAATGACAAAACAAATGTGTTTTCTGAAATTGATCCTTTAGGTGCTTAGTGGTAATTTAGGTTAAAAAAATATGGATCTAAAACTACAAACCATTTTGAAACATCAATCTAATAACCGTTAACATAAATTAAAGATATCACAAATTTAAGAGCTTTGAACAAGTAAATAATTATTCCTCAAAAAAATTTCTTGAAAAAGATTTAAGTTAAATACTTATGAAAATTTATCACTTTCTTGGTCACACTGTCTTTTAGACAATTTTTGGGCATTTTGCAAACTCGGATGAAAATAACATTTATTTTATGAGGGATTCAGCTTAGATGCAGGCATTTATTTGTTTGCTTTCAATGCTAAAAAAAAAAAAAAAAAAAAAAAAAAACAGCTATGAAGAAGTGATGTGAAAATTAAAAAAAACAAAAAAAAACAAAAAAAAAACAGACATTTTAGTTTTTATAAGTAAAAGAACAGAAGCCCTCGAATTCTGACCCAGGGACCAAAGAAGTTAAACTTTTTAAAGTAGATTTGTATTATCTAATTTGTATTAATTCCATTCAAAATTTATATATTATAGAATAATTCAGATTATCATCTATGTTATGTATATATATAACCATATACAGGATGAGTCATAAATATCGAAACAATAGGCTACCTCCTTAAATATTGACCCTAGACCCATACTTCCAATTGCAAAAATTCATAAAAAAAGTGAAATTTTTGATAAGATAAGTTGCAACTCCATGGGGGGTCTATTTGAAAAAGTACAGAAATTAACTTTTTATATGGCTCCCGTAGGATAAAAATTCCAGTTAGAAAAACTTCTCTTATCCAGTCCTGAATAATATACGAAAAGTTGCATCTTCATATCTTAAAAACTCGAAGAGTTACAGCCGTTTGAATAATTCGTTATGTTTTAAGGGATTAGACACAAATTGAAATGTGCGAAATTCAAAAGACAATGTCACTTTAACAGTTGAAGGAAACGTGTAAAAAATCTATCTTTTGAGTTTTTGAATTTTAATTTTTTTTTCTTTTTTGTGATGGTTAGTCATATAATTTGCTAAGAAAATTACATCCTAAAATTTATAATAAAATTTATCAAAATTTCGTACAGTTTGTACTGGTTTAAATGGGATAGTTGAAAATCGTTTTAACTCCAAACATTATTTGTCAGATTTCAGTTTCTTTCCATTTAATTAAAGATGAAAAACTGATTTTAGTTTTGTTGTGGGGTTTTTGTATTTCAATGTTAATTTTAGAACTATTAATATTTATTAAAAAAATAATATGACTTTAAAAAAAATCATATTCTCAAATGTAAATAATTTTTCAAATTTTTTGAAACAAAACAAATGTAAAATAATTAAAAGTGACATGTTTCAAGTTTGTACTTTTTTTTAGCAATTTCTTAACTTATAATAATTTAAAGACAAGAAATAGTCGGGGAAAAAATTCATTATGCATAAAAACGAAATACTGTGAAAAACAGTGGTACTGTTTTACTGCCCATCAGTTATTTAAAAGAATGCTTTTCTAAGAGGCATATTAAGTCTTTTTTAAAACTTTATCTCTCACATTTTCAAGCTTTTTATTGTCCTGGAGAAGCTGTTAAAAAATCTGTATTCTGGGCCCAGGTCAAATCAGGATTGAGACGTTACTTTTTTTCTGATGACTCGCCTATCCGGGTCTAATGTATTTTTCATACGAGAGGGGAGGGGGCTGCTTCCTTCTTCTTAGGTCTGCACTGGACGAAATTTTAAATCTCGGTCTCGAACAATCTGTATTAAAATCATAGACCTAATATGTGCATGAAATAAGTAAAATTTGGTTCAATCAAAATTTTTACAAAAATCACATACATTAAATTGCTTTTATTTTACAAAAAAAAAAAAAAAAAAAAAAAAAAAAAAAAAAAAAAAAAATTTAAGACTAGTATATTTAAATGCTAAAAAATTAAGCACAATAAAACCAGAGAAAAAAAACTGCCTATGATGGAATTCTGTCTTAAACAGAAAATGTGTTGATCCATGCAGAATAAATACAATGATACCTAAGAAAAAAACTCCATTTAACCCTCCTAGGAAGGGCATTTGTCTATTATGTATTTTTTCTTTGCTATGTGATTCCGTCTTAAAAGGTTTTACTGTATAAAATTTTTCAAAGTCTCCAACACACGCGATATGGATTAGCGATATTAAAATATAACTGAAACATTTACATATAAACAGAGATTCATTGATAAAATAAATATATCACAGCCTTTGGCACTTCTTTAATAATAAAAAGTACAAATATAAAAAACGAAATGCTATAATATGTATTTTTGATCAGAACTCCTCCACGCAAAACAATTTTTAACTACACTGAAGTACAAAACTATGTAGAAATTTACGGTTGTGCCGGGCTATGATTTAAACTTTTTTCCAGGCTGATCCGGATTATGATTTTAACATTTTTCCATGCTGGGCAGATCTTTTTTCCCTATGGGTCGGTTTGGGACCAGACCAAGATATTTCAAACCATCCAGACCTCCAGTGCTAACGATAAACTTATTTTGAAAACAAGTTTTGATTTAAATCAATACACTGTTTTATTATGTCCAAATAAGAGGCACAGTGTTAAATCGACGTATATGAACGAATAATTTGTGGACGATCCATCATTTGCTTTGAAACTTAATCAAAAACTCTTCGTTTACAGGCATGGTAAAGTGGTGTAAGTCACGAATTTTGGATTTTAATATCTCTGTGAGATTTTCAGATGCGTAGAAGAAATTTATTTTGTTTAGTTCAGGAATGGATAAGGAATAATTTCCTAATTGGAAATTTTGCTCTACGTGGTCTGTATAAAAATTTAATTTTCATATTTTTTCAAATAGACCCCTCATGGAGTTGCAACTTATCTTATCAGAAATTTCACCTTTTTTAATGAAGTTTTGCAATTGGAAGTATGGTTCTAGAGGCAATATTTAAGGAGATAGCCTATTGTTTCGATATTTATGGCTCACCCTGTATACATCAGACTAGTTTAAATTTACAATCACATAATTTAAACTAGACAGATGTGGCAATTCTAAAACTTTCTTCTATCATATACTTGTTAATATCTCCTGAAAAATGAAGCATAACAGTGCCACTAGTTAGGTGATTTACACCAAAATCTAATCAGTGACAACTTATGTCAAGTACTAACTGAATCTGAAGTTTGGAAATCTGTGTGCTATAGAGATGGGCATTATTTAACATAACAGGATAAATATTCGTAATATCAACCAAAAACTTATTATTCAGTAACAGATTACCAAAAAGTCCCTGTTAATTTTGGAACACCTCGTGTGATAAGCATTTTAAAAGAAGAAGCAAATAGCAAGGCTAAAAATTATTTTAGGAATGAATATTTATACATTAATAAAAGTTTAGTTATATAAAATCTATTTCCTAGATTATACATCTATTTGGATTCTAAGACAAAGAATTTCTATTACTGCAAAAAATAAAATCCCCAACAGCATTAAAACGCTTTTGAAACACAGAGAAAAAAATGCCTGTGCACAAAGAAAAACTACCAGACTTTCCTTTTGATGCAACACTATCCTTCTACGACTCTAAGACATTAAAAATCCTTTTGGTCTAATCAAGTGAGCCAATCACATGAATAATTGTTTGTTTGCTATCTCAAAAGTTCATGTGGTAAAATCTCTCAAAAGCTATTGGTTGTTCATTATTCTATGGATATTTAAAAACACCTGGCTTCGGTTTTCTCCCAAAATTTATTTTATCGTTTGAATATTTTTATAACACTCACAGTTACAAAGATTAAAGCAATAAATATGTTTTTAGAATATCAAAAACTATATTTATTGAAAAAAATGAGTGGAATAATAAAAACTGCATTTATCGAACAAGTAGATAGAATACTGAAAATGAAATGGTGGGGAAATGTGTTTTTATTCAAGTGTATGTATTTAGTGAGTGACGCTTGCAGATTATTAAAAAGCAAGGAGTTAATGTCGGCCATCTTTGGTCATGATTTTAATGGGAAGGAATATGCGTTTGAAAAATGGAATTAAAAGATATACGGATTTAATTGTTGATAGAAAGCTGTTTTATCACACGAGAGAAAATATTTGGTTGGTGTAGTTAGATGAGTAAAACGGTGGCAATCTTTGACTTTGAATATTTAAAAGGGATATTACTTTGTACTCATATGATTTGGGGAAGGGGGGGGGGGTATTCTGGCTCTATGATTTTTTTTTTTTTTTTTTTTGTAATAAAATGTTTATTACTGGGTTTTTTATTATTATTATTTTGTCGTTATTGCGTCATTAGAAAATAAGAACTCGAAAACATTATTTTCGTAATTTTATTTTACTGAAAAAAAAGAAGAAAAATAGCCTGGTGAGGACAGCACCATACGAAAAAGGGGAGTTGCAAGGGGGCGGTCGGCCTGGATGCGGAAATTTATAGGGCGCCAATATTATACTACTAACGTCAGTTTTTGGCCTGTCACAACTTTTTTTTTTTTTTTTTTTTTGGGGGGGGGGAGTTAATGCACATACGAAATTTGTTGGATGAATGACATTTGATTAAAAATGTATAAGTAATGTTTCATGTTCTTGTGGGATAAGCTTTGAATATGTGTTGATAAATATTGATTCGGGGATGTCAAAATTTGAACTTCAAGTCAAGGTACCAACAAATAAAGATCTTTTTACAAATTGTAATGTTAAACCGATGTTATTTTTTATGGAAGATATTTCTGATTGTTTATAAAAAGTTAATTTCTAAACTGCCAGTTTTAGAGGCAACCAATTGTACCAATTGCAAAAATGTTTTAAACTTTTTTTCTGCATCATATAAATATCAATTTACATTAAAATAATTATTTTTTAAATTGTTAAGAAATTACATATTTTATACAGTGTTAAATAAGTTTATAACTTTTATTTAGAAAAAGTTTCTATGCGTTTTAACAGGTAAAACAGCATAAAACTTCTATGGGTAAAACTTACTTAGTGAGTTATGATGATTATGAAATTTCAACGAGGAAAAATGCATTTTTAGTGCAAGGAAACGATAATAATGCATGAAATGCAAAGCATCACAGCTAACTAAGTTTTTGTCTTGCAAAAATTAAATTTTTAACATCAAATTTATTTTAAAGGTGTATGTTTATCTGAACTAAAACAGAGTCTACACTTATATATCAAAATTATTCAAGATATCTTAATTAAAGTCCCTCTAATAAAAATGTCTGTTGACAACATATTCTCATTGATTAGTTATTACGTTACAAAAATAACAGGTTGTTGAAACCTGTTACCTGTGAATGTGTGGAACGATGTAACCTGTTAACCAAAAATAACTATATTTCCCATCTCTAGTGTGCTAGTTTTTAAGATGAACCACTGCAAAAATCATAAAAATCTAGATCGAAGCAATTTATTTTAAAAACTAAACAGCATTAATTTATATTAGAGGTTTACTGAATCTGCAGTTTGATGAAATAAATTTGTGCATTAGTTCTTGAGATAGAGCTCTTGCAATAATTTATGAATAATGCTGAATAGCAACACCATCTTTGGGCAATTTACATCAAAAGGTAATCAGCATCATATTATATCGATGCTAACAGAATCTGAAGTTTTATGAAAATCCATCCAATATTTCTTGAGATATAGCTATTTTAGAAATTGTAAAACAGGCAGCATAACAGTACCACCTGTTGGGCAATTTACTCCAAAATGTAATCAGCACCAGTTTATATCAGGGTCCAACATAATCTAGAGTTTAATGAATTCCATTCATTAGTTCTTGAGATAGAGCACCCACAAAATTTGTGTCACATACAGAAATACATTTTGTAAAAATATTTTTCGGAATCTCTCACCCCTAAAACATGTAAATGCATTAAAAACTTTCACAAATCCAATGCTTTCTTATAAAGATAGAAGAAAGTAAAAATGAATATTGAAAATTTAAATTGGCAGCACAAACATTGTTTTCGCTTTCCATTAATATTGTTATGGATATTTTTGGTGGAAGTAAGTTGAGGACCTGGTCTGAAGTGAGCATGCACATTACAAATACACATTAAATGATTTTTTCTTTTTATTTTGTCTTACTTGTACTAATATTAAATGCCGGAATTTTGTTTTTGTGAAATATATATTTTATCTACATAGAATATTTATCCTTTAATTGAACAGATGACAATGCCAGAATTAACTGAAAATTAATTATATAATGTATTGAGCTTAGCAATTTTAGATATTTGTCAGATTTATTGAAAGATGATCAAATTAAAGAGATAAATTTGTTAAAATATGTGAAAGATAGTTATGAATCTTCCTAATGAATTAGAAAAACCTGCTGTGATATAATTTGGGTAATTAATTTTTTTAAAAATAATTTTCAGAGCTAAGTTTTAATCTATATAAAAACATGCTTTATTTAAGGCTCTGTGAAAAAAAAAAAAGTTTGGGTATAATTTACATTTGGGTGAAACTATATAAATATAGAAATAATATAGAAAGTATAGTAATTTCTTTGCTTAATATAACAAAATTCCTATAAAATCAAGGAAAGGTGTAACAAAGTTTTTGGGAAAAACAATACAACTTTTAAGGGAAGCATTGCACATCTTTTTAATTTAAATTTATAATCTCATAATTAAAAAATTTAATATTATTTGAAAATTTAAATATACAGGACAACTATTGTTTTATTTTCCTTTCATTTAATATTGTTATGAATATTTTTGCTGAGAGCAGGGTTGAGGGGGAAGGGGTGTACTTAAACAAGCTAAATACTAATGTTCATTCAATGATTCTTCCCTCATTTGTATATATATTAAACTTGAATATTTTGTTTTTGCAACTAACGTATATATTATTGGATGTATGTTGTATCTATATTCAATATTGTATCATTTGATTGAATAGAGAACTGAAGGTATCATTACATGTATGGCAATTTTCTATATTTCTTTATAATGTTAATTTTATTGAAAGATGGTCAGAATTAAATGAAATTATTTTCAAATTTTAAATTCATGGCCATTAATTTGCATTATTAAAAATCTTACATAAAGCTTCTTTCAAATAAAGCTGTATTGGAAAACACTACTTTCAGTATTTCTTGTATAATTTATGTTCATATTGTACTGTAGCTTAATTTAATTATATAAATACTTAAACAGGTGCCAACATATGGAATACTTTCAATAATCTCTTTGATAAAATTCTCTGTGAATCTTTTATTTGAATTTTTTGTGTTTTTAGGTAGAGAAGGGGGAAGGTTATTATATCGACAACTTCACAAAAAATTTTCCAACGAGAAATATTGATGATTGTATCTATTATTGTTTATAAAATTAGCTCCGAAATCTCAATAAAATATCAAATTTTAACATGTTCAATAAGTTTGTGTTATATGTTTTAAATATATTGTATTGAAAAATGAATATATAACTCATAGACTAAAATTTTCATTCTCTGTCCTTATTTTCTTTACGTGATATATAATATTTTTATCTATAAACAGTCTTTTTAAAAATACATATTTTAGTAATTAATTATTATAGATTGTGTTTTTATTTTACAGTAGTAAACTAATTTTGCTTTACATAAACAAAAGAACAAAAGTCACAAACATTGAATATTACATAATTAAATTTCTAAAATGAGTCATAAACAATTTGATTTAATATTTACTTGTTTAATATTTACAATGGTTAAATTTTTAGGCAGAGATGAACATATAATAAACATAGTATAAAGTTAGGTGAAATATCTAAATCATTTTAGTCAGAAAAACTACATTGAATTATTTTTTATTGTCATATTTAATTTTCATAAAGAATTTACTAAAATTTATAAAAGTTGTCAAAATTATTCTACTGAGATTTATTTCCTGATGAAACTCTCAGACGAGTCTCTGTAACAATTATAGTAAAATTATTCAATTTTTGTTTTAACCAAACAACTCCTGTTTGGTGCATTGATATTTTATCATTATAGAATATATTTTACTAGATACCAGAAGCAATGAAGTTTTGTATTTGTATACAAAATTAAGTTATATTGTACCACATTTATTGTTTACAATAAACATTGTTGTGTACTTATAAGAAACTTTATATTACTTAAGTTTAGAACCTCATATTCTGAGGTTATCAAGAGAGTTAATATATTGGTATTATTTTAGAGTGCATTATAGTAATAGACATTGAATATATATTTCCAATGAGTTCTGGGGAAAAAAAAAAGAGACAAGAAACTTATTTGTTGATATTTTGAAGCATTGCCTTCACAAAAGCCAGTTCAATTTTGAATATTCTATCTTAAGGAATGAAAATGAGTGCTGCAGCTATTTGTCACTAGTTGCGGCTTAAGGCATCTTTACTTTGGTTTGATTAACATGCATTATTTCATTTTACAAAATTTCAATACCAAGAACATACTTTCAAAGATCATCACAAAGTCCCCTTCCCCCTTTTATTTTACCTTTTGCAAGCTCTAAAAAATAATTAATGAAAATCATACTTTTTAGTAGTATAAGTTCCAGCAAAAACAATTAGCTTTCTTTTAAAAATAAAATGAAGGAAATTGGTCCAACAGTTCTCGAGAAAAATTGCTGCCAAGTTTAAAAATCCGATTTTTGATAAAAAGTTTAAAATTTTACAATAGTTCTGTTGAGTACTGTACAATGAGCACTGTTATAGTCAATAAGCAAAAAGTATTGTAAGAAATTGAAATATTGTGAGAGAATTACTTAAGAGATGCCCAAAAAAAGACCCTTAAGAAGTAGAAATTTCCTTAAAATAGGATAAATTATTAGTATGTTTTATTATAATTTGTACATTTTATTATTAGTGCAATTTTGATGGTAAACCCAAGTGGTGATCAGTTAAAATTTTGGATCTTTATTCCAATGATAAACAATCTTTTAGTTAAAAACATAATTCTTCATTCTCGTCCGTGCGTTCTTGGAAGGAGGACGTGTTACTCCCGCCTCCTATTATCACCGCGTTCTTTCTCTCTGTGCGTGCCTTTTCGCCATGTCTTCGGCCGAGGGGCCGACTTTCAGCGTTCGCGCTGAGATTCTTCACGACCACGTTATTTCCTCCGGGAATGGTCTTATCGCAGCTTTTCAAGAGGACTATCCAAACCTCTCAAATCATCGACTGTCGGATATCATCTATGAGTTGCTATATAATATCGACCAACAGATTAATTCAGTCCGTTCCCATCCGGACTTTGCACTTGTCGGCTCGACTGTACATCATGGGGTAAGAGCACATTGTCTTTTTTATTGTCAGTTTACTGATTACATAGTTAAGCCTGATAATGCTAATTTTGCTAACAATGTTGTGACTAGATATCTAAGTTATTTTAACGGTGATCAGATTAATAAATTGCATGCTATACAGGGTCTTAGCTACTCTATTGTTAATTCTCGACCCAATAAACGGAAAAACTCAAATCCTGATATCTCTATTCCTACCAAAAATAAATTTGCTATCTTAGAATCTGAAAATATTGACAACCCTGATAATGATACCGAAATGGCTGCAAGCAGCGAGTCTGAGGAAAAAAATAAATTTCATCCGTTCTATATTCAATTTGAGGGTATTTCCCATATTACCATAACTACTGAAATTGTTGCTCTTGATACTGATAACAAACCGATCATCAAATTATCTGGTGACCTTCTAAAAGTCACACCCAAAAATGAAACCCACTTTAGAACTATTCAAAACTACCTAACCAATAAAAACTTAAAATTTACAACTCTAAATCCGAAAGATCAGCGCCCCAAAAAAATATGTATTAGAGGAATCCCCCCCTATACTGACCCCCAAATAATTATAGAAGAGTTAGCTAAACTTAATTTCAAAGCAACCAGAGCTGCTATGCTTAAAAATCGCATAACCGGTAAAGGAATGCCCCTTTATATGGTTAATGTCCTCCCCCAGAAAGATTTCGAAAAAATTTACGAAATTAATGAAATTTGCAACATAAGTGTCAAAGTGGAGCACTTTAAAAACAATAATAATCCTAAGCAATGTTACAGATGTCAGAAATTTGGCCATGCCAGTGAGGTGTGTAATCTCACGCCTCACTGCGTTAAATGTGCTGGCGATCATCTTAGTCGTGATTGTAATCAAAAAGGCAGGATTACTCCTACCTGCGCCAACTGCAAGGGCCAGCATCCTGCTTCTTACCGAGGATGTCCCAAAAACCCCAAAAATACTAATAAATTATCTCCCCAAAACATTCATAAATCTAACTTAAATCAAAATAAACAAAATATTCAAAAACCTAATTATTTCTCTGATTTTATAAAAGCTCTTCAACCTTACAACTACACTAAAAAACCCACTAGCAACTTAACCACCCCAAATGAAATCCCAGATAAACCCGTCAATCAGGGGATTACTCAGGATGCCTCAGATGCTGAATTTCCTCCTCTTGTTAACCCTTCAACCAGTAACGGAACTAATCCTCTTACCACACCCCCCATTCAATCTGATCTCCAAACCTCTTTTTCTGATATTTTTACTACCATAACAGATGTTAAAGAAATGTTTCATCTAACTAACCTGCTAAAATGTATCACCAACATAACAAAAAGGTTCAAAGAGTGTAATGACCCATTTGGGAAAATGTTTATTATTATAGATGAACTTCAGTCTTTTGCAAAGGAGCTTAATCTTAACCATAATGACTAATCCTAATAATAGCTTTTCTTCCCTTCTTATTCTCACCTGGAATTGCAACGGGTTGCAATCCAGGATTAACGAACTTCGTTCTTTCATATCTAATAACCCCCACTTTGACATTCTTCTCTTACAGGAAACACACAGAATAACCCACAGCATTAACATTCCTGGATACAAACACTATCACACACCGCGTGCCGACTCCGATAGGCATGGCGGCACCGCGGTTTACATTAAACACTATATTCCTCATTACACTACACAACACACACCCCTGCCTGGCGTTGATTACACGAGCATAATTGTTAATTTACCTAACTACAAAATTAATTTTACATCTTTATACGCCAGGCATGTCAGACCTTACCCGGTCAATGACATATCACACATTATTTCTCAACACCATCACACTTTCATTGCAGGTGACTTCAATGCTCAAAGTAGACGGTGGAATTGCCGCACTACTTCCTGCAATGGAAGTGCCTTACACAACTTAATTAATAATAGTAACCTTAACTTACACGCGCCCAATACACCTACACACATTCCAGGATATCACAGACACCACCCTTCTATTATTGATCTAGCTATAACTAAAAATTTACCCTTTCCCATAACTACTAATGTAATTAATGACCTAAGTTCTGACCACCTTCCAGTTTCATTTAAAATAGACTTAATTAACCCTTTCTCTCCACCTCACTCCTTTGCAGTTGACTGGAAAAAATTTAAAAATATTCTTAATGACTCTAATATTGTGTATCCTGATATTTCTACTAACAATGATATTGACAATGCTGTTACTAACCTTGATAATATAATTAATAATGCCATTAAATCTGCTACCTATCCTACTTTTAAAAATAACAATTCTTACTTTATGCCTAATTATATTCGTAACTTCTGCAATCAACGTAATAACCTCCGGCGGCTTTATCAGTCCACCCGGGACCCCACCCTTAAAACTTCCATTAATAGACTTAATAATAAAATCAAATCCCTTATTCAAAAAGATAGAAATAAAAATTGGTCCAAATTCCTTGAAAGCCTTACTTGCCAGGATAATTCTCTCTGGCGTATTAAAAAGAAACTTAACAATAACTTTACCCCCATCCCCCCATTAACTGTCAATAATACTACAGCTTATACGGACGAGGAGAAGGCAGAATGTCTTGCCAACTCCTATGAGAAACAGGTCTCACCTAATCCCTTCCTCGCAAGTCAAGCACATCTTAATCTTGTCAATGATACTGTCAATCAATATCTCTCCACCCCACCCACCCCTCTCCCTAGTATTCAACCTTATGTTATAGACAATATCATTCAGAAACTTAAAAATAGAAAATCCCCGGGGTACGATGGCATCTCTAACTATGCTCTTAAACAACTTCCTATCAATTGTATTCAATATATTACTGATCTAACTAACTCTATTCTTAAAAACTGCTACTTTCCCAAACCTTGGAAAACTTCTATAATAGCACCTATACCTAAACCCTGCTCTAACCTTAACGATCCCACTAATTACCGCCCTATTAGTCTTCTTTCTTCTCTCAGTAAAGTCATCGAACGTGTCATTAGATTGCATCTCCAGGAATTCACTCATGCTAACAACATTTTAATGCCGGAGCAATTCGGCTTTAGAGCCAAGCACTCCACCCAACACCAACTTCTTCGTGTGGTAGAATTCCTTACGGAAAACTTCAACGCGAAGAAACCCACCGCCGCTGTCTTATTGGACATCGCCAAGGCATTCGACAAAGTCTGGCACGAGGGCCTCATATACAAATTAATTCGGCTTAATTTCCCGTCCGGACTTATACATTTGATACACTCTTACCTTGGCGATCGTAACTTCTACGTCCGCATTAACAACACCTTATCTACACTACATTTTATACTTTGCAGGATAATCCAAGGCTCTATCCTTGGCCCCTTCCTCTTCAACATTTATTTTAATGACATTCCACGCACACTCCTTACATTCCTCGCACTTTACGCGGACGACACCGCAATTTGCGGCACTGCTTGGAACACACTCACACTATACAGATATCTCCAAGAACACCTAAATTTATTCATGGAATGGTGCAATCTGTGGCGCATTAAAATTAATGAAACCAAAACTAATGCTATATATTTCTCTCTATCTTTTCAATATCCCAATAGACTAACTCTCAACAATACTACTCTTGAATGGAAAAACGATGCTAAGTACCTTGGGGTTATCATTGACAAAAGACTTAAACATATGATTAATACCCGGGGTAAAGTCGCTGGAATTTCTAAATCCCTCTCCCCCCTTCTCCGTAATCCCAACCTGTCAATTCATAACAAAGTACTCATCTATAACGCATGCATTCTTTCTGTACTAACATATGCCTCTCCCATCTGGGGTTTCCTGTGTGATTCAAGTATGAAATCCCTTGCGGGCTGTCATAACAAACAGCTGCGCATCATCAGGAATGGTTCTAGATTCTTAAGTAACAAAACAATCCGTAAAGATCTCAACACCACCTCCCTTCAAAAAAGGATTAAATATTTATCTAACAACTTTTACAATAGCATAAACCTTATCCCCAACGAAATAATCTATGAGCTTCCTGACTACGATGCTTGCAGCCCTAACAATAGAAAAAGACCCCGATATTCAACCATTGTTGAGGAGTAATGTAGCTAAGACTCTACCTCTTTTCTTTTCTTTATTTATTTATTATGGTTTTGCCCATATTCTAATTAAAAAAAAAAAAAAAAAAAAAAAAAAAACTATATAAAATTGTGTAGCTTTATTAACTGCTAATTTTGTTAAATTGCTATACAAAAAAAAAAAAAAAAAAATACCTAGTATAGCTTTATACTCTGATGACACCTATGCTATACTGTAAGAGTAAAAATAAACTAAAAAAAAAAAAAAAAAAAAAAAAAAAAAAAAAAAAAAAATGTGGCAATGAATTGGGCCTTTGTTTTGTGGGGAGGGACTACCTTCGCTTTTCTTACCCCTTTTCGTCTTTGCATGTGATGATTTCGGAACAGTGAACTGCTATCTTTAGACTCTATATAATTTTATTTAAACTCTACTTTAATGTATTCTTAATATTTTATAGTCTTAGTATTTTTAACTTGTTAACTTAACTTTCATCTTTTTAAATTTCTGTGCCAGCGAGCGCAGCACACAGGAATCTCCGTACGGTAGTGCCGGCCAGGTGCCTGGATAACATATGCCGATAAAACGGGGAACCAGTGCCGTTGCGTTTGCTGAGCCCTTCAAATTTGCTCTTAAATTTAACTTAGTCTCTTATTATTTAAATTTATTTTTTAGTTTTTACTTTTCTTAATTTATTAGTAGACTCGTTCTACAGCTATACGTTTTTAAGGCTTAACTCACGATGTGCTCTACAGTAACTTATAGACAGGGCGTGGAGTTGCTTCGCAACTGGGAAGCCCCTGTATAATGCCTCTTCATGTTCATGTTCAACATAATTCTAGCTGTTAGCTCAACCAACATGCAACTGTTAGATCAGAGTAGGTTATACAGCTGTACTCAATATTGGCCAAATAAGCTATAAAACAATGGTGCAATGATATCTCAACAAAAGATCCACTTGAATCAATCAAAAAATCAACTTGAAAATCCACTCTGGAATAAAAAAGAAGGCAGTTTTGTCATCTCATTCTCATGGCTGTAGGATGTAACAATAATAAAACCCACATAAATTGTGAAATTCAGGCTGACATTTCTATGGAAGTAAAGAAAGGATTTTTTTTAATGCATTTATGGACACAACCATGGTTATGACCAATGTGGATATTAATTAAAATAAAATAATAATCCTTAGTTTTGATATTAATCTACTACAAAGTTATATCTTGAATTAATTTTTAAATATATGGCTTGGTTATAAAAATTGTGCAGCAAATGGATTTGATGCAATTTCAAATGTGGAATATAGTGGATTCCTATCCAAACAAAAAATTAATACTTTGTATACTACCATTTAACCCTTAACTGCTGTGACAAAAATTATTGCATAACTACTGTGAGCAGTCTGTCAGACTGCTTAATCTAAAGATGAATAAAATGTTAAATTAATTCTCAGAATACTATTTTTGTATTAAACTTTAAATGCAGGATTATTATAAATAAAATTCAGCTATTCAAAAGTCTCTGGAGATAGTAATAGGGCTTCAAATGAAACAAAATATGACCAGTATCTATAGTTAAACTAAAAATTCCAAGTTAAACCTCAAAACATAAAAAACTCAGCAGTCTGTGAGATCGCTAACAGTAATTAAGGGTTAAATACTTAGTACTATGTCCTTATGGCTATGTGTTAAATTTAGTAACGTCAGCTACTACACTAACAAGTAAAATGATTTGAATTCATCAAAAGATTTGCACCCTGTAACAATCCAAGATCTGCATCCTTTTCTTTTGCTGTCCGAACCTGAATCTAATTTGAAAAAAATATCAGTATTAGCTGTGGCAGAGAGATTAATAATTATAAACATTTATTATTCAAATTTACAATATAAAAAACTAATATTTAGATATATCTGAGACTTACTATTTGCCAATCTATAAAATTCTATATTCTTCAGAAATTGTCTTAATTTATAATTAATCGTATATTAGGTTAAATCATTAGTTAATTGCCTATCAGTTTCATTATGTTCAAAATATCTTAACATCCTTAAGATGTACCATAAATAACTTTTCCCCTATAGGAAATAAAGTAATAATTCTTTTGTGTCTCTTCAAACAAACTATAATTGCTATACTATTCATTTTCAATAGCAAGCATTCCATTTTAAACCTCAATAACATACAAAAATTACATGGCAATCAGAGTCTGTTTATGAGAGTTAGAGCACAGGCAGATAGCAGACATACAAATCAAAGCCATGACTAATTTTTAATTATATTGTAAAGTGTTAAAAATTAAAAGTTTGGTGTGAAATAGAATAACAAATATAGAAAAATATATCACAAATGTAACATCTCAGTGATTGGCACAATTACTGTTTTATGTGGTAAGACATGTACAAAAATTGTTACTTCATTCGCGTATGTCTCAAAACATATTTATATAAATAAAGTTTATATTTTTGCTGAACAAAAATGCATCTTAAGAAAAAAAATAAGTTATTTTCTTTCTTTACTTTTTATTTATGTTTTGAAAATTTGTCTTTTTCTTTACATCTCTAATGCACAAGTGTACAATAAGAATATAGAGGAAATAATTCCCTTACTAGTCTATATTTTAAAGATCTTGGTTGAAATCCAATCTTTATTTAGGCAATTTAAATCTTTTAAAAGAGTGAATAGTTATTTATTCTGAAATAAAAAAGTTATATACCAATTCTAGAATAAATATTTAGAAAATTATTTAAATAGATTAATGCTAAATATAATTTATTTCTAATGTTGTTACTCTTTAGTTGCCTATGAAGGGCGCTATGGTATGACTTACACTTGTAATACAGATTATAGACTTAATAAATAAAAAAAAATAAATAATTAGAATAATAATTAGCAATAATTTATAAATTTACAGTGTTGTAATAAAGAAGAAAATTATTTACATTATATTTTTTTTCCAATTGAAATTTTATGTTACAACACATTCATTATTTCATAAATATATATATATATATATATATATTTAATGACTGCATGTATTAGGATAGTATTAAATTTGCTTAGGTATGTATTAACAAATTTTCTGTTATAAAAATGTATGATCAATTTTGGAATTTTGAATTAAATTTGTCTGTATAAAAAGTAAAACACATTTGCATAAATTGTGCTAAGACATTATAAAGAATTGCATAAAAAAGCTATGATGAGTAAAAAAATAGTACATGAAATTATTTATATAGAACTTTCTGTTGATATGAATGATTAAGAAAGTCAGTTTTAAAACTAAAATGCATTGCTTTTGAAATAAAGCAATTTATATTGAATACCGAAAAATGCATAAAAATTGTTGTGTGACAAATTGTTTACAAGATAAAGTAATTGCACAAAAATAATTTGAATATTTTTTATATCACATGCTTCGATAAAACTTTAGGATTAAGCCTACATGCACACTATTATGTTAACATATTTTAAAAGATAACATTTTTCATATTCACAAAAATGCAAATATATATTGTAAATAAGTGTTTACCTTAATTGAGAGTAATCCAATCTTTAATGAAAATCTTAATGATATCCACCAGAACTCTAAAACAATTGAAAAGCGCATTCATTCTGGAAAACATGCGTATGGTATGTAACTTACTTTATTTACTATCATTCTTTGCAAAGAGCATAATCCCATGTTAACATTTGTAAATTTTAATTAAGTGATTATTGATTACATAACAAAAGAGGGTTAAACCTGGACCTCCTGGGTTGCAAAATATAAGGGAAAACCATTTTTTATATATAAATATTTTTTGAGTTCCCTAACTATCCGAAAAGATTTTTATTTGAAGAGTATCAATTTTGCATTCAATTAAGCTTATGAAATAAAAAAAAAAGCTTTATTTTCAAATGTACTAATAGCCGAAGAAATCACCAAAGATTTCATTACTTACAGCAGGCATTTTATTATTCTGATCATTCAATTATTTATGCACATAACTCAATTCCATGTCTGTTAAATTACCATTTTATTTATATTGTTTTATTTATTGATGAAGGTTTAACTTCATTATGGAATATCAATTGGAAACAAATGTTGAACTATGTTTTCTTACTCTAAAAGAAGTTCATGCTTGAACATTATTTTAAAAACTGTAAAAATGAGTAAATTGTGATACAGACTTTAAACAAATTGCAATATAGTTTTGAAATAAGTTGAACAAAGTAAATATTTTTTGTTATTAGACCATGTAAAAATTAAAAATGTGCAATGTTTAAAAGTTGAAAAGTGTTGTAAAAACGATATTTAACTGTCTTCTGTTGCCAACATTAAAATGATGTCAGCATTATTAACAGATATAATTGTTCTTTAGAATATAGATAGTTAAAAAAATCTGTTATACTGTCAGAAAATATGTATTTGACGCTGACATATGAGTGGTAATTAATAACGCAAAATCCTATAGAAATTATTCAGTTGATAATGTATGCAATTTTTAAAAAAAATAACATGTCTTTTTAATCTAGAAATTTTAATATAAGTCCTCTGTTTTTCTTAATTTTTAATTTTGCACATTTATAACTGGCTTTATAATGCTATTGTCTAAATTTTAGTCAATTTCCTAAAACCGAAGGGGCGCATTTTGCACTGGAATATCGTTTTGTATTTTAAACTTTGAAGAGCAATTTTTAAAAATTCGCTATGTCAATATCAAATGTCTATTTCCTAATGCTGAAAAGCGTATTTTCTGAATTCTATTCGGTATTGAGTAATAAGCCTTGGCAAATGGAGCAACTGCTCAGGGCCTTGCACCAGTTGGGGTTCTTAGGTGCCCCAGCTCTCTCTATGGGATTCACAATGATGTTTCTTCTAATTTTTTGTCTACATTTTTTTAAATGTTTCTTCATGATAAAAAAAAAAGTGAGTATTAACTTAATTACATGCAAACAGAGGAAATGCATAGATTTGTTGAAAGTAACAGTGAACTCAAAAGATAAATATTTAAAATAGTGTGAAGGATAGAAGATTTCATAGAAATTAAAAATAACTATGCATATTAAGCGTGAGAGTAGTGGTATTTTTCATACATTTTATTATCTATATAAAATATTGTTCTATAATATATACAATTTAAAGCAAATTTTATTTAGCTAGTATTGCAGTATACATTGGTTCTCATTAACTACTTTGCCAGGTTCCCATTGGGTCGGCCCTGTGGTAGACCAGGAAACGTCTGCACATTCAAGATTAGGTAAAAAATTGATTCACATACTAAAATGAAACAAGTATGTTAAGTCACATCTTAGTGAAAAATACCTGCAAACCTGACTTTAGTGGTTGAATGATAGTTTTACCATTGTGCTTTTCTGCTCCCATTTCTTCATGTAATCAAACATTTTGGGGCTGGAAAATACACTGATAAACCTACTGTTTATCCATTAAAATCGTGTTTTTGGGTGGTTTCCACTGTGATATGACTTGGCAGACCAACTGCATTTTAATATGCTAATCAAGTTATGTATAGTTCTGGAATTTCAGTCATCGACTTGATGAGGGGATGGTCTGTGCAACCGTCTCGCGGTCCATATTGCTGATACCTTAACATACGATTTGGTGACAAATGGGGAAGCATCCCTTTATGTTGAAGGTCCTTGATACTGTCTTCGACGTATTTTTCCTAAAATAAAAAATAGTTTTCAGCGACTTTTCGTTAAAGCTCCTGTCCCTGCAGGTGAAGACACTTGCGAGCTAACTCTAATCCTATGGGAAGTTATTTTCTAATATCTCATTTGCATTTCGACGTTATTATTATTTTACATTGGATAGCTGAGGTCTATCTCTACATCGCTCCTTTTTACTTTTTTGATTTTGGTTGCAGATCCATTTTAGTATGACACTTTAATTTTAGGAACCAGTTTCGAAAGCGAAAGTAAATTTATACAAACGAGATATTTGAAAATAACCTTCCCATAGGATTAACATTAGACCTCGAGTATCTTCGCCAGCAGGAAAGAAGCCTTAACATCGTGGTAAGTAGCTTAGATTAAACGTTTGTCGCGGGTAAAATGGCACCAAATAAATGTAACACCACTATTTCCAAACAAGAACTGTCGAGCTACATTTATCTTCCAGCATTCGCAGTAGGAATTTACCATGAAAATAATTTGAAAATAGTGGAATTAATTTTTTAAATTCCATTTCTTTCTCGCAACGTGCCGAACCTAGACTTAAAATTTGATTTTGCAATTGGTGAGGGAGAATAAGTTCTCTACTCAAAAACCACGTAACTTTTTGACTCATTTTTAGACATAAAGGCACAAAATTGGCAGGCCTGACCATTGATGCAATTTAGAATAGAAATAGTTTTCTATTTTTTGATAAATAAATTACTTATCGAGTTATAAGCAATTTTGGTCACGTCACAACCATATTTAATCTTTCTCGCGTTGGTTTTCTCCTTCTCGCAGGAAAATTGGTTCAAACGCCAACTTTGACGATATTTTCTGGATGCTCTTTCGCATTTGCCAAAAATATAGGAAACATCTTTCGATTGCGAAGTTTCTAAATAAGAATATCTGCCAATTTCATATGTTCTTAACAAAAATGAGTTAAGGACGGCGCCAGTGGGGTGTCTGGTTAGCATATGACCCCCCCAACCCCGCCCCTCCCGTTGAGGTCAAAATTTAATGTCCGGTAGAATATATTTTTTTTTAATTTCGGCCCGGTTTGAAATATGTTTTTATATATTTTTTTAATACATTTCTAACTTGGAATTTCACGTTCCTACCTATAACGATTGCTGAGATGTAGCAAGGTATTAAAAAATTATTCGACGCCCCATTTAACCCCCTTGGGGGGGATTTTTATAAATCTCGTCTTAGTGCACGCTTGCATCATAAGAAGTATATTTCCCCCAAATTCCATGCTTCTGGGTTCAGTAGTTTGGGCTGTGCGTTGATTATCAGTCAATCAGGACAAACTATTTTATATAAGTATAGATAGATTTACCTGAAACACTCGCATTCTTCAAATTACATGACTGTTCTTGTAACTGTCCGGTATAGTACTTTTCCGTATTTATAGATCCCTTTTATTTAAAAGTAAGTAAAAAACTATGAATCAAAGCCTAAAACTTCTTAAAGTTCTTTAGTCAAAAAGTAGAAATGTCAAAATAAGAAAAAAATCTCTAAGGCCCCACACTAGGCATAGAAAAAGACCCGGATGATAATGTAAAGTCTATGGGAGCATTCTTTTCAAATATCTCGCTCAAATTTTAATATTTTTACATGATTTTTTGCATAGGATAGCTGAAGATGATCTACAACCGGCCTCGTTTTTACTTTTTCAATTTTGCTTATATATTTTTTATATTATGATAGTTTCAATTTCAGAACCGGTTTAAACCGGTTTTGAAAATTAAAGTAATTTAAAAAAAAAAAAAAAAAAAAAAAAAAAAAAAAAAAAAAAAAAAAAAAAACGAAAACTGAAAAAGTAAAAAGTAGGCCAGTTGTAGAGCGTCCTCAGCTATCTTGTGAAAAAAAACATGAAAAAATATTAAAATTTGGGTGAAATATTTGAAAAGAACGCCCCCATAGACTTTACATTATCATCCGGGTCCTTTTCTGTGCCTAGTGTTGCGCCTTAAATCACTGATATATTCTGACATTCTCAGGCCAGGCTCGTGCCTGGAAATTTCAGCCCATGCAGATCTTTACTAAAGTTCTGCATCAGGTCGGGTTGTATGCTTTTATCCGCACTTGACCTGACACTTGGTTCGTGTCGGATTGGCAATATGTTTTTGTTATGGGTCGGGTTGATGTTCATTGTTTTGGGTTCCGGCTGGGTCTTAACTTTTGCGGGTCGATTCTGTTTGACTCATTCAAAATATTTGTCAAAATAAAAATCTA
Source organism: Maratus speculifer (assembly GCA_964019185.1). Classification (NCBI taxonomy): domain Eukaryota; kingdom Metazoa; phylum Arthropoda; class Arachnida; order Araneae; family Salticidae; genus Maratus; species Maratus speculifer. The sequence continues at coordinate 187,677,680 of OZ025299.1, forward strand.
TATACAATAAAACCGTTACAGTGCACGCTCCCTAAAAACTGATATCTCTATTTAGGAATACATTTTAATTCCTAACATTTTAAATATTTGTATAGTTAACCTCTTTGAATAATAAATGCCCCCCACTCTACACACATGTAACGTATAGGTGTGCTTAAACTATGACAAATGTGATGCATGCGTTATCGTGTGTATTTTGAAAAAAGAAAAGTTGGTAATATTTTTCATATTTCGAAAGAATTAATGGTTTTTAAAGAACTAAGATCTGTTGTCACATTTCTTACATTTTATTTCTTATGCAGTAATGGAATATACATTCATTCATGTTCAAATACGTATTTATTTTCATCTGATGCATACTTGTGGTCAAACTTAGGTAAAAATCTCGGCAACCCGATGGAAAAAAACCCCTATGAATCATGTAGATTATTGTAGTGTGAACTTAATGTTGCCAGATTTTCCGATTTATGCGGAATGTCTCAATTTTCAGGAATCCCTCCTAACCCCTATACGGAATGATAAATGTTCAGTTTTTTCACCATACCTAAATTACATCAAATTTTTACTAAATTAGAATTTTATTCATTAGTCTGCTAGAAGAGAATTCAACCACAAGTCGGTCCCGGTAAGTCGTCACAAAGGCCGGATGTTACAGAATACCTTATATTTTGTCTAGAAATCGTGTGCACTTCTATTCAATGATTAATCGATTGACCGAAATATTTAAGTGCCTATACGAAATAGGCTTGAAGAAAAGATAAGACATGCGAAAATCCATCTGTTCACTTCAAATATTTTTATTAAAAAGTGTTTGACGAGTAGTTTTATAAATTGATGGAAAAACAAAGAGTATTATGTTATTGTTCAAATTAACATAGTATCAAATAGAGAACTGTTGTTCCCCAGATGAATTATAAAAGCTAAACATCCGTGCTTTTCTCGATGTAAGAGCAAACATGCCTCCCCGGTGTGTCAGCTTTCTTCGAAATTTTGGCCATCAGACCTTTTATTTAGAAAAACGTTGTCAGGTTCTGAGAAACATCTGCTACAGGATTGGAATTTATGTTATTTCTTTATCTTAATATTTTATGTATTGTATGGGCTGTGTACTGAATTTTCAAGGTGGCATTCTTTCTTTGTTAAAGCGGGATTTGACAGGTGATCATGTGCAGGTGGTGAGGTGAGAAAAAGAAGATTGCTGAGAGGCTTGTCATCTTTCAGTGATGTATGTGAATGATGAGCAAATAAGGAACATTCCACGAATCAAGAAAACAACGGGGAATGTGTGCAATGGAGGAACTCCGCAGGGGGGGTTTACCTTGAGGAAAGGCAGTGATTTGAGAAGGGCAGGTTTTGTCTGAGATTTTGTCAGTTCGTATCTGGAGTTCGGACCTTGAGTGCCGGGGTATACGGACATCCCTGTGTGTAGTGCTCTTGGCCGAATAGCGTAGGCTGAGAACCCATGTGTCGGGAGATTCGGAATTGATCTCCGGTAAAGTGAATCTAACGAGTGTAGAGTGAGGGAGAGAAGGTGTAATTTGAACAGTACACAACCAACCTTTTACTGTATTTAATTTAATGTTGAACGGATCACCTATATCCGAGTTGTAACTGTATATAGTGTATTATATTTTGTACATAGAGTATAAATAAACGGTTAATTTAGTTAATTGACAGCGTTGGCGTTCATTTACACAATCCTCACAGTGGGTGACCGATATTACCTAATAATATCGGTGGTGGCAGCTATAACTACTACGGACTTTCTTCAAAGTTGTGCGGGCTAAGAGGAACGTCCGACAAACGTATTTCACATTTTATTTAGAAAACGCAAACAAGACAAAAAGATATGTTGTTTATTAGATAACATCTCGTAATATATCTTTTACTAATGAAAGAGGGATGTTATCAAAACATTATTCATGGGGGAAAAAATTCTTCTCTAATACGGTCCCGACTGAATAAAATACAATCCCGATCTTGGCCGCATCTATAGAAAAAAATAATTAAGACCCGGATTTGTTCCTGTAAGAATGAAATTTCTACCCGTCCTAACATTTCAAAAAATAAAATTTAGTCCCAACCCGACCCGAGTCTTCAGATAAAAATTAAGCTCTCAATAATCCTATTTTACCAAAAATTTTACCGAACTCCGGCTTCTTGGGTAGGCCCGGATTCGTGGGCAATTCTAATATACTTTAAGAATTCGGATGGAGTCAACATCGGTTCTGGTTACGTGCGCCCGGGGCGAGCAGGTCGCGTTGGGTTGGAACTGTATTTTACATTGCGAGTTAGATGGCTGTCTACTTTTCAGCTGCAGATCGGATTCGGGTTGATCCGATTTATCAAAATAATCTCCAAGGTACCCTTACCCTTTGAATAGATAGTACTTTCCAGTCTACACACTTGTAACATGTGTATGATGTACGCGTAAACTATCACAAATACGATACATGCATATTTTCTGTTTATCAGAAAAGAAATATTAGTAATATTTTTGCTATTCTGGGACATGAAAATTGGTTCTTAATCAAAGAATAATAAGTGACAACATTTCTTATTTTATATCTCATGCAGTAAATGGAACTTAGAAGAGAATTTTTGTCAATTCATTCATATTCAAATGCATATTTATTATCATTTAAAATATAGTTCCGCTCAAACGTTTTATTTTACCTAAACGGATGTTACCGGTCTCTCAGACTGCTGCTTGGTTGGTTGGTTGGTTGGCAGGCGGCTTGAGACTAATGCTTCGCCATAGGCGGCTTTGTCTCGACTACTCGACAGGAAGAGAATCCGAAATCTCAAATGCAGTGTGTTATGAGAAGTCCGTGATTACCCACGAGCAACCACGAGAGAAAATTTGACGAGAGAAGAGAGACCGGAGCGAGACTTGAGAGCGGCTGTAATAATCTCAGAATACGTAGATTGGGACTGTAAACCAAGCGCAGAAAGTAAGGTGATCCTGTTCATGCTATATTTTGCACACTGGAGAAGGACGTGATCAGAAGTCTCAGGGACACAGCATATAGAACACAGTGGGGAAGGCGCCAGATTCATACTGAAGAGCCGGGAGTTAGTCGGCCAGGTACGGGTACGCCACCGAGAAATCCAGATGTCCTCACGACGATGGCAGGTCCACTGTCGAAAGGCATCGTCCTCGCTAAGATGAGGGAAATCGGGGCAATAATCGCTGTTCAGCCAGGCATACGTCTTTTCAGTTATCCAGTCCCGACGGATTTGGGCCCCAAGGTCTTCAGGAGCGACCCCAGTTCAGGGTGCGAGTAAGGTACGGGCCATTGCGAGCCAGGGAGTCAGCCACTTCGTTAGGGGGAATGCCCTTGTGGCCAGGACACCACACAAGAGAAAGAGACACGCTATGGAGAGAGAGGAGCTGAGAGATGGTGTTATGCAGGAGTGTGATTACTCTAGGAGAGCGGAGAGAATAGTTTTCCAGAGCAGAGAGAGCAGAGCGGCTGTCAGTGAGCAGGAAGTAGCGACCATTCTCTTTCACATAGGAGGTTAGAGCGATGAAAATGGCGAAGGCCTCGGCCGTGAAGATAGAGTTGAGATGATGTACAAGCATGGCGATACTGGATCCGGAGAAAGAATTGTGAAAAGCAACGGCTGTTTTGGCGGAGTCCTTGGAGGCGTCAGAGGAGAGCAATACAGTGTTTGACATCGAGGCGTTCCACGACTTCCAAGCTTGGTAGATGGCCTCCGAAGGGAGAGAAATATTTTGGAAGGGGAGACCGTCCAAAAGGATATGGCATTCTGAGTGAAGAAAAGGATGGGATGGCCACGAGAACTTGAGTATATCATTAGGATCGAGGTTGTAAGTGCTTAAAAACTCAACAGCAGCAGCTGAAAGATGTCCAGAAGCAATGGAAAGGTCAGACGAGAAAGTGGGGTGTGGGAGAGAAAGTTGGCGAGCTAGGAACCTATTGGCAATGCAGCGGATACGGCTGACCATTCTGGAGGCATTCGCCTCGCGGCGAAGGAGAGGAAGTGCAGTATATCTCGGAAGGCCGGTGGCAACACGTAGAGCGGCGATGTAGGTGACCTCAAGAGCGTTCAAAGTTGAGGGGCAGACTTTGAGAAAAAGGGGGGCAGGCATATTCGAGAAGACTCCGGACAGGAGAATCAACGATACGCAACATGTGTACCGTATGAATGCCGTGAGTGTGCGAGGCGACGGCTTTCAAGTAGTTGAGCCTCTTAAAGGCCTTGGCACGAAGGTAAGAGAAATGATAATTGAATAGGAGGGACCTGCCGAACCAGACCCCTAGGATTCTAACAACGGGACTCCACTCAAGTTCAAGGCCCCTGATATTAGCTTTTGATTCAAGAGGCCGACGGCGGGAGAAATCCATAGCGGTGCTCTTTTCAGGTGAGATGGAGAGGTGATGAGCAGAACACCACTGGACTAGCCGATCAATGCAGTTCTGGAGTTTGGCCAAGGTGCGCAGAGGGTCTTCTCCCAAGGCATATAGGAAAATGTCGTCTGCATCGATCAGGAGATAGACTCCACACTCCAGGATCTCGAAGATGTCGAAAAGGAAAATCATAAAAAGAAACGGGGAGAGAACGCTACCCTGGGGTACGCCTCTTCTACATGGACTACGGTTGGAAAACTGAGATTTCCACCGCACGTGGATAGAGCGACCGTCAGAAAATTTGCGATCCAGCGGCCAACTTTGCCCCGGATACCAAGATGGGCAAGCTTATAGACCAGGCCGTCGATCCAGACTGAATCGTAAGCTGAGCTGATGTCAAGACATACCGCAAGCGCAGTCAGACGGGAGTTGCGAGCTCTTGATATATCATCAAAGAACTTACACAAAGCGGCCGTAGAGTCCTTGAAAGGCATAAATCCGTAGTGAGAAGCCTGAAAGATCTCGTTGTTCCCAGCCCAAAAGATAAGGCGGTGGAGAAGGAGACGTTCAAAGACCTTCGAGCACACGGCAGTCAGCGCAATGGGACGATAAGAAGAGACCAGGCGAGAAGGCTTACCAGGCTTGCAGATTGGGACGATGGTGGCTTCCTTCCACTCAGATGGTACGGTACCCAAGTCCAAAAGCTCGTTATAAAGGGTGAGAAGTTTCTTTAGATTCGAGTCGGAGAGGACTCGGAGTAATTTGACAGATATCCTATCACGCCCCGGAGTTGTAAGACGAGTCCTTTGGATGGCGAGACTGAGTTCATTGAGAGTAAAAGGAGCATCAAGGCAGGCGTCCACATCGCTAAGATCATAAGGAATGGGAACCAAAGGATCATCTTGGCTGAAAGCCTCAAGGAAAAGGTCCGCTTGGGCGCGCCAGGAAGCGACAGGGCCCCCGTTCCACAAAATGTTGTCGCCAGGTGGAGTATCTTTACGAGCCAGATTTTTGAGCAGTTTGAAGATTTGGCCATTCGAACCCTGAGAGCGACAAGTCCTGTTCCAGTAGTCGCGGGAAACCTGTTTGATGTAGCGACGGAGCTTGTTGGCCGTCTGTTTATAGAGCAACCACATCTCCTTGGAGCAGCAAGATCTTGCGAGGCGGAGGTAACGACGTTTGAGCGCAAGTAGTTTACGGCATGTGGAATCCCACCAAAGAGCATTGTGGCGAGGCACACGGCGAGGGAAAACGGAGCACCTGGAGAGAGCCGCTCTACAAGAGTCCGAAAAGGAGTCGTAGGTAGAATAGGAATTGAAGTTGTCCAGAGTCGAATTTAGAGGGGCCGAGGTCCAGTTGACAAAGTGGTGACGGGAGTCGGCCTGAGTATCGTGCCCACCAATCTGAATAATAACGTGCTGGTGATCAGAGTCGAATGGATCCGGATGCACCGAACAGGAAAGCGAACCAAAAAGGCCAGAAGAGGAGAGGGTGAGATCGAGGAGGGAAGGGGCAGAACCGGGCGCAATACGAGTCACACTGGACGTATTGCACACACAAACGGGATGACTGAGGATCCAGAATGGAAGCGCTGAAGAGGAAGAAGGTAAGGAGGCTGGCGACAGAGTAGGTTGATGTTAAAGTCACCCACCAGAAGGAATGGTGGCTCAATAGAATTGAGTAAACTATCGAACCACTGAACTGCAAAGAAACCCCTGGGAAGGTAGATATTGACAATGGTGAGCCAGATGCCATGAATGTTAATCTTAACGCCAAGAGCTTCCGTATTGCCGGAAGAGTCAATAGGAAGAGAAATGCGGTATGAAGGGTAAGAAGCGCGGACCGCCGTGAGGAGACCTCCACCACGGCCGCCATCTCTACCAGCCAAAAAGGTTTGCATACGGAGAATAGAGAAGGTTGAACCCGAAGCTAAAAAGGTCTCTTGTAAGCAGATGACCTGGCAGTCTCTAAATAAAGGGGCACGTAACCAATGTCCATTAGCTCTAACACTCCTACAGTTCCAATGAATAACCTGGAAACCCATGAAAAACAAAAAGGGGAAACACCAGCAATCGAGAAGAGAGAGGAGCCCCAAAAGACAACCACATAAAAGAATAGAACATAACTTCCTCCCCCTTCCCTAAAAAAAAAAGAGGGGGGGGGATGGGAGAGGGAAGAAGAGAGGTCCCAACTCACGTGAGTCCAGCGGCCTGAGAAGAATGTGCGAGCTCATGTTTGGAGATGTCATCTGAAGCCCCAGAATCCGTGAATCCGTGGAAGAAAATTACATGAGGAGGTCTGACAAAGACCCCTTTTCCAATAAGGCCTTTCGCAACTTTTTTATTTTTTCCGATTTATGTTGTGTTCTAGGTGAATGTAAAAGTTCGCTTTTTTTCCCAGTGTGTGGAGGCAGTGAGGGGGAATCATCAGTTGTTAAAACCTCTTTTATTGCACCGATGACCGCTGAGGTAAACATAGTAAGCGTATTTTGGCAGTTGGCAGCTTGAGCGGTTAGCACTTGCTGCAACATGTTGGCAATGTTTTCACTAAACCCTTGAAGGGTCTCCTGGAGTTCCGTTTTAGTGATGTAGTTCGTAGGAGGGGGGGGGGTGGAACTGGCGGATGATGAGGCCGCAGCTGCATATGATTCAGCCTTGTGAGTGGTGCTGGCGCGGAACTGTCGCCGGGCCTCACTGAAACCTAAGTGGTGTTCGGCTTTGTATTTGAGGAGTTTGGCTTCACGTATATAGTAGGGACAAGATTTGTCAGAGGCGGCGTGGGGGCCTTTGCAATTAGTGCAAAGGGGAGAGGTAGCGGAGCAGGTGCCCTGATGGGACTCTGCACACTGGCTGCAAATAGGATCGATCTTACAGTTACGTGTACTGTGTGTAAATTTTTTGCATTTATTGCATTGCCGTGGTTTATCAACGAATAGAGATATACGATGGTATTGATACCATAGTTTAACTTCAGCCGGGAGGGAGTGGCCAAGCTTGGTGACCAGGACCGACGTAGTTGGCGTCGAGCCCTGTCGAAGAAAACGTCTAACTTCTAGTGTCTTTATTCCAATGAAATCCAATTCTTCCGCTATTTCGGTGCAATCAACAACCGGGTCGATGTTGTGAAGAAGGAACCGAGTCGATATTTCTTCAGGAAGGTAGGACGCAGTAACAGTAATATTTAAAAACGTTTTGATTTTTAAAATTTCAATGGCAGTTTCTGCCGATTGTGTGTGGATGAATAATTTGCCCTGGCGGGTAATTTTCATAAAATCAATGCTTTTATGGGAAGGAACTTGCAAGGCAATGGCATCCCTTAGCGTCTTGGGATGGGTCATAGGTATGGACCCATTTACAGCAGTTAGAGTAACCAAGATGGCGCCGATGCCAATTTTACTAGCTTCCAATAAGATATTTTCAGGGGGACTGTTTAAGCGGTATAGGAAAGGATTATGAGTAGCGCTATTAGCTATCTCCATGTTTGAAGCAGAATCCTGGACTTTAAATTCAGAGTTCATTTTGCTATCCGTGACCGTCACTGGTTGACAGTCAGACACAAATAAAACAAACAAAATTCGAAACAAACTCAAAGAAGAAACAGTTCAACACTTACCAGTGCTGGTGAAAACGAACGTAATAAAACACTTACTGTACGAAATACAAGAAGTAATTAGCGAAACTATACGAAATTATAAAGAAAATCGCACCCGAAAGGGCGGAAAAAAGAGTACACACGACACGTTGACAACAACGCCAACAGAAATCAAAACACAAGCTCAAGCCGTTGCCAGATGCAACCTCCACATCCGACGACCACGGAGCGAAAAACCTGCTGCTTTTTTTCAATTTTTATAGTTTAACTTGCAACTTTACTTTAACTACTACTAACACTACCGAAATTTCGTTTCGTTTGAAGCTCTACTCAGTTAAAAATTTTAAACTTTTGCTGCATAATCACTCCATCACTTTTATAGTTAAACGAATACTTCACTTTAGGGAGCATTCTCATTGGTCAAAATAGACATTCTATAATAGCGGTGGAGTGACGATGCAACAAAAGTTTAAAATTTTGAACAGTGTAGTATTGTCACCAGAGACTTTTGAATAGGTGAATTTTAATTATAAAGTCCTGTACAAAAAAAAAAAAAAAAAAAAAAAAAAGCACAAAAGCGCTATCTTGTGAGTTAATTACGCCTTTTATTTATCTTTCAATTGTAGTGGTCTGTGAGAACGCTTCAGAGTAGTTACGTGACAATTTTTATCACACCAGTTAAAGGTTGAATTCCAACAACACGACTTGCAAAACACGGAAATATGATCATTAAGATATATTCTAGGGTGAATCCGACCATCAGAAAGAGAGTTAGTGTCAACCCGACTCGAAAAAAGAAAATTAAGAGCAACCCGACCCGATATAAGAATCTGTTATATGAGATATCTGCTGTTCAGTAATTTTCCTGTATTCGAATATTAAAGAATACAGATGTGTCCATTTTCCTATATAATACATAAAATTTGTATACTGCTGATTACTTTTCATAATTGAATCAAAACCCTTTTTTTATTTTACTTTCATTTTGGGTTCGGGTTGCGGCAGGGCCCGATTATGACTAATTGGGGCCCTGGGCAAAGATAAATTAGGGGGCCCCCTTTCGAATCATCGCAATGTTAATCAAATAGAACTGATGGCCACTTATTTATGTATGTATAATATTTATTAATTAGTATAATAAGTAAATATTATCACGCCTTGGATATAAGTAGAAGAAAATTCTCCAATTCTAATTAAATAACTTAATTAATAAAAGCACACTTTTCCCTCTTAGTACAGAACAAAACTCTTTTATATAATTTTAGCGATTTGTTGTATTACTTTAAAATGAATTTAATAACTTCAATTTATGGTAGAATTGGAATAAGAAAGTAAATATTTTATAGTGTAATGTATGGATTTGGGGGCCCCTTAAGGTCTGGGGCCCATGGGCAAAGTCCCGATTTGCCCATGCAATAATAAGGGCCTGGGTTGCGGGTAAAGGTATTTTAGTTTTGAGTCGGATTGACGGTCGCCGAAAATTATTTGGGAGGATTTTGGTCGAGTTGCAGGTTAATTACAAAAGTAAATTCAGGGTTCGACCCGTGCGACTAAGTCGGAACCCCTGTCGGAGGTACCATGTCCCCTCGTTGGGCACGTTCTGACGCCAACCCTGTTTAAAAAATATATGTCAGAAAGTAGCTCCTTTGTGTTTGAGAACAGTCTTGTGTATATTTTTGAGCCATTAGGTCCATTCAAAAACCCATACCCGCAACTTTGTGACACATTCGAGAAGTGAACTTTACTTCTGCTGCATAAAATTAGCAAGTCAGACACCAGTAGCGAGTAACAGAATAGTGTTTTCAATGTTTTAATGAAGGAAAATATTTATAAAAATGTCAAATTTGGCAAAATTGTTTGAACTGAAATTCCAGACACTTCAGTCCAACGAGATAGTAGTCTTCTATAACTCAAGAGAGGCAATACCAGTGTTGAATTCAGACACTTTTTTCCAGGGAGAGGACATTGCACTTTTTAACCATTGAAAACACAAAACCTCAAATTTTATGGTGGGGGGGGGGGGTATCTCATCACTCCGGGGGAGTGTACACTCCCCTCCCCTGGCCACTCCCTGATTTAAACACTGGACAATATGTTTACCGAAAAATGAGAAACTATTTTTATTCAATTTCATTTTAAGATCCATGACTATCGATTCTGCCAGAAATCGTGGCCGAATCTAGCCTTTTTTGCGCGTGGGGCAAAAATGGATTTTGACGACTTCTTTCTTAAGCATAATAAATATTGTCGGCCCCAGTTAACATATGAAAGAAATAAAACTCCTTAAAAAAAAGATCATTTAATAATAATTAAAATTTTAGCAAGGAATAGGAACTATTTTTTTAAATTTCTCTCTTGCATCTTATTTTTATTTTCACAATTTTGAAAAGAATGCTGCCTTAGGTTTAACATATTTGCTTGTGAGTTTCTTTGTGTTTCATATATACATACATTTTTGTGTGGAAAACCAAATCTTCTATAATTTTAATTTTTCAATTAATTATCGGCAGTGAAATTACGCTTGAAATTATTGAATATTTAATAAGTGAATTAGAAATCGCTTATTAAATATTCAACACAATCTTCATTTGGTACTCCCTTCCGCCCCCCCCCCCCCCCTAATTTCGGCCCCGTCAGAAATGTTTTAAGTGGAAGAAAAATGTTACTTTGATAACTGTTTCACAAATGAAAATTAAACATATGCGAATATAAAAATGTAGACAGCTAATGTTATTAGTAACTTGATAACTTTTCGTTCTGTAAGACGAAAATATAATGTGGAATAATAATGTTTTGACCGAGAAACAATAGATGGCGTTGCAATACTGTTTCTATTTTATAAAGAATTAATTACATTTTTTGTAATCGAGCCGACAGTGTGCTCTAACGTGGGCGGAAAAAAGGTGTTTTGTGATGCTTTTATAACTAAAGAGAAAAAAAAAATGCTTTTATTTATTTATTTTTATTGCCGTTATGTTTTCCCCCTGACTCACAGGATTCATTCATCGTTGAACAAGTTGCTCCGACAGAAAAAAAAAAAAAAAAAATAAGCATTTAGAAAGCTATTTATATCTATTTATAAATAATAATAAGCAATTACAAAAACTATTTATATATTTCTGCATGTGTAAAATATTTCAGTAATTTTAAATACTTTCTAAAATTCTCAGGTGATAAGAATTAAATTATTCAGTCTTCGCCGGTTTATGTATGAAGACGTCTGAAAGCCTTTTTTTTTAAATTATAAAAGGAAATTTAATGGTAAAATAATTGGTCAAGTCTGAATTTTATTCGCGTACAGAGGGTTTTTTATCTGTTTATTAATTAGAGTTAATTATCAATTAATTAACTCATTAATTACTAACTGCAATATTAGAAAAGATCATTGATAAAAGGGTAATAAGATTTTGTAAAGGTCTGTATAACGTTAGGATTGGATATAGCTGTAGAAAAAAAGCGAAGTATAGATGGATATACCATGAATGTTCAGAGAGATTTGACATTATTCTATGAATAATATTTCAATAATTCTTCCAATCGCCCACCAACAATCTTCTTGTACTCTTGTAAAACTCGCCATTGTCGGGAATCAACCAGAGCCTGATTCTGTGGCTGAGGCCTAAGGTCTATGACCTTTTCGAGGGCCCTTCAAAATCAAAATAGTAGCTAAAATTATCTTTAGAGAATATTTGGAAGTTATTAAGTATAATTCAATGCAGTTTCCAAGTTAAAATTTTTTTTTCACTTTTTTCCCGTTTTTAAACAAATTACAAAAAAAAAAAAAAAAAAAAAATAATAATTTGTTTTAAAATTATTTTACTCATTTTACGGTCCACAGTGGGCCCAAGGCCTCGGCCTAGTTCTCCTGTGCGGTAATCAGGCTCTGGAATCAACCAGGAAACAAATCAATATGCAAAGATTGCAGCGTGCTAGCACTGTGGTATTTCTTCCAACTCTTTGCATTTTGTATCCTGAGGAGGCAGACGTTTGCTACTTATACAATTTATCTGAAAAAAAAAAGACTAATTGGACGAAAAAAATCGATTCGATCATGGTAATCTCTTTTATAAAATGAAGTTTTTACTATGTCTTTAACTTTTCAGGCTATTAAGAGCATTTCATGAACTCTTTTATATGGCTGTTGACTATACTTCATTTCTGCATATTTTGTGACAAGTTTCTAGTACGGTAAGAGCAAAATTATATTTCACTATAAATTAGGACTTTTTGCGTCCTCAAAAATTGAGGTTATTTCATGGGATTCACGCGTAAATGGGAATGTATGGTAACTCTATTTTCTATCCATACTATTAAAAAAATCGGAAACATTATTGAATGGCTCTGTTGTATTTCCTCATATTTCGGTCAGATATTCAGAAATGTTTCCGCATGTTTCGGCAGAATATTCGGAAACGTTTCTGCGTGTTTCGGAAATGTTAGTGTATATTTCGGATTTATTTGTATATGTATTATGTTGCTTATATTATTATGTTATATTTCGTAAATGTTTTTGTGCATATAAGAAACCCCATTGAATATGTCAAAATTCTTTTATTTAAGAAGGCAATACGCTTTTTAAAAATAATTCATGTTATCCGATTGAATTTTATTGTGTAATAATTTTAGAGTTACTGTTAATCGTTTCTACTGCATGCAAAGTAAAGTAACTCGTTCGAAATGTATACTTTTGTTCATGAATCTGGTAACAGGTATTTGATTAATGAGAATAATTTAATTTTAGTAATAGTAAAGTAAAAATAGCACTATTTATATGGTGATACCATATGTTCGTTTGTCGCAGATGTTCCGATTAGAGGCCTGCACGGGTCGAAATTTTCAGGTCCAGGCTCGATTAACAAAAGCTATCTTGGTCCTGCCTGGTGTAAAAATAAAAATTCCGCCCAGAGCCCGCCCCATCACGTGCAAAAATCAATTAATTGTGAGCCGATTCGTCTTCGACTCAATTTCTGCAAAATATTAAATTTTTTCTTAATCTACAATTAAGATTTCTTTAACGAGTACTGCATACGTATTTATGGAATACTTTTAATGTATATTTTAAAATTGCGATGTTCTTGCAAGGCAGAAAACACACAATAGCAGTATTAGTGATTACTTAGATCCTCAGACGTTTGAACATTCGAATAAGGATTCATGAAAAAAAAAAAAAAAAAATACAGTCTAGAATAAAAGGAAAAAAAAGGGGGGCAGTTAAAAAACATTATATTGGGTGGCGAGTAGTCAAGGAAAATTGAAGTAAAAAAAAGTGCTTAAGCTTAATATCAGTATTTTGTTAAAAGGAAATTTCGCCTTCTTTAAGCCTCTAATGTTAATGGAAGTATTTTCTATAAGAAAATACTGTTAGTTTTCTCTTTGTTTACTTTGTTTTCCCCACTCGTCACTTTGTTATAACTTTTGAAACTGTAATGATAAAAGGTAGATTTGTAACATTATTTCTCTGTAATTTAATAAGGCTTTTCTCAAATATAAAGGCGTTACCTTCTGCTATCTTTTTGAATTCATGTCTTTCAGACACACATAAAATTACCACGTGAGCTTTTCAGAAACTATGAAATTGAATGGCAATATCCGTTTTTTGACAAAGGCAATATAACTTTGGGATAATAATTCTCAACATTATTTTCGAAGCTACCGCACGTAAAGAAAAATTGAAGCCACATGACAAGAATCTCTTATATCTCAATAAGTAATTTATTAAAAAAATGGAAAACGCTATTCGTTTCCAAATCTCTTCAATATTCTGTCCTGTTATTTTTATCCCTGTTAAAAATTAGTCAGAAAATATGTTAAAGTTTGTGTTGTTGAGCAATGGAATTTGAAAATCACCTTTTGGCATATTTCCAAAGATAACGTTAACAGAAATTTATTATTGCTTTTAATATTTTTACGAAACATATTGCCTGCTCTACACATCCTGAGAACAATTTAGTCTAGTTCTGGCCAGGCTCGACTATGTCGAAAAAATGAAAGCCTGATGCTCGGCACGAATATGCTTAGAAAAATTAAACGCTGGCTCACACAATGCAACTGAAGATCTCCACACTGGACATATTACATTTCTGTATTGATGATGTAAACTAGCACGGCTCGTAACGCCCATTTATATTTATTCTCTCGAAAGTCATAATAATTGAAAATGGCTTATATTTTATGGGTTTAGTTTAAATTTTTACATAGGGCCAGTAGGTCCTAAAAAATACTTTTATTGGCCCAACTGGCCCATCTTTTTTCGGCCCCTCCCTGGCCCGTGTATACTTTTAGTTCCGATTCACAGCTTTTGTAATTATGCATTGCATCCTGAAAAAATTTTATTTAGACTGAAAAATTTTCATGATTTGGTTTCTACTAATGCGTTTTATCTTCATTATTTATTAATTACATATTTGTAAAAACTTAGCATTGGAAATTTTTTTGTATATCTATAAATAATTCTTTTTTAAATTCAGTCTTGTGAGCTCCATTCTGTAAATAAATACATAATGAAAATGTTTAATTTCGCTGCATATCATAGATTATTTTTTTTATACCTTTAAGTACTTTTTTTTTTCACATAAAAAACTACACTACTTCAAATTAAAAAAATATCTGCGATTAATTGTTTTATTTTCATGAATTGTATATTTATAAATGGATATATTTTCTCAGAGCACTTCTCAAGTTATAGGAAAAAAAAAAATACTTTTAAAGGAATATATATGAGGACCCCAGAAGCCAAGGGGTATAAGTGACAAAATTGAAAAAAATAAACTAAATACACAGACGACCTAAAAATGTGCTTTTTTCATTTCAGGTAAAGAAATATAAGTGATTTCCTTATTGTTTGCTGAGTTATAGAGGCAAACCACTTTTTTCGAAAAACAAACAATATTGATTAATTATACATTTAAAGAAAATTGTACTTTATTTTTTAACAGTTATTGTAGTAAGAGTTCAAAGACCAGAATGCAACAAGCAGAAATTTCCTATTTCAATTCACTCAATTGTTATTGATGTTCCAATTTAACATCAATTATCTTTAAACTCTATTTACTCCAAATCGAAATTTTGTCACTTGTACCCCTTGGCTTCTGGGGTCCTCATATAGAAGCATGCTATTTGCGAAACATTGCATTAAAAATGAATTTACAAATCGACAAAGAATTTTCAAAAATATATCTACCGTAATATCGGGCGTATAATCCGCTGATCAAACAATCGTTTTTCCAGCCAGAATGCAACATTTTGACTTGCGGTAAATGCTTGGCTTTAACACTGTTAAAAAAAAAAAAAAAAAAAAAAAAAAAAAAAAAATGGGCGGTTTTATGGAAATTGTACTGGTAATCTGGACGCCAGTATAATTCACTGTTTAACTGAAAAATTTCTGGGTTTTTTTTTTGGAAAGTTTTCTGGAATTTATGGGAATTTTTCAACTGAAAAACAGTGAATTGTACTGGCGTCCCGATTACCAGTACAGTTTCTGTAAAATTGTCCGTTTTTTTTTTTCAGTCATTAATTAAATATAAAATTTCTGGGTACAAAGAGAATTGTTTGATCCATGGATTATACACAGAAATTACCGTATTTATAAGTATTTTAAATAGAAAAATAAATTAATTACTCGACAGTTATGAATATTTTGAAATAGTATACTGTAATTATATTACCGAAAACTTAATATTAAAGAGTATGAAAAAAATCTGTCTATTTTCGTAGGGAAATTAAAATTTTCAAAGTATATCTAATTGCAGAATGAAACTCACGAGACCGCATTTTAAAGAATTTTTTGTAGATCTAGAAATCAAATCCTCAATAAGTTCTTTTTATAAATGTATGATTCATTTAGAAATATGATAATATGTATAGTATAAGTGATATAATGAATTTCTTCAGTCACTAAACGATATATTTCATCATTGCAAAAGTTGTGAAAGAGAACGTAAGTTCAAAACGGAAAGATGATAAAAACATATAAACAGAACTATCTGTACTTTACTAACACTAGTACTACTTTTTTATTTGTTAATCAAATATCTATGAATCTTATATTTATCATAGAATTATGGAAAAGAGTGCATGTTTCGAGCGAGTTATTTAACTACTAAACTGATTTGTCCGTACGTCGTACGGGAAAAAAGAGTTTGCTTGTTCCATCCTTAAAGCCTTTTGATACCACTAAATGTTTTAAATGCAATTTCATGCTATTTAATGGCAGAAATATTTAGACTAAATATTACGAATATTTTAGCTTAAAAAAATGTGGTATTCATCCCATATTTTCGATTTATTTTACGTAAAAGAAAGAATCAGTTAAGTGGTTAACTTTGTATCTGCAACGAACGATTAACAGTAATTCTAATATTACTATGCAATAAAACTAAATCAAATGTTAATTCTTTTAAAGGCTTATTATTATGTTAGACAAAAGAAGTTATAAACATAAATGCTTATTTTCTTCAAAATTTACTCTACATCTCTTCGTTCCTTTAAACCATAGAACAATAAATGTCACGTGATCATGACGTGCGTAGAACGCATTTGGTATGTGCAGAAAATCCGAATATTTGCATCAAATACTTTACATGGAAATGAGAGTAACGTTTCTGACATAATCGGGAGAATTCATAGTTTACACTACATTTTCGAAAACTTTTCCACTATAGATTGTGACGTTTCTAATTTTTTTTTTTTTTTTTTAACAGTGTATGGCTGCAACCTCTAATAATAGATGTGCTAAATGATTTGCCAGACATTTTTAAATTTTAACTTTTGAAACAGATAAACTTTTTAATGGTAGTTAAAAAAAGAAAGAATAAATAATAAATTTATGTATGTTCGTAAAATAGATATATCTTTTCTTTTTTATTGGATCTTTACAAACATATCTAAAAAGAAAACTTTAACATTTGAAAAAAATGAAAGAGATGGGTAAAGTTTAAAAAAAAAAGTTCTAGTCCCTTTTTACTTGCATTAAAAATGTAGTGTATTTTATGATTTTTATGCACCAAAAGTTAAGTTAGCCACATTTCATCTGATAGTATCCACATAACACAAAGCACAATTAAGTACTATAAAATAATAACAGTTAAAAATTTATTTACTGGGTTTATTTTCCATTAGTTGAAATTTTTCTCCGTTTTCACGTATGTCATCGACATAATAAAAAGATCATTCTCTAAAAACTGTACATTTTCAAAAAAAATTTTCCCATAAAAAATTTCGAGAATTTTTATAAACTAATCACTCATTGCAAGCAAAAATCATCAGTGGTCCAGCTACATTATATATATATATATATATATATATATTTAGAAACAGTTTTTTATTAACATCACTCACGGAGGTGAACTTTATGCTACAGTTATGTTTGTTTAATGAGATAAGGCATTATTTATACGACCAGATATCTAAGGAGCAATTCTATATAAGAATGATTAATGAATTTATTTCGAATTAATATAAGAAACACAAAAAATTCATCTTTCATCTGGAGTTGCCTTTCATCACTCACCTTTTATTATTATTACCTTCTATTAATTATATTACCACCTTATTATATTACAACATAATATTAATTATCTATTTTATTCCTTCTTTTATTTTATACTCCTATATTGAGTTTAGGTTAGTATTGTCACATTGGCGTAATTTCCTACGTATAATCCGCAGATCAAACAATTATATTTCGACCCAGAATTTGTTTTAAAAAAAATGTAACTTCTTAGATCGCCGCAAATACTTGTCTTCAATCACCAGATAAAATTTCTGGGTCCAAAAAAAAATTGTTTGATATGCGGATTATACGCAGGAAATTAAGGTAAATGAAATTAATTTCAACTTCAATTTTTATTATTTTCCCCCATTTTTACATTTTAAACATCTAAACATTGTAATATTAGTTAACAATTAATTATCATTTATGATTATTTTGCTTTTTTTAAAACAAAATCTAATATATGAGTAAGAAAACAAATTCCTGACTTATAATTTAACAACATCAAACATACTGACTAACTTTAGAATCATGGATAACAAAATATGTTGATGATTATTTTGCCATTTATTTACATTAAAATGCAACATAATGTTTGGTGCATGAATTTATTGTGTAACACTCCTTTCCATACCCAGAAAACAAACAAAAATATAAAAGAAGTAATTAAATATGCTAAGTTACTTTGCTTTTGAGATAATAGTAGCTGGAATAATAGTTGACTTTTTTTTTCAATTAAATAAGTAATCAAAAATTTTCCTTAGTAATATTAGATGTGTGACATGACACAGAGGTGAGATCTCACATACTGTGTACCAAGAAATCAAATATATAAAGTAACTATAAAAATGTACGTACATTACATATTTACTCTTCCTTCACTTTCAATAGAAAACATAAATTAATTAAAAAATACTCATGTCAAACAGTTAAAAAGGTTTTATGACTGGAATAATACACTTTTGGGAGAATGACCAATAAGTGCCTTTTGATACTTGCTTTTATTGCACTTCCTTTACCTAATTTTTTTGCGGTAAAAAAATTAAAACTTTATAAGTACGGTGCAAAAGCACCCACAATAAAAATGACCTAAAAGGTTGTGCCTGCGAGTAAACCTGACATTTGGTTGTTGAATTCAAAGTTTCCCATGGTGTTTCTCTGTACAGAAGACCTGTTGCAGAGGTCGCCAACCATGCGTCAACAGATGCTTTTTCTTGCACACACCAAGCTTCTATAGATTTACTATATGTATGTATATAACATGCATATATTTATATGTATTTAATATCAGCACATAACCTTTAATGGGATATAAATTTGTGATGCAGAACTTTACCATATGGTTCTAAAAATTTTAAATATGGGTCTTAAAAATAATGGAATCAAATTTTAAATGACGCTATTCTATTCATTGAAAAAACATACTTTTAAATTTCCCCATTTTCTTTTTTTCTTTTATTTATATCCACGTGTGAAAACATTATTTTTAACATGAAAAGATGCATAAAATTTATTCATGATGCTCTTTGATTCGCATCCCGCAACCCAAATATGTGTTTTAAAAGAAATGATATCAAAATTCAAGTGATGCCATGATGCGACTTTAAATTATTTAATTTAAAAATTTTAATTAAAATTAGCTTTGTTTTGTTTTCTGATGTATAATTATGCATTCAAGCAATGCGTTTATTTTCCGAATATACTGTTAAATGTATCACGCTTTTATTGACCGTGTATTATATGCATTCAAATTTATTTATTTCAATAAAATGATTTATCTTTTGTGTTACGCGATCCAAAATCATAAATGAAATTTATGTCAATGTTTTTGCGTTATATAATCTATTTGAATACATTTTTCTTAGTTAGTAAACATTTATTTTGAATCATAGCACCATAAATTTGACCAAAGAACTCGCTCTAGATCTTTAAGTCCGGTACACATGCTCAGTCACATTCAAATCGGTTTACGAATATGAGTGATACAATATGATAAAAATCGGATTGTTTTAAAATGTCAACCAACTTAGAATTTCAAAATTTCTATTCTTTAGTATTTTTTTAGATAGAGGCTAAATAAAAAATGCTCCGGAATTCCTGCATCAATGTAGATTGCTTAGGAAAAAAGTTTTTTAGTGCATCTCTTTGAATTAAAAAAAAATTCTATTTTCATCTTCACGCTGCCATTTTGATACAAGATGGCGGACAAAGTAAGCCAATGAACTTGGTCGAGATCTTAGTAAGTCCTGTACTCATACTCGGTCACATCTCAATAGGTTTATAAATGCGAGTGTTACAGCATAAATACCGTATGTGATCTAAAATTTTAATGAGTTATTAATAAAAAATATTTTAGCTGATCTGAAGGTGTTTAACCTATTAATCTTTTGCACTAGAGAGGTGATTTTCCCTGAAACACTAGTGTCCCACGTAAATGGGTGCTTCAAATGTTCTGGACACCAGTATTTTAAGCTAATTTTCTTCGTCGTATCTAATGGCCGTATAATCTGTGATAAAAGGTGGCGAAATAAACTGTACGATATTAGTGGTTTCCAAGCATTTGGAGTCCAGATTTACGGGCGATATCTGACAACACTAGTGGTGAGTGAGAGTCACCTTTCGAGTGCAATAGGTTAAATCTTTTTTACCCCTTGAGGGGCGGTGGAATATATTGTACCCCATCTAATTTTAATCAAGATTTCCACCAGAAACTTTTAATTAAATTTTACTTTTATAAATTTGGGTAAAAAATGTAAAATTCCTTTTCTCTATTTTAAAATAAAATTTTCAAAAATTTCTGTGAGAATCTAACATTACGAAATACAATTAATTGTGCCTGAAAGGTTTAACACTAATTTAAAATGTGGACCCAGTAAGAAATATATACTGCGTTGGTTTTAAAAGTGAAGGTTTTAATTTCAAAATTTTTGGATTGAACTTCAACGTTTTAGAGGAAAACGTTTTAAAGAGAAACATTTTATTTGATTGTATAATTTCGTATAAATGCTTAGCTACTAAACTTGCGGATTAAAAAAATATATATGTATATAGAATCTGAGAATTTATATAATAAAACGTGTTACTTTAATGTGTAAAAAAAATCTGTCTTTTAAATCGAAATATTTTTATTTTATCACTAAATTTGTATGGTTCCATATGTGTTTTAATAATTGCACCGGTTAAAACTCAACAATTTTTAATAATGCTATAGATATTATAAGGTTCACTTGCATGCAAACTTTCACCCATGACAGTTTACAGCATGGTGATTCAGCATCAACTGATTCGCATCGCATTGTTTTACCATTATAATTATATTTCTTAACTCGGGAGTACGCGCGCAGAGCCTAAAAGACCCGGAGTGCGTATGGTTTTTACAGTTGTAACCACTAATATTTTTTAAGTAATCTTCAACTTATTTTATCACAAAATTTGTAAGAATTGTCTCCGTTTAAATGAAGTGACTGTTATAATTTGATTTTATTGGTGACAAAGTTAAAACCATCCATACCCAGGATAAGCGCGCGTTCTCCCGGTACAGTGCCTAGAAGAGATAGTGTGGAAATCAACCATCGAAACCATATCCAAAAAATTACATATTTCGCCAGAGGGCGCTAACTTCAAGTTCATTGCTATGAATGAATAGGAACGTAATGTGTTTTAGATATTTTTTTGGTGTAATTTAAGTATGGGGAAACTTTTTTTTAAAAGATAAATTTTGGGAAAAACAGAATAAAAAAACTAGCTTGTTATACACGATATATTAGGGATAAACGAAAATTTAGGCATATATTTTAAATGCATTTCGCACTCGTACGAATTGCAGAACACTAGTTTCGGATTGCTTAATTATAATTCATGTAATATTTCATGTGATCAGCATACATATTATTATTATTTTAAGCTAGAGATTGACTATATTTCATATAGGCAGAAACAAAAAATAAGCAGAAAAATATCAAATGATACACAATGTTAAAAAAGCTTCATAGAAATATATATATACACAAGTGGAAGAGTTTCATGTATGCTGAAACATAAATAATGAGATCAATGTATCTAACATGGTATATGGTGCTAAAATAGTAAGTATAAAAAAATATAGGTATTGTATCTAGGTATTGTAACAATTTCACCTTTAATTATATGTTCATAATTTCTGACAATAAATTCCTTTTCAAAATGAAGTTCACATACACCAGAATGCAAGCTCAATTCTTTGTTGGCACGAGGAATAATTTTTTTCCATTTTTCAAAAAGATCTTGATTTTTAGGTACACCGAAAATAGACAACTTGCTGTTCTTGTACTGTGTAATACAACCAGGAACAAAACAATGTGAATCTCGTTTTTTCATCGTTTTAGATCAATTTTGCATGTTTTCACATAAATTTTCAACATTTGTAAACACTGCACATAATACTAAAAATGTTCATGACAATAAGAAAACCAAAACAAAAAACAAAACCTAAGCTTTCACGCAATGAAATCGACGGCAGCGCCATCTACGAAAATGTAAATTTTTGGATGCGATCGAAAGCTATACCGGTATTAGCGATTTCCACACTATCTCTTCTAGGCACTGTACTCCCGGGTTAACAATGTAGTGCTTATTTCATTCCATTTATTAAATAAAGATTCTTAATCAAAATATGCTATTTGACTTAAAAAAAACGCCGACGAAAAAAAAAAAGAAAGAAAGAAAAAAAAAAACAGAAGGCCGACAGCTACGTGCCTGTATTAATGAATTTAAAGTTTTGTGCACAAAGTTAACGTATAAGACAGAAAACAGATTTAGAAGAAACGGATAAAAACATTAAACAATCTTTAAACTTAAACAGAGCACATGATAGCATTTCCGACTACTTTTCTCCTTTAAATTCCTAAGTCAAGTCTTCATTAACAAAATTTTATCTTTTGATCTTTACCGTCGCTCATTTTCTAGAATCTTTTTATTTCTTCTGGATAAAAAAAAAAGTAAAATTCCATTCAGACAAGTAAATACCTATTTAAAAGCGAAAAAAACGTAGTTTTATCTATCCGTAACATTATTGTTGAAAATGAAAGAGACACGTGGAAAAAAAGAACTGTTAAAAACATACTTCAAAAAAATTCGAACAAAGCATGATTTTTTTTTGCAGTTTGTGTCTTTGAACGAGGATTCGCAAAGCTTAATTTAGTAAGGTTCCTAGAAATATCAGGTTTCTTGAATTTTCCAGAATTTCCCCTGTTCCATTTGAAAAAGAGAAAAAAAACTACCAATAAAAAAGTGGAAGAAAATTCTATGTTTGCTTGAATTTAGAGCTTTTAGAAGACTTATTAATTTCGTACATAATAAAAACTGTTAATGTTTGATCAGAAAAATCAAAGAATCAATCAACAAAATAAAGGAATTAGTTTTAGTTAAAGTGTCGTAATGTAATGCATCGTATTTAGTTAATGAATCGTAATGCATTAAGAGCTACGTCTTTTTTCGGTGTCATCTTAATGTTTGCCTTTAACTAATTCAAAAGCAAATGGGGAAAAAAATCTAGGTTACTTATACAAATATAACTTTTTTAAATGATAATTTCAATAAGTGAAGGTATCTTTTAAACTTTTAGCGCGAAAAAATAGTCGTGTTTGACTGCTTAAAAAACAAAAATGTTAAAAAATATCTTTAGTTGAGAAAATTTTTTTTACGTCGTTATTTGAAATTCGCATACAATCACTGATTTATCCAAGAAAATACAGAGTGATTTTAAATTCATAATGCAAACGTTAAGGGTTGGTCAGGGACTATAACTGGCATTTAACGTATAGGAATGTATGGTCGCAATAGACGCGTCCCATAGAGCAATTTTAGTTTGCAGAAAATTTGCAGCAGATTTGCTTTGCAAACATCCGAAGTTGCAACAAGTTCGGCATGACAAAACTGAAAGTTTATAAAAAGCGTGCAGCAAGATAACGCAAACGCCAAAGTCACTAAAATTTGAATTTGTAGCTAACTAGTCATGCAAGTTAATATCTTGCTGTATCAAAATTATTCCAAAAAAAGGGGCAAAAAAGTGAAAATTTTAGCTTTGTTTTGACTAAAGTACTGCAAATACTTTACAAACCTGCGAAGTTGCAACAAGTTCAGCATGACAAAACTGAAAGTTTATAACAAGAGTGTAGAAAGATAATGCAAACGCCAAAGTCACCATTTGCAGCTAATTTGCAGCTAACTTGTCATGTATGCTAATCTCTTGCTGTATCAAATTCATTGCAAAAAAAGTAGAAAATGTTTTCCTGTCATGACAAGAGTATTGCAAATTCTTTGCAAACTTGTAGAAGTTGTAGCTTTGTCTTGCCAAAAGTACAGCAAAGTTACTGCAAAGTAGCAATCTTGTCATATCACATTATATGTTTACAACTGTCGCACTATAAGTTTAAATGATTCTAGCCTACTGATGCATACTCACTGACGTATATGCACTGTCAGAAAGTATATGCACCGTTTCTATCATCATTAACATATAAGATGATATTTATACTTTTAGAGTCATTTTTTTTGGTATTTTATAAGTAAAGCGTTAAAAAAAAGCGGTGACAACTGAATAAAATTTGTGTAAAGGATGCAGTAGTGAAAGTTATCTGTTCTCTCAACAGAGGGATTTTTTGTTTTCGGGAATTTCGCGAATTAAAGACTGTCTTGCAACAATTTCACAAGAATGTTGTTCATCCACTTACTCATGTAAGTGGATGATGGTCTTCTTTGCGGGTGATTCGCAGCGAATTTGCCAAATAAAATTTATCACGGTAAGATAATATCAGAAAAAAATTGAACATGCTGCTAATGTGCATGCTATCTGGGGCTGAGCTACAAACACCAGATGGCGAATTTGGCCTTTTTTTATTTTCAAAATTTCTCTTTCATACCAGAAAATTCCTATACTAGATTATAAGACAGGCATTTTATGATTACATAAAGAAAAACCCTTCTTTCAAAGATTCTGGTATAAAATCAATTTTTTTTATTAAAAAAAAGTCGGAAATTGCACGTCAGACATAGCAAATGAGGTGTTTTCGTACTATAACGAAGTTTTTAAAATATACAGTACTTCGGATACAATACAATATCCAAAATCTTTTGTGTGTCATTGTAAATACTAAATGTTTTCTATTATGCAGGAATTAACTTACAGTAAGCCACTGCAATGTATATCAATTTCATAAAATGTGAAATAGTTTAATATAATTAAAACGCACCCCCAAAAAAGTTTCCCCTATACCATTATGTAATAGAATACTTTTGTGTGGTCCTGTAAATTAATAACAAGTATTCTTTGCATAACAGATTGATTTGTATGTACTTTTTCTATATACTTCATAGTTGCAATATCAATTTTATTTTGTCCGAAAGAGTGTAATATCATTAAAATGCACTTGAAAGTATTTTTTCCCATTGACCGTAATGTAACGGAATACTTTTGATTGTCCCTGTAGTTAAACTATGCATCCGATTTTCATAAAATTTGAAATGACTCGACAAAATTATGTAATAATTATGTATTTTAAATTTTAAACGATACGATTGGATAGTTCAAAAGCGCGGGGCGCATCGACGCCCCCCTCATTCATCTTTGAAAGCTTTGTTCCACTTAAAAATTTAGACTTGGACAAAGAATCCTTTCCTTAGGCTTCTTATAACAAGGAAAGCGTCTCAGTAGCCGATTTGTTTACTTTTATCAAAACTTTAAGGCGTATTGCTGCTCGGCGCCCCGCTGCATTCTGAAAAATTTAACGCCACTTTTAAATATGTGCCTGCTTCATGAGCGATCCATATGCTGCAAAGGCTGAAAGCCAACTAACTTCCACCAGAATTTATAGCTGACAGCCCCCTCTGCACGTACCGCCCTCAAATTTCACTTCTTCGGTCTTTTTCTTGGCTCAAAAAGTTCAGTCTCACTACTTTCCGGACACACTTTCGCCCAATCCAAAGTTGCGGGTGTGACATTTACACAACTTAATTTAGTCACCAGCAAAAATATTTTTGAGCATTGGTTTCAATTTGTATGAATTTAAATGTAGACCACTTACACATACATTTATCCAAATCTGAAAATTGTCCAATGTATCATTTATTTATAAAAAAAAAAATAAATAATTTCCACCTGTTGCGGGTGTGACATAAAAAGGACATGCATTTTCATCTTCCAGTGCAAAAATGCAAAACTCTGTGAATTATGACAACTGAGTGAATTGATAATTTTATATATTAGACAGTAATACTTAAATAATTATTCTATGAAGAAATTAAATTACTTACTCAATTCTTGCTTTTGTGGAAAATATTCAAAATTTTCGCTGCGGGTGTGACGCCCTGTTGCGGGTGTGACTTGTATAGCCAATAAAATGACATGCACAAATATTTCCAAGGCAATTTTTTTAATTAAAGAATTAATCAATATTACAATTATAATATCTAGAGAGGAAAATATCAAACAAATTTCACTTCCAATCTTGAATTTATAATTTCTGGTGGTGGTAGCTTTTTTTTTAACAAAAATGCTCTTTTTTTCCTAGGATACATCTGACTGGGCCAAATATGCACATTTTCTTCATTTTTTTTCAAACATTCTAATTCTATATCGTCACCATCCATTTGACTTATTTGTCCATCAAAGTTTTCACTTTTTTAATGTCGAGAATAAAACAACTTCTACAAAATCTCAAACTGCACATTCATCGTTGGATATTATATCCTTGCCAAAGTATGGATACATCTAACTGACTGAGCCAAATATACACATTTTCTTGATTTTTATTCAGATACTCTTATTCTATAACATCCCCATTCATTTGTCTTATTTTTCCATCAAAGTTTTCACTTTTTTTTAAAATGTGGACAATAAAACAACTTCTACAAAATCTCCAACTGCACTCTTATCATTGGATATTATATTTTTGACAAAATATGGTAACAAACAAATTCTCTTGTGATCACTTTCTGAAGTTATTGCTACATCAATGTTCCTACGTCAATAAAAACAACATGATGTATCCAGGCCCGTAGCTAAGGGGGAGCTATGGGCGGCTCAGCCCCCCCCCCCCGTGGGAAAGATTACAAGGTCACTAAATGAATTTCTGTTCCAAAAATCCAAATGAAATTCTGTTCAAAAATCTAATTTAGTTTTGAGAACCTTTCACAGTTTTGCAGAATTACTAAATTGTATCTAAAATAAGTGTTTCAACACTCCTTCATCCTATTTGTACATGTGAAGCTAACATGATGTTTCATTTTGCACCAGTTATACACTCAAAATTTTCATAATCATATAGTTTTCATGGCATAAAATGAAGTTATTACAACAGTTTAATAAGAAACGTAGTACCTACAATGTGAATATGCACTAACTTATCTTTCTGCATCAGAGACAGAGAAAAAAAAATTCTCCCCTATCCCCTAGACCCCCTCCTCTATCGTTCATTTCTGGCTACAGCCCTGGATGTATCGATTGAATGTTGAGCTCCGATTGTGCTTGGTGCCAGCATTCATGAAGCATTTTCACAATATCTTCTGAAATTTCACATTCAGCAAAGTTTTTTTTATATTTTTTAGGACTTTTTCTACACAAATGGCAAAATCTGAAGCTGAATTTATAGTTGCAGAGCGTTGCTAGTGTTACCATTTTCTTGGCAACTGCACTAACCCCGTCGACTACTCCTTTACCATAAGATAAAATGCAAAAGGATTGCCATCCTTTACCATGATTTTTTTTAAATAGTCTCTTCTTTTCTCTCCTTGCTTTGTCTCTTTCCTTCTCTTGTTGTATATATGCTTCATATTTAAAAGGGTTTTCCTTAATCTTTTTTCGATGATATCGTGATCTTTCTGTACTCTTCATTCTCTGCAAAAGAGAAGAAATTAATGTGTAAACTGAATAAATATAGCACTTCCAGTCCAAAAATATAAGCTTAACAAATTTTTAATATTTATCCCTTCAAATTTCCAATCTTACATAAAGTTAATTATGTTAAATTTTGGTTAATTTCAAACTGACTATATGCATTTTATGCTAACTTAAACATTTCAACAGTTTCTATTATTCTTACTTCTACTTTTTATTTAATTTGAATTAAAAGAGAAAAAAAATCTTCCCCTAATATTGATTTACTTATTTTAAAAAACTAAAAATATATATATTAGATAAATATAATCAAATAACAAAATTTAAAAAATGTATATAAAAAATAAGTGTGGCACTCGGGGACTGCCGCGGTAAAGCTATTGCATAGCATTTTTTATGAACTAATGCAATTATAATTATTATTATTTTTTATTTATGCAGTTTCTTTTTGTCTTTGATATTAATTCAAGTTACAATTTTTGAGCGTGATGACCGATAACAATTTTTTTTCTTTATTGAACTAATGAGAATTAGTTCAAAAAAAGAAAAATCGTTTAAAATATTTTTATTATCTTACAATACATGTAGGTTAATCAGGAATTTTTATCATTGAAACTATACGTTTATGGTAGCTGAAATAAAAAACATAAGTTTGAGACTTGATATTCTCAAAATATCTGAAAAATACCGCGTCAATATCTGCCGAAGTCTACTGAAGGATATCGAGCGGAAGTCTGCCAAACTGAAGCGACGTTAGCCGGAGTGTTAGGTTTTTTTTCTCGTTACGGAATTTCTAGATTCTTTCGCCGCGCTCAAAGCCCGCGATAAAAGCTATGCAATACCTTAATAAATTACCAAACAAAATTTGGCCGCGCTACGAAAATTAGATCGCTAGTTATAATCATTTTAATTTTTCCGAACCTCACCGTGGGGGTCTTTTGTCACCAAAAATTAACAATGTCTCATAATAAATTACCAAACAAAATTTGGCCGCGCTACGAAAATTAGATCGCGAGTTATAAGCATTTTAAATTTTTTGACCCTCACCGTGGGGGGTCTCCTGTCACCAAAAGTAACACTGTCTCATAGTAAATTACCAAACAAAATTTGGCCGCACTACGAAAAGTAGATCGCCAGTTGGAAGCATTTTAAATTTTTCGACTCTCACCGTGGGGGGTCTCCTGTCACCAAAAATTAACACTGCCTCATAATAAATTACCAAACAAAATTTGGCCGCGCTACGAAAATTAGATCGCGAGTTATAAGCATTTTAAATTTTTTGACCCTCACCGTGGGGGGTTTCCTGTCACCAAAAGTAACACTGTCTCATAGTAAATTACCAAACAAAATTTGGCCGCACTACGAAAATTAGATCGCGAGTTAAAAGCATTTTAAATTTTTCGATCCTCACCGTGGGGGGGGGGTCTCCTGTCACCAAAAATTAACACTGTTTCATAATAAATCACCAAACAAAATTTGGCCGCGCTACGAAAATTAGATCGCGAGTTATAAGCATTTTAAATTTTTCGACCCTCAACGTGGGGGGTTTCCTGTCACCAAAAGTAACACTGTCTCATAGTAAATTACCAAACAAAATTTGGCCGCACTACGAAAAGTAGATCGCCAGTTGGAAGCATTTTAAATTTTTCGACTCTCACCGTGGGGGGTCTCCTGTCGCCAAAAATTAACACTGTCTCATAATAAATCATCAAACAAATTTTGGCCGCGCCACGAAAATTAGATCGCGAGTTATTAGCATTTTAACTCTTTTGACTCTCACCTGGGGGGGTGTCCTGTCACCAAAAATTAACACTGTTTCATAATAAATCACCAAACAAAATTTGGCCGCGCTACGAATATTAGATCGCGAGTTATAAGCATTTTAAATTTTTCGACCCTCAACTTGGGGGGTCACCTGTCACCAAAATTAACACTGTCTCATAATAAATTACCAAACAAAATTTGGCCGCGCTACGAAAATTAGATCGCGAGTTATAAGCATTTTAAATTTTTTGACCCTCACCGTGGGGGGTTTCCTGTCACCAAAAGTAACACTGTCTCATAGTAAATTACCAAACAAATTTTGGCCGCGCTACGAAAATTAGATCGCGAGTTATAAGCATTTTAACTTTTTTGACTCTCACCGGGGGGGGGGGGGTCTCCTGTCACCAAAAATTAACACTGTTTCATAATAAATCACCAAACAAAATTTGGCCGCGCTACGAAAATTAGATCGCGAGTTATAAGCATTTTAAATTTTTCGACCCTCAACGTGGGGGGTTACCTGTCACCAAAGGTAACACTGCCTCATAATAAATTACCAAACAAAATTTGGCCGCGCTACGAAAATTAGATCGCGAGTTATAAGCATTTTAAATTTTTTGACCCTCACCGTGGGGGGTTTCCTGTCACCAAAAGTAACACTGTCTCATAGTAAATTACCAAACAAAATTTGGCCGCACTACGAAAAGTAGATCGCCAGTTGGAAGCATTTTTAATTTTTCGACTCTCACCGTGGGGGGTCTCCTGTCGCCAAAAATTAACACTGTCTCATAATAAATCATCAAACAAGTTTTGGCCGCGCCACGAAAATTAGATCGCGAGTTATTAGCATTTTAACTCTTTTGACTCTCACCTGGGGGGGTGTCCTGTCACCAAAAATTAACACTGTTTCATAATAAATCACCAAACAAAATTTGGCCGCGCTACGAAAATTAGATCGCGAGTTATAAGCATTTTAAATTTTTCGACCCTCAACGTGGGGGGTCACCTGTCACCAAAATTAACACTGTCTCATAATAAATTACCAAACAAAATTTGGCCGCACTAAGAAAAGTAGACAACCAGTTAGAAGCATTTTAAATTTTTCGACCCTCGCCGTGGGGGGTCTCCTGTCGCCAAAAATTAACACTGTCTCATAATAAATCATCAAACAAATTTTGGCCGCGCTACGAAAATTAGATCGCGAGTTATAAGCATTTTAACTTTTTTGACTCTCACCGGAGGGGGGGGGGGTGTCTCCTGTCACCAAAAATTAACACTGTTTCATAATAAATCACCAAACAAAATTTGGCCGCGCTACGAAAATTAGATCGCGAGTTATAAGCATTTTAAATTTTTCGTCCCTCAACGTGGGGGGTCACCTGTCACCTAAATTAACACTGTCTCATAATAAATTACCAAACAAAATTTGGCCGCACTAAGAAAAGTAGACAACCAGTTAGAAGCATTTTAAATTTTTCGATCCTCAACATTCTGTGGGTTTCCAATCACCAAAAGCTACATTATCCTACCTTGTTTTATCTTAAGACGATTCTTTTCTATGCACATTCTATCAGTAATTTTTATTATTGAAACTATAGATTTATAGTAACTGAAATAAGAAATATAAGTTTGAGACTTGATATCCTCTAAATATCTGAAAAATACCGCGTCAATGTCTGCCGAAGTCTACCGAATGATACCATGCCGAACTCTGCCGAGCTGAAACGACGTTAGCTGAGTGTTAGGTGTTTTTCGTTACGGATGTGTTAGGATATTTCTCGTTACGGAATTTTTGGATTCGGTCGCCGCGCTCAAAGCCCGCGATAAAAGCTATGCAATAGCTTAAAAACAAAACAAAATTAACAAATGTAAAGAAAATTGCTAAAATATTGTTTCGTAATTTGCTTTTTTTAATTTCTATAGAAATCTTACCTTTTTTAAAATTAATTTCTTAATCATATATCACTAATAAAATTATTTTCTTGTAGTAAAGCAACAATTTTATCAATCCAAACTGAATAAATCAACTGCACACAGTGTCACATGCTCAGATTGATGATGCAAATTTTTATTTATTAACTGGAATTCCCTCTATTAAATCAAAGGGTATAGTTAAAGCTGCCAAGTACATGTTTTCCAGCATATTATTCTCTTATACATTTACTTATAATTTGTTCAAACATACATTTGTAATCAGTTTTAAAAGACGTTGCGGGTGTGACTTTAATTAAATGTCGCACCCGCAACAGGGACATGTCACGCCTGCAACACTCAATAATTATAATTAAAATATTAATTAATTTCTTTTATGTCTGTAATTCAAAGTATCTTAATAAACTATTTTTGAATATATAGTTTCATAACTTTAAATCAAAACTATTTTTCTGTAGAGATATAAATGTAAGTTTTTGTTGCGGGTGTGACACAATAATTAAGAGTAATTAAATATGCTTACCTTTTGTAATGAAGATTAGTGAACACTTCTCTGCAGACAAAAACTCTCAATAACAGCTGTCAGATCATATATATCCAAGTCTGGAGATTTTCAGAATGTTTGTTCAGCTGTACGAGAGCATGAAATGTAAAGATTTTTGCCGCTGTCTATTTTACAAAGTCATAGTGTCACATTATTAATTAAAATAAGTGTGTTAATGACAAAAATTTAATTCTTTTTTGATAAAATATGAAATAGTGCACTCTTAACAGTTAATATGCAAAATTTCAATCATATTTAAAGAAATTTAAAATTTCATCCGCATGTCCATTTTTTTGTGGATTGGGCGCTTTGTAACTATAAAGACATTTGCTGAAAGGTTAAAAGAGCACTGTAATGACATAAAACATCAATAAACATCTACTGGTTTGTTAAAACTTTATCTCAATAACTATAATTGCCTTGTTGATTTTGACAGAGCTCAGATTACTGTAATTTCCGACGTATAACCCGCAGATCAAACAATTCTCTTTGGACCCAGAAATCTTATTTAATGATAAAAGACAAATATTTATGGCGATTTAACAAGTTAGGTTTCTTTTAAAAATTTTCTGGATTGAAAAAGGATTGCTTGATCCGCGGATTATACGCCGGAAATTACGGCATTTTTCCAAGTAATGCCACACATAAGAATTTAATTGGAAAATCAATAAAAATTATAATAAGGAAAGATGAAGCATGTAATGATTATAATGTCCTACAATATTTTAAAGCTTTGCTTAACTATCATAAGAAACATTCAGTTTTGAATTAGGTAGTTTTCTACTATTGTCACACATAGATGGAGACAGTCTTTTGAATGGCGCGTGTTATCAGCATAAGTCAACATATTGGACCGGTAAATTCTGCACTTTTACTCGTTTTGGGACTCATTGTTTTTTTTTTTTCTGTCTATTTGTATGATTTTCTGTCAGGCAATTTTTGAAATTGTTGTTCCTACTGTTCATTTATATTCCTTAGGATAGCCACGTGTGTTATTCGGAACTGTAGAAGATTTTAATGTTTTTAATCTATACTAAGTTGGTTGTACACCAACATAGAAAAATATTCCTGGATTATACACATCTCATTCATTTAAATTTTATAATTAGTACATTAAGATAATACTTTTAAAATATTCATTTACAGTGCTATGCAAAGAACTGAATATATTGACGTCTATGCTAATTTCTGAAAATGTGTTCAGGAAGACACTTGCAATGACACGCTTGTCACGGTGATTTCTGAGCAAGTCCAGGACATATCCTGTTAAACGTGGAGGAGCTCCATCTTGCTGAAAGAACTTTGACATTAGTTTTTAAACGTGTTCGTTCAAACTTGGCAATTAATGCTCTTAACATGCTTGAAGGTAGCTCTGTCTTATTTTTAAAGGCACTAGACCCTAGAGCACTTTTTGAGTGTTTTGGCAAGTTTTCGGTCAAAAAACTGAAACGTTCTGACTAAAACAACACTTTTTTCTATTGAATATTGGTACATTTTAGTGAAACAAAATATTCTTCGACAGTAATCAGAATCCGTAAATAAGTTTCCTTTGGGTTCCTGCGCATGCTTGCAAAATTTGACGTCATAATCTGCACCCGTTGGAAAGTTATTCAACTAACAGATTTACGCCATCTAAAGTACCCGGTCAGAGGCGGATTACCCATTAGGCTGAGTAGGCTGAAGCCTAGGGGCCCGGAAGAAAAAGAGGCCCCGATGCTACATTTTTTTTTTTTTTTTTTTTTTCAGATTTTTTCTTCATATCAGCTCTAGAAAGGCCATTTTTAACTTTTTTTTCCCTATTTTGTTTGCAAGTTTTTTAATAAAGTTACTTTTACTTTCGAAACCGGTTCAGAAAGTAGAAGTATATTAATAATAAAAAAAATAATAAAATCTTTAACTATACTAAAAAAGTACAAAACGTATTTGTAGAGAAGACTTCATCTATCCAATGCAAAAATCGCTTAAAAATATTGAAATGCAAACGAGATGTTTAAAAAAATTCCACCATAGGATTAACATTAGGTTTGGTTTGGTTTATTTTATGTCGGCAGATTATCTACACATATGATTTAACCCTTAAAGAGGGGGGGGGGGGTCTATCTAAGGAAACCTAACCCGTATTCAAGCAAGGATTAACATTAGAGAGTGGGTGTTTTTGCTTGAAGTTAGCTGCTTAAGAGGTTACACTAGACATGGATAACACGGGAACGCTGATGTTAATCCAATGGGGCAGTTCTTTGGAAATTTCTCGCACGTATTTTGATATTTTTGATTGAAATTTTTTGCAAAGAGTAACTGAGGACGATATATAACAGGACTAGTTTTTACTTCTTGGATTTTAGTTTCAGATTCTTTTTAAAAATTACTTTAACTTTTAGAACCGATTTAAACTGGTTCTGAAAACAAAATTATCACATACAAAAAAAAAAAAAAAAAAAAAAAAAAAAACACAGTACCAAAAATCGAAAAAGTAAAAACTAGCGCGATTATAGATCGTCCTAAGCTATCCTATGAAATAATTTTCACATCCACAAAAAAATCTAGCCTAGGGGCCCGGGAGGTAGTTAATCCGTTTCTGTACCCGGTATACTTGGATTACCATGAATTAGATTATATATTACTGAAGTTTATTATAAGACATTCCCTGTTTAAAATAATACATACAGCACTCATAGGTCGTTTATAGGGTCACACAAAATAATTCCGTTACAGAATGGTATATGAAGAAATATGGTATGCAGTTATTTGAAAGATGTTACACTATTTTAAACTAATAAAATTTGCATTGGTGACGAGCACTAAAAAATGCTTACAATATACTATGAAGTGCATAGCATTTATTCCTTCCTTTATAGTGACACAAAAAATAATTCGGTTAGAGTACTTTCTAGGAGCGATAATCGCTGGAAGCACGTTTTTAGTTGCAGTTGCGTTTTTAAGCTTAAAAAATGTAGTACATTATGTGGAGTTCATAATGCTATTTGCTAATATACAGAGCTGTACAAAAAAAATCGTATGCATTCTGTCTGTGGGTGTGAATTACTTAGAGATGTTTTTAAATTGCGTAACTTTTTTTCAGAAAAACAATAACTGTTTTACTCAGACTTGATTTTTTTAGTGCCTGATAGTCATAACTCGCAATTTTTCTGTGCCGGACCGGCGAAATTTGCAATTTTTTTCCGAGACTCATGGGCGAAATTCTCGATTTTTCCATACTCGAAGAACGAAATTTGCGGTTTTTCCTAGCCTCATCGGCAAAATTCGCTATTTTTCCGCACTTGATCAATGAAATTCGCGAGTTTTCCCTGCCCGATCAACGAAATTTGCGATTTTTAAGTAACTGACGACATTTTATATTTTTTCCGCAGTAAAATGACGAAATTTTTGATTTTTTCAGCTTCCTAAGCACAAAAAATGTAATTTTTTAAAGTTGTAAATTGACGAAATTCGCAAGCCACACGTTAATCAATCACGGGCCACTTTTGGCTCGCGGGCCACAGGTTGTGCATCCCTACTGTAAACGAACTAGAAAAACTATGCATTTCATTTTCAATACCGAACATTCTATAGTAAACAACAATAACATATAAAAGTTATAACGCAATACGAGTCTTAACACGAACAGACAGACAAACCACAAATACATTCAACTATGTTGGAAAATGTCAAAAAGAATAAATTAAAAAAGGTTTGAGAAAAAAAATTGGCTTATTTTTTGTTAATATGGAGCATAAAATATGTGGTTTTACTTTAACAGGAAATTATTATGTACGTAAATAGGAGAATTTTTTCAGAATTCTAAAATTAAAAAAAACATATATTAGCTAAAATAAATGAATGTAATACGAAAAGCTAGTATAATATCCAATGAAAGGAGAAATGTGTTATACGAAGTGGATGACTTTAGATAATTAAACCAAAAAAAAATATCCAATAATGTTTAAGTAAAATATAAATTAAAAGAAATTTTGAACAAAAAAGTATACAAATATCTTTAATGAGAAAAATAACGATTAGTTGGGTGAACTTAGGGATAAATTTTTCTCATTGTAAAGCTATTCATTTATCAGTTAGTATCACTGTTGTTACAAAAGAAAATTTGAAAGAAAACCCAATAAAATTAATTAATTGTTGCAAAGAAATTAAGTGAAACAAGGAATGCAAAGGAAAACAGGAGATGAAAAAAGTTTAATTTACGCGAATTTTATAACTTATTACACTGATCACACTTTAATGTAATTAATTACTTTCACTGTGTCAGAATAAAAAAAAAAATACTTTGTAATTCATGGAATAATTCTTCGTGCTAAATCTAAGGGAAAATCTAATACCATTTATCCAAATACAATGTAAAATATAATGTTTTAACAATGTATTAAATTAATACTTCTCATATTGAGTGTAATAAATGATGAAATTATGTTTAAGCGATGTGCATGTTAGGGAAATAATAATGTGACAACAGTTGATAGTCTAAAAAAATAAATTAGAAATAATTGATTCAAAGGAATTAAAGCAAGGAATAGCAGGAAATGAAAAACGTTTAATTTATCCGAATTTTGACATTGATTAGACTTTAATGTGATTAATTACTTTCATTGTGTCAGAGTAAAAATACTTTGTAACATAGCGAAGAATTATACTCATGCTTTATCCATGTGAAAATCTAATATCATTTAGCCAAATACAATATTAGATGGATTAGAATGTTGTTATGTTTTAAGTTAATGTTTCTTAGACTGTGTATAAAAATTGATTAAATAAATAATCGAAATAGATTCAAACATGGTACATCTCGGTGAATTACAGATCATAACTTAATCAAATAAAAAACAATTCATTGTTTAAAAATAATTCATTAAAAACACGAGACGAAAACATTTACGGAATTTTCATAAGTTATTATGGTGGGACTGATCATACTGTAATGTAATTAATTAAGTTCATTGTGTCGGAATAAAAAGTACATATTTTGGAACAGAGAGAATAAATATTTATGCTTTATCCAAGTGCAAGTCTAATATCATTTAGCCACATATAGTATTAGATGAAACAGAATGTTTTAACAATGTTTTAAGTTAATTTTTTGCAAGACTATCTATGAAAATAATTAAATAAATAATGGAAATATGCTCAAGCATAATGTATGTTCGTGAATTACCGATGATAACTTAATCAAATAAAAAATAATTATTTTAAAGAATTTCATTCAAGAAATAACACGAAACGAAAAATATTTCCGGAATTTTCGTTATCGAAATTATACCATTTGCAGATACCAAATGATATGCAAAAAATCGGTTAAATTATAAATATGTATCACAGCTGAAGATTAGTTTCCGACAATTATTGTTCATAGACAATACTGTAGAAGAATATTTTTGTGTGTCCCTGTAAATGAACAATAAATGCTATGCACGCCGTATTCTGAAGAAAGTTTCTTGTAGCGTACTTCAGTGATGTATAAATATATCAATTACAATAACTTTGAAGTAGGACTTTGACATTATTAAAATATGTTTGAAGCCACTTTCCTCATAATCCATAATGTAATATAAATATTATTATTATTATTTTTTTTTTGTAAACGCACCATAAATACTACGCCCTTCATTTCGACACTGAGCATGCAATAATGCACTGAGCATGCACTGAGCATGTAATAATATGTGTCAAATGCATGGCATTGCGTTCACTATCATATATATTATAAAGCAGAAGTTCTGAAACTTCCAAACGAGTGTTTTCAAAAACTACCCGATGGATCTTTTTGCAGATTATATCATTCGATAGGAAATATTTTTGCGGAGGTTTATAATACAAATATACAGGGATAACTCTGATTTTTCGTACTAAATTTCATATTTTTCGGTAATTTTTGACGGAAGGGTTGCAACAACTAATTTTTTGGCGATAATTATATTGCAGAAAAGAAATGAAATGCTTTCTCTAATGGAAAATAACATAAACATTTCGAAAAAAAACCTGTTAATTCATTGATTTAAAATAAATAATGATAAAAAGAAAAAAATCCATTTAATGCAAAATATTATTATGAAAGGAAAATATTTATCTTTAATGAAAAAAAAAAGAATTTTTATAATATTTAAAAAGTAACTCAATGTGAAAAAAAATTTTGAAGTGACACAATATTTGGCTATTTATTTCTTTCGAGCCAGATTAAAAGAAAACAACATCTCAAAAATTTCATTAGGTAAATGATAAGTATTTTTTTTTCTTTCTTTTTTTAAAAATATTTTAAAATTTAATTTTCCCGTGATGTATTTTACAGAAGAAACTCGCAGAATTATTTTTAAAAAAAAGTCTCTAATTGTATTTGTATGTTGTTTGTTCAATTGGGTGTTTCAATCTACTTTTGTCGCCAATCAATG
Source organism: Maratus speculifer (assembly GCA_964019185.1). Lineage (NCBI taxonomy): Eukaryota > Metazoa > Arthropoda > Arachnida > Araneae > Salticidae > Maratus > Maratus speculifer. Next base: position 187,715,640 of record OZ025299.1, read on the forward strand.
CGATTCTAAACCAAAAAAAGCACAAGATGGAGCGATGTTATCAAGAACTATTTTCTCTCTCTGTCTCTTTTAATGAGTGCGAGCATTTTTAGGAAAAAATTTTGCATTTAACTTAAATAAATATGTAGCAGTTAATACCACAAAAATGAATAATATTTAAATTTTAGGGTAAATGTCTTTCCACATACATAGATATTGTAAAATAATTTAACTGCAACTTAAAAAAAATTTTTTGGCACAGATATCTCATACAAACTACATTGGTGCCGTTTGTTTCTTACGCCGATACCATATATACATCTGGGTAATTACCTGACGCCAAAGTGTCATTATTTTGCTTGATATGGCAACCTGGATGTTATTGTCTATTTATTAATAAATTGTCTATTGATAATTTTTTTTCCTTTTATTTCCCAATTATATAAACTATTTTAATCTAGGCACATTTGTCATACATGCGCCACATTTGCGCGACTGCAATTAAATGGCGATTTTATGCCTCATTTGGTAACCTGGCTGTTTATTTATTAATAAATTTTTATTTTATTTTCTTTTATTTTTTAAAGGATATAAATAGTTTTGTTTTATAATTATTAACTAAACTTTTTAAAATTTATTGTTATTTTCTATTTAAAATAACAGAAAATAATTGTAAACTATATATATAACTGGTATTTAAAAACAAAATTTTCTCCAAATCGGCATCAGAAAAAAAAAAAAAAAAAAAAAAAAAAAAAAAAAAAAAAAAAAAAAAAACGCGCCAATGTGGTGCGTATATGTTATGTATACATTTTTTCACTATACTACAGTATTTAAACATACTGTATAAATAACGATTATTGTTTATTCCAAACATGTTTGGCACAGATATTATGTACACACTGAGGTATCTGACTATCGCCAAAACGGTGTTATTTTGCCTGAAATGGTAACTCAGCAATAGTTGTTTCTGTATTAATAAATTGTTTATTTACTTTCAATTTCTTTTTAGAAATTCTATAAATTGTTTTGTGCTTCGTTTTAAAATAAAGAAAAGAATTTTTAAAAATGAACATTTCTTCGCTATTCTAAAACGAGGATTTTGCCGCATTGGTATTGGAAGGAAAGCTTGCAAATCCGGGTTTGTGCCGGAGTTTTTTGTGAAATATGGTATTTTCAAATGTAAATTGAATGTTACTTGATTAACACGTCGGCCAGTGTCGCCAAACTATTCAAATTTACATAAATTCATTTTAAATAACGAAAGAACAATAAACATAAATAAAAAATACAAATTAAAAGTCGAATTAAAAAGCACTTATGACGTAAAAAAATACGTGTATCACGTGTAATATCAATTGCTATCATACTTACGATCATCGCTTATTGACATTTATTCCTATAATCTGCTATTAATTTTTTTCTCGACAGAATAATCAAGCAGTATCGTACACTGTACAAACTCCAGTTAATATTGCAAAAATAGAGCTAAATAACTAAATTTAGGTGCAAATGCACACACCCATGTTGTAAGAAAGAGGCTCAAATGTCATAAAAGCACCATGTTGGGGTGATACATTTCTGGCGTCACTTTAACGGAAACTTCATTTTCAAATGACAGATACATTTCTATTTTCTATTTTACTTTTCTATGTATGGAGCAAAACATTTTGTATCATTTTAAAATGCAAATGAAAGTAAATAAATAGTTCATTAATAAATTAAAAACAAAGCTGGATTACCATAAGAGGCATAAAATGTTCATTTTGTTTCAATCGCGTCAACGAGATGCGTATATGACATCTGTATCAAAAAATGACTTTCACACATTCAAAAAACATTCACCATTTTTCTAAGGAAAATTTTATTTAACTTTATTTATTCTGCTGCATTCCAAAAACGGAACACTGTAATAGATTTGTTAAGAGCAGATGTACGTTGCGAAATATAATATAATATTGATAGAGGATGTATTAAGGTTTCCACAGATACCCATATCCTCAAGTTGAGAGGTTTAGAGTTCAAAAACTATCAAATGAAAATGAATCACTTGAAAATTGTTTAAATTCAATGGTCAAACTTAACGATCATAATGCTCACTATTTTAGAAGTATGGTGAATAGAGAATATTCAAATTGCTCTTTTCATAATTGCTACATTTATCTATCAAACTCTACAATAAATGGTCAACTGAAATATTTTTTTTCTTAAAAGCCCGAATTTTATCGAATGCATAAGCTGATACAACAACATAATATTTTATTATTATTTTAATATATTTTGGCGTCAACGGGCCTTGATTCCATTGTTGTTGTTTTTATTTTTGGCTCAGTTTTGCTTTTTTCTAGCTCACTGAGTTTTGCACTGATGAAGAATCTCGACAGTAGATTCGCAACAGCTGTTTGCTAACTTTTAATGCATTTTTGGTGCATTTATAATCGTTGGTTTTCTATCTTTAAATACAAAGGCGTTTTGTATGATTTTCAGAAATGTGAAAGAGCATTCGAGGTGAAGTTGCTTTAAAAAACACAATCATAATCAATATTTTGTTTGATTCATGTTTTGTTTTGAAAAATAGACCAGCGCAGCGGGCTTAGCCTGCTAGTGTAGGAATAAAACTACTTTGTAATAGAGAGAAGAATTTTTTATGCTTTATCCAAGTGAAAATCTAGTATCATTTAGCCAAATATAATATTAAATGAAATAGAATATTTCAATAATGTTTTAAATTGATTTTTGTAAAGCTATGTATAATGAATGATTAAATAAATAATGGGAATATATTCAAACGTAGTTTATGTCGATGAATTACCGATGATAACTTAAGGGGGGGGGGAGATCAAGTTGAACAGCCGGAAAATGACATTGACTTGACCATCACTAAAAGCTCTGTTGTTTCAAAACCAACTAGTGGAATACAACAATTTTTTTCTATACTTTCATAAAATACTAATGATTAAAAAAATTGAAATATATACATTTAGCAATATTAATTAGTTAAATTTTAATGACAATTTTCATTCATAATTCGGTACATAAAGGGTTAATAATGTTTTAAATTAATGTTTCTCAGGCTGTTGTATAGTAAGTAAGTTCATAAATAATGGGAATATGGTCAAACATAGTGTATGTCGGTGAATTCCAGATAACTTAACCTAATGAAAATAATTAACTATTTAAAAAAATAATTAAATATAGAACACGCGATGAAAAATATATAAGGAATTTTCATAACTTATTATTCTGGTACTGATCACACTTTAATATGATTAATTACTTTCACTGTCTCAGACTAAAAATGCTTTTTAACCCGGATAATAATATTTCATTCTTGGTCGAAGAGAATGTTTAATATCTCTTAACCAAATACTTCTGAAATAGAGTATTTTAATAACGTTTAAAGTAACTTCTTGTCATGGTGAATATAATGAGTTATAAGTGTTTGAAAATCCTTCTGGAACGAAATTCCATTTTAACTGTTCTTGTAAAATACCCAATTGAAATTCAATATTAAATATGGAAGCATACAAATGAAGTCTTCTAGAAATGAATATGATTTTACAGTCAATAAAATTCTGCAATTTCTCGATGATGTGATTAATTACTTTCACTATGTTAAGATATAAATGCAATTTTAAAGAAAAGTCCTTGACACATATAAAAATTAAATAAATTAATTTACTGGCACCAAAAGACTATTTTAAACAATTAATTCCACATATAACAGGAGACGAAAAACATTTTCAGAATTTTCATAACTTATTACTCTGGTACTGATCGCTTTTTAATCTGATAATTTCACTGTCTCAGACTAAAAAGCTTCTTAACCCGGATAATAATATTTCGTTCTTGGTAGAAGCGAATGTTTAATGTCTCTTAACCAAATACTTCTGAAATAGAGTATTTTAATAACGTTTAAAGTAACTTCTTCTCATGATGAATATAATGAGTTATAAGTGTTTGAAAAGCATTTTGAAACGAAATTGCATTTTAACTGTTCTTGTAAAATACCCAATTGGAATTCTATATTGGATATGGGAGCATACAAATAAGGTCCTCTAGAAATGAATATTCTTTTACAGCCAATAAAAATTCTGTAATTTCTCGATGATGTTATTAATTACTTTCCCTATGATAGGATAAAAATGCAATTTTAAACAAAAATCTTTGACACATATAAAAATTAAATAAATAAATTAACTGGCGCGAAAAGACTATTTAAAAAAAATAATTCAACATATAACACGAAACGAAAAACATTTACGGAATTTTCATAACTTATTACTCTGGTACTGTTCGCTTTTTAATCTGATAATTTCTCTACCTCAGACTAAAAATGCTTTTTAACCCGGAGAATAATATTTCGTTCTTAGTCAAAGAGAAAATTTAATAACTCTTAACCAAATACTTTTGAAATAGCGTATTGTAATAGCGTTTAAAGTAAATTCTTGTCATGGTGAATATAATAAGTTATAAGTGTTTGAAAACATTCTGAAACAAAATTTCACTTTAATGTTTTTATTAAAATACCCAATTGTAACTGTATATTAGATATGGAAGTGTACAAACGAAGTCCTCTAGAAATGAATATGCATTTACAGTTAATAAAATTTCTGCAATTTTTCGATGATGTAATTAGTTACTTTCACTATGTTAGGATATAAATCTAGTGTTGATCAAAAGTTCTTGACACATTTAAAAAGGAAATAAATAAAATAACTGGCTCCAAAACACTATTTAAAAAAAATAATTTAAGATATAACACCAGACGAAAAATATTTACGGAATTTTCATAACTTATTACTCTGATACTGATTTAATGTGATTAATTAATTTCATTGTCTCACAGTAAAAATGTTTTTTAACCTGCAGAATAATATTTAATTCTTAGTCCAAGAGAAATTTTAATATATCTTAACCAAATACAATATTAGCTGAAATAGAATATTTTAAGAACGTGTAAAGTAAATTCATGTCACCGTGAATATAATGAGTTATAAGTTCTTGTAAAGCATTCTGAAACGAAATTGCACTTTAACTTTTAGTGTGAAATACCCAATTGTAAATATATATTAGAAAAGGAAGCATATAAATGAGTCCTATAGAAATGAATATGCTTTTACAGTCAATAAAAATTCGATAATTTTTTTGTAATGTAAATTCTGTAATGTAATTAATTACTTCCACTATGTCAGGATATAAATACAGCATTGATAAAAAATCCGCGACACATTTAAAAATTAAATAAATAAAATAATTGGCTCCCAAAAACAGGATTTGGAAAATTTTAAGCAAATAATAACAAAAAGTACTTCCAATATCTGCCTATTGATGGTGCTACACCCACAAAACTACAAAAATACATAAAGAACTTAAGATATAGAAGCAGTTGACCATGCACTGTTAAAAAGTTTTCTGTAAAATTACAGAGAATCTACTGGTAATCCATTATCTTAAGCCTTATGTAAAATTACAGAGATAAAAAAAACTGAGATTCTGTTAAATAACAGAGAAGTTATTCGGTAAATATTTGACAGTTAAAAATTAAATTTTTTTCAATCTTAAGATTTAGATTTACCTTGATAAATATTATTGATGATTAAGTTTTTGTGTAAATCGCACTGCAGGTGGTGCTTTTATACTGCATTTCCCCCGGTATTCGCAATAGTCCTATTTTTGAATTATGCACGGAATTTCATATCATTAGAATTCCCACGATGGGCATAGATTGCCATTTAATTTTAGCACTGTGATAGTGAATTTTTAAATATTAACATGCATGACATAGAAGTACGTTTTGAGAGCCCTTCTGACTAGTTTCATCATATGAGTGACCTTTTAAATACTTCAAAATATTTTAACTACTTTTAACAAAAATTAATTCTTGTTATTTCCCCGATTCATTATTGTGTGATTCACTCAGTTTCTGCTTTATTTTAAGTCGTGGCTTCTTATTCGTAGTTTAAATTTTCCTCTAGAAGACCATGTAGTTTCGATATCTGTGATGAAATCCAAATTGACGAAAAAAGTAAGGTTGCCGTAACAATTAACGCTCCATTGTTTTGGCCGTACTGTCTCTTACTGGACCGTTTGAGTTAGGTACTAAAAATGGTTCTTTTTATGTCGCAGGGGCTGGAAAAGCGTGAATACAGGTACACGTAAATAAGACCTTGGGACTCCAGCAGTCAGAAGGAACACGAATGCGAAACGTAATGCGGCAACTTGTCTTTTAAACCAGTCTCTTGATCGAATACTTGCTTATCTCAAAATTCAGAGCTTATTTAGTTAGCACCATTTTATATAAAGTGTATTATAGTAAATATTTGGTAACTAATTTTTTAATGTTCCTAAACAAAATTTAGATTATAAGAAGCATTTCAGGAAAAACTTCGCTCTCGTCTCATTTACTTGATTTTAAATGAATTTTAAAATGTGCAAGGATCGCTAGAGATGGCTGATTGCTACCACTAAATTTTTATATTATTTCTCACTTTCTTTAATGGGAGAATTTCGGAGATTTATTAAGTTAAAAAATACTCTTAAAATTTATTGGTGAGAAGTAGCCATTTTTGGTGCAGCACCTGCGTCCCTGAATCTGCCTTGTGCAAATTGTACATTTTAACTAGGAGAAGGATTTGCGGAGCTTGGTCGAAGATAAAGTGTAATACCATGTAGCCAAATACATTGTTAGATGAAAGCAAATAATTTAAAAGCTTTTTAATTGTATATATGTCGGAGTAAATATGATACGTGATAATAGCGTTTACAAAGAATTTTGAAATTAAGTTACACAAATGTTATTGCATGTAAGACATGGATACATACAATTAATATCCTTTAGAATAAAACATGCTTTTACAGCAAATAGAAATTATGTATTTTCTCGCTTATTTTAAAAAATTACCCGTAACACTCTTTAAAAAAATTTCCTATGCGATTAGAAGATTTTTTTATACATGTCTGAGATTTAAATAGGAGTTAAATTACTTTACAAGTTATAACAACAACATATTATCTATAATAAACTGCTTTGGAAATGAAGATCATCAAATAATACTGTTTGTACAATAAAATGATTTCCTCTGTTATAAAAATAAAAGCATTTACAGAAGCATCTGCATTAAAATTACACTTTAAATAACTTTTCGTGGGAAATATGTTACTTTAATCACATATAAAGCATGGGAACATACAATTAAAGTGATTTGGAGTTAAATATGCTTCATCAGAAAATAAAAGCCCTATAATTTCTCTTCAAATTTCAAAAATTTTCTATAACACTCTTCTAGAATTTCTCCTATGAAATTTGAATATTCCCTTTTATCTCGCTGAGAATTAATCAGCATTTCGTCCAACCCTGAGAAACTTTCCCAGCTTTTGTATCTAAATTTGTAAATTATTGTTACAAAGGAATAATTTGCGGCAGTTATGGATTAGGATGTAATGAGCGGTGGCGTCCAAGCATGATTTTAAGCGAATTAAGAAAATGAAATAATGAAATGTTTAGACTCTTGGACTAAAACTTGTATAAAGACAATGAAATTAAAACAGCTGACGAAAGAGAAGTTAATTAATCTTATCTCATGCGTTTGCTCAGAAATAATACAATAATAGGAAGTTCTGACTCAAAGATCAAGTGATTTCGTTGTTTAGTAGCATAATCACATAAATAAGAAAAAAAAATTAAGTGACTTTCATCAAAAAAATTATTTGTCAAACTTTTGAATCTCGTTATTAAAAAATGCAAATATACATCATTACATATATACATTATATGCACAAGTTTTGACAAAATTTGACAAGAATTTTGACGAAAGAAAGTTTTTAAGAAGAAAGTTTCATTGATTTATAATATGCCTACAAAATTAGTTACAATAGAAATTATATTGGTAAATACAACTCTTAAACAAGTGATATTTAAATTAAAGTTATCAAAATAGTCTTTCCATAAAATTCAGTTTTAGAAATTATTAAAATTAAACTTTAATCATAATGTAAGCAGTTAAATATTAAACAGATCTGTTATTATGAAAAAGTTATCAATTAAGGCTCTTATGCTTAGTATTCCAAACTGAATAACAGCAAAATTTATTCTACTTTGACTCAATCATAGAATTTTTCCCCGTGAAATCTAAATCTGATTTTGATTATTTTAAAATCATTTAAATTCAAAACTTGAAGTGTTGATTGGTATTAGCTGGAAACTGATACTATTTAAATACTTTTAAGTGTAAAGGAAAATTTCTGAAATAATCTGCATGCAATAAATACGATAGACAATATTCCTGTGACGTCACATAAGGTAAAATGAAGATTTTTATAATCTCGAACTCGAATTATTTCAAAGAACTTCCTTATTTGTTTGTCCAACTTGACTAAGTGAATTCATCCAATAGAAAATCATCAAGTTTTGTAACATAAATCGCTATTTTTAGGACAAAGATTTTCGACAATACCATGCACACTGTATGTCATGGCTCTTCTATATATAGACTAAATTTCTGCAAATCATTGCGTTTTATCGGTGTGTGATTTCAATTACGTTATTTTCGAAAATGAAGCATTTTCAGGTGAAAAGTATTGCAAGGTAACTGGGGTCAAAATGAAGAACTTCTAAAAAACGTATTTCAGTCTTAAGAATTAAAATACACTCTTTTTTTAGCAAACTGACACCATTTGCATCCGCTAAATAATTTCTGTTTACGATCTATTCTTAACCTTCCGTCTACCAGACAAAACACCCATTTATCTACGGCAACACCTAATTTTAATTCCAAACTTGCAAATGGCACCAGTAATATTTTAATATATTTTGCTTTTAGAATGAAAGCTTAAATTAAGGAATTCGTAATATCTAGACAAGTCCTTTATAAATTCCGGTGTCAATCGACAATTTCTCATTTTACCATTGACACCAGAAATATTGCTGTCGGGTCCAATGGACCCGTCTGGTAGACGGAAGGTTAAGGAGCTTTATAGAAAAGTACACATATGACGTCATTATCGCTGACTAATACATAAACACAGCAAAAAAAAAAGAAAAAAAAATAGTGCGTCTGAGACTGATTTGCGCCAAAGGAAAAAATTGTGATTGCGTACCAGACACAACCGGTGAATTAAAAATTTCGAACCATTTTTGATCTCATTTTTCTTCCCTTTTAACTCGCTGCTGTTTTAGATTTTTATATTCACCGAATGATTTACCCTAATTTCCTGCCTATAATCCGCGGATCAAACAATTCTTTTTCAACCCAGAAATTTTATTTCGTAAATGAAGGCAAATATTTACGGCGATCTGAAAAGTTATATTTTATTCAATAAAATTTCTGGGTCGAAATAGGATTGTTTGATCCGCGTATTATACGCAGGAAATTAGGGTAGTCTTTGTAAAGTATTACAAATTTATTGAAGTTTCCGGAACGGACAAAAAACTGTTTCTATACATTAAGCAAAAATATTTTCAACTCAAATTTCGGATAAACGAAAAATATTGTAAACGTGCGTACTCTTGCATAAACGAAAATTTTTAATAATTATTTAAATACAATACAATAGTAATATGCAATCAAAGTTTCTTTTGCGTTTTCTTTATACAAGGATAAGGAGGAAGATGTCCAAGAAATAGATTTTGGCACGTTCTGTTGCACTAGGAAAAAAGAAAAAGATTTGAAGGAAAAGTGTGGTTAATCATTGATGGTAAATGCAGACATTAAAAAATATTTCATTTTAGTGGTCAAGTTAAGACATTTTTAAAAGAAGTTGTATAAAGATTATTTAACTATTTTAAGAGACTAGATGAAATCTATTTTGATACGAAATTTAAGGACCTTAACATTTGAATTTGCATAAAAAGTATTTCTCACAGACTTATCATTGAAATGAAAATGACCAGCAAAAATGGTTACGGGTTACTGTAACAGATATCTAGTATTCTCAATTCCACAACAGATATTCATAAACATTGTTTGGTCCATAAGTTTTAAAGAACCATGAATGAGGAAAAAAATCTTAAAACTTTTCTGCTTAAATATATCCCCGTAATTGTATATAAAACATAACTGGAATTGCTATGGTGGCTTTTAACACCTGAAGGGTCAGTGGTATGTCTATGAAATCACTTAATATTAATTTCCAAACGTCACATTCACACCAGAATTTAGATAAAAGAATTTTTGCTGTATTACATACGTGGAATAAAGCCTATATTTACAAATAAAGTTGTTTTCAAATTCTGGGTGTCATTCAGTAATTTCAACACTTAAGCAGTGAAAGTTCTTTGTGCCGCAAAGGGTTAAACCATGCACAGTACTTTCTTTAAGGATAAATGAGGTGCAAATAAAATATTTAATGTAGAAAAATATCACAAATATGATTATCTTCCATACTGTCTCAGGATAGGGCGATTTTATTTCGCCTACTTTTAACTGCTGCAGAAAGAGAAGAAAATTTGAAATTTTAGATGGAACACCTCTTGGTCCTTTGGAAGTGCTAATTACTAAAATTTATATTCATAGATTATATGATACATTTGAGGCATAATGCAGAATCAATCATTTCATTAATTTTACCTTTCATAACGCCAACAAAATGCAATCGTTGCACAGAGGTACACCTAAAGTTTCTCAAAAATGTTACACCAATGAATATAAAAGGCTTAGGTCCAGCGAAACAATAAGAATATTTCAAAATTCTATTATTTTACAGAAACAATGCGATCTAGACAGTCAGGGGGCTGCGAAGAGAAAAATGCGTCCATGGGAAAATTAGAATTTGGCGCCCCCTAAATTTCATTGCCTGAGGTGACTGACCCCTTAGTCCCCTCCCTCCCCCTTTCGCACGGTGCTGTAGACAGTAACTGGAATTGAAGACAAATCGAGTCTAAAAAGGAAATCTACCTAAATTAGGACTGAAGAAAAAAATTTCGTATTAGCATGATTCTGATTAAAAACAGCTCTTACAAAATAATGAAATTAAAAAATCTTCAAAAGAGACCAGATAAAATTGTTAAACGGGGTTTATCTCTAATCTTGATTTAGTTTTTGTTTGTGGAAGTTGTATTTAGTTTTGAAAGCTACCTGTGCTTGAAGGGCGAGCTGGCAAGGATTTTTTTTCATTTAATTCCAAATATAAACCCACTCATAACTATGACTTAGTATATGAATTCAAAATTTTGTTCAATTATAATACTTTTAAAAAAATATTTGTTCGTGCTAAATTACTGAAATAAGCGCAATACTCGACATGTTATAATGTAATATAATGTTTTACAATCAGTTAGCCTTGGCCAGTCTCTCGCAAGGAAAAGGGCTATATCGCAAAGAAAATTTTCCTCATGTTTTTATTTGAAGCGAAAGAAGAAAGGAAAAAAATTGCTCTTATCACTTTAAAAAATATTAACTTTACCAAAAATACATATCAGTAAAAAGAACAATATTTTCCCTTGGGTATTCATGCTTTTATTCCGAACGTGGGAAAAATTTCAAATTCGCTGCAGATGTTCGAAGACTTTTCCCAGATTTTTATAAGAATTGTTTTCATTGGGTTTTAGAAAAAAAATCAGAGCTTTAGAAAGTTTTATCATCGGGATATGTGGCATTTCTCAAGAGAAAAAATATTCCCCGATATACATTTCTGATTCTCCGAAAAGAATAAACATTAAGACTTCTCTTTTCTATAAAAGAATTTGAAATTTTATTTACTCCTAGAAACCTAAGTTTATACGATGAAAAATATTCTAATAAAAAAGCTTTATTGTTTTCTCACTTTACATACTCAGTAGAAGTAAATTTATTTATAGGTTTTTTATGTGATATTGATAAATACTCCTCTTTGTAAGTATTTAATGAAAATAATAAATGAATATAATTTTGCTTTGACCTTTATTTACTAGCATACCATAGATATATTCCAATCTTGCAATATTTTAAATATTAGAAAGAAGTAAAATTGAATCATTTTCAACCTTATAATAAAAAATAATTATCAAAGTTAAAATTTACGAGTTAATACATTATACAGGGTGTCTCAAAAGTCCCTGATATAGTTAAAAATTCAATGTAAAATCGTATAATTGTTTATTGTACAGGAGCATATAAATATAGCATATAAATATTTGTCATTCAGGAGTGCGGTTTGGATTAAAATGCTTCTCACAATGAAAATAAGTTTTCTTCAAGAGAGTAAATTATAAGCTCCAAACTTTGATCGTTAATGGTGCCACTTGTAAGTATGTTTGGTTTTAAACATTCATTTTCTACTGATTTTCGGATTAATTTCAATTTGATCTCCAAGGCAATTAACTTTTTGCTAAGCGATATCTTTCCTGTGTCACAGCGTCAAAATGATACCAAAACGGACAACTGGCACTGTCTATGATCTAAGTTTAGAATTATCATTTTTATTCGCTCGAAGAAAACTTTTCATCCTGAGAAGCATTTTAATCCACGTCGCACTTCTATACGACAATTACTTGAATTTATATTGAATTTTAAAATGTTTCGGGGATTTTCGGAACATCTTATATACTTATTACAATTTTGTCAAATAGCATATAAAAGATTTGAAAAAGATAAATAATATAGTTTCATGTGAGATAACATTTACAAATTAATACATTACTAATTCTGAATTTTTTATTAATATGTTTTGAAATTTCTATAAAATGTTACTTGAAAGTGAGATTAATACATGAGATTAACATAAATGTCATACGATGGCTTCCTTCTATATATTTATTTTATTAAAAGAGAAATAGTGTTAAATTACTGTTTGAAATGCGTGTAATCTGATATTGTTTGTGTATAACTGCAGCCACTTTTACACAATAGCATTATTTTTGCATTAAACAAAGTACTCACATAAGTAAAACATTTACAGCACAATATATAGATTACAAATAGTTTACGCTGTCTCTGATGCGACTGGGGTTGCTAAAAACAACTTAATTAATATGCATAGTATTCAATGTTCAAGTAAATTTGGTATGTTGCTTCTTCATTGTTTGGATCAGATTCTATAATCTTCAATTTAGAATTCTATAATGTTACACTTGCTCTACGAAAACACTATGATTGCTTTTATTTGGGTCCTTAGTATGCATCCATATTAGCGAGTCACTAATGTTCTGTTCAGACAATAAGGTTACGATTAAAGAGGAGGAGACAGGTAATGTTGTGTCTACCATCGAAGTAAACGAGAATGTATTCAGAAGGTGAAGGTTGTTGTTTGTTTAAATTGGATCAGAGCGTGATTAAAATTAGGGAAAAGTTCTACTAGTAAAAACAAATGCAGAATTTGCCTTATTTACGATTACGACAGAAATTCTTCATGAATAAGACGAATTTTTTGATAAAGATTTACTTGTGGAAGTTTGGTCCAGGGTAGAGTTGCAAAAAGTCGGTTTATTCCCAGGTTTATTTCCAATAGACCAGGTTTAATCCCAGGTTTATTCCCAAAAAACCGAATTATTCCAAAAAATCCCGGGTTTTTTCCAGGTTTATTCCTAAAAACCCGGTTTACTTCCGGGTTTAAACCGGGTTTTTTCTCACCTTTGCAACGCTAGTCCAGGGCGGCGATAAAAGTATTCATCGCCATTAACATAAGGAATGTTTAACTTGTCACTATATAGAGGAGTTACAACTGATGGCCGTCAGGAAGGTAAACAAGTTGGAAATTGCACGTGAAGCGTAGCAAATTAGGTGCGTTCGAACGATAACGAAGTTTTAAAAATATTACGTTCATATATCAATCTCATAACATTGTAAATAGTGAACTACAATTAAAACGCTCATCAAACAATGTTCTCCCTATACCATTATGTAATGGAATACTTTTGTGTGGCCTTGTAAATCAATAACAAATGTTCTTTGCACCACAAATTATGTAAGATGTATATTATAATATGTACTTTATAGTTGCATATAAATTTTATTAAGTTCGCATGAGTGTAACACGATTAAAATGCATTTGAAACATTTTTCCCCATTGACCGTAATGTAATGGAATACTTTTGATTGTCCCTGTAATTGATCTATGCATCCGATTTTCATAAAATTTGTAATAACTCGAAAATATTATGCAATAATTATGTATTTTAAATTTCAAACGTATAGAATATATTTGAAACTTTTTCCCCATTGACCATAATGTAATTGAATACTTTTGATTGTCCCTGTAATTGATCTATGCACACGATAATCAAAAAATTTGAAATAACTCGACAGAATTATGTAATAATTGCGTATTTTAAATTTCAAACGATTAAAATGCATTTGAAACATTTTTTCCCATTGACTGTAATGTAATGGAATACTTTTGATTGTCCCTGTAATTGATCTATTCGTCCGAGTTTCATAAAATTTGAAATAACTCGAAAAAATTATGTAATAATTATGTATTTTAAATTTCAAACGTATAGAATATATTTGAAACTTTTTCCCCATTGACCATAATGTAATTGAATACTTTTGATTGCCCCTGTAATTGATCTATGCACACGATTATCAAAAAATTTGAAATAACACGACAGAATTATGTAATAATTGCGTATTTTAAATTTCAAACGATTAAAATGCATTTGAAACTTTTTTCCCCATTGACCGTAATGTAATGGAATACTTTTGATCGTCCCTGTAATTGATCTATCCATCCGATTCTCATAAAATTTGAAATGACTCGACAAAAATATCTAATATTTATGTATTTTAAATTTCAAATGATTCGGTTGGGTAGTTTTTGCGTTGTTATATGCGGACAGACGGACGGACGGACAGACGGACAGACGGACGGACGGACTGAACGACAACTATAGGTGCTACGTATTATATAATTACGAACGCACCTAAAAAGGATACATTACATATTTTTGACTTAATTATGACATAATTTTTGCCTGAATATGATGTTTAAATAAAGAGATAATTTTAATTCAAATTTATTGGAAGAAGCTTGATTCAGTGATAATAAGGCCCTGCGGAAACAACCTCTGGAGCTTCATTATATTGCGGAAAAGTCAATTCCTTTTTATTCGTAGCTTCATGGTTCAGTCTAACAAGGGCACCACCAAACATGGTGCTCACAGATTTTTATGATTTCAAACTATGTTGTCGGGGTCACACCACTAATTATTCAGCTGAAAGGGTTTTTTCAAATGGGCCTTAGTTTTTGAGAAATTGGGGGGTCAAAGTTTAGCGCTCATTTCAAATAGCCGTTCGTATTGCAAACAGATTGTGGCTGGGTGGCGCTGCGGTAACGTTCGAGACTCCAGACTCGGGCTTGGGGGTTCAACTCCAAGTTCGAGCTTTTTTTCCCCTTCCTTTATATATTTTTTACACGTTGCATATTTTAAGCAGAATTGGTAATTCTACAGCTTTGAACTTATAAATATTTTCTTATGGGGATAGTTTATTTTTTCAATTTTTACTTTTCGATTTTTTCGGAATGAAATATAACGTAAAATACATCTATATATATATATTGCTAAAAAAAAAAAAAAAAAAAAAAAAAAAAAAAAAAAAAATACCTTTGTAAATTCATTTAATTCATATTTTTCGTTCAATATCAGTTCATCTGCTTCAATAATTTGCCGATCATCTAATATTTTTAATATTGAATTATGAAATTCTTCAGCCATAGCAATAGAAGCACAGGAAATATCATGCTGTAAAGAATTTGTAAGCAGATTATCATTTTGTAACAACGTCTCGCAATATTTTAATGCATTCGTAATTTCGCCTTCATACCAATATTGCAAATCTTTTATTTGTCTGCAAAAGAAGCTAAATGACATTAGTAAAAATAATTTCTATTTTTGCGTGATTTACCGAGCAAATAAAAGCAGACGAATAAAATAAACACATATGTATTTTTTTTATGTATCGTAAATTTTATCTTATTGAAATCATTAGCAGACGATTTTTCCGATCTAGTTTACTTTTTTTTATGAATAGTGTTTTAGTTTGTTAAAATAAAAATGTATAATTTTTTTAAAGTAATCTGTCATTTCTTATTTGTGCAAACGATAAATAATGTTTAGGTTGAACATTAGAGATGAATGTATTTAAAGATCAGTAAAAATTTGGATAATATTTTAGCACTACTGCATTAATATTTTATTACACTTTCGAAGATATGCATTATTTGAATTAACTAATCCTATAAGTGTTTGAGAAATTGCACCTGAAAATTATTTTATATAATTTATACAAAAAAGGATAAATTTTCATTTAAAAAATTCCACAAAAAAGGCGATAGAAAAAAGAAAAATTATTATTTCAGAATTGTGCTTAATAAAAAAAGAAATTAGATAATAATTAATAAAAAGGAGTTCTAGGCATAAATTAGTTTTGCAGTTTTGTCAATAAAAATATTAGTTTAAAAATTGCACAAAAAAAATAAATTTTTATGAAATAAATTCGAAAATATAAATTCAAATTATTAAGAAAATATTAAAAAGTTCAAAGCTTGTAGAATTCCCAATTCTGCTTTAAATATGTAACGTGAAAAAAGTATATAAAGGAAGGGAAAAAAAAGCTCTAACTTGGAGTTGAACCCGCCAAGTCCGATTCTGGAGTCTCGAACGTTACCGCAGCGCCACCCAGCCACAATCTGTTTGCAATACAAACGGCTATTTGAAATGAGCGCTAAACTTTGACCCCAATTTCTCAAAAACTAAGGCCCATTTGAAAAAACCCTTTCACCTGAATAATTAGTGGTGTGACCCCTACAACATACTTTGAAATCATCAAAATCTGTGAGCACCATGTTTGGGGGTGCTCTTGTAAGTGTTTTAAGATAACCCAAAGGGAATCCAAATAATCTATCGTTAGATATAGTTCGTTACTACTTTTTCTGATTGGCTCTTGATATCTGTAGAGTTATTCAAGGTTTCTTCGATTCCGATATACCTTTCTTGTTAGTTTGTCGTGATATTTGTGTTTATCTTTTGTTGCAGTTACATTTGTAAGTTCTAATCTTATAATACGAATAAAAATTGCGTGTGTGTGTATGCAAATTTTATATTAAAAATGGCTGTAACGATTTGATTAAATTTCGTATCTTACAGATTTGGATTGCTAGAAGGACATTGGGCCGGGTCACATGTTTGAGAAAATTTGACTAGTGGGTTATTTGGTATCACTACGATTTGGTCAAACTAAATTTATCTTAAAATTGAATTTACCAATTTCGACTAAATTTTGTATCCTACAGTTTTGGATGATGAGAAGCCCGTTGCCCAAGTCACATGTTCAAGAAAATTAGATGAGTGTTTAAAACTAATTTTAACTTAAAAACGGTTCTAATGATTTTTATTAAAATTTAGACCCTACCATTTTAAGGTATAAGAAGACCATTGGGTTAAATCACACGTTCGACAAAATTCGTTTAGTGAGCCATTATTGGTTCATTACGGGTGTAGAATCTTATATAAAAAATGGCTCCAATAAATTTAAATAAATTTTGTATCTTATCATTTTGTATTATGAGAAGACCATTCGATTAGATCACATGCTCGAGAAAATTTGATTAGTTGATCAGTATGGGTCATTACATTTAATAGGAATACCAGGTGAAACTATTATTAAAGTTCTAAATTGTGGGCATTAAACGAAAGTGTGAAGTTTAAACATTTCACCAAATTTGGTGATATTTGACGAAATGTTGGTGATTTTGGTGAGATTTGGGCAAAAAATCGTTTTTTTGCCAATGTTAAACCACATTATTAATGCCAAATGACCAAAAGCCGCCAAGTTTGCAAAATTTTGCCGACATTTATTAAAAAAGTTAGTTTTCAGAATCTGAAACAATTTTCCAAAAATCCTCAATAGAGGACAACATACATGATTCAACCAATCAAAGCTCATAGAATGTTCACGAAAAAGAGTGACGTTGTTCTGCATAACGCATACGGCTGAAGAAATACAACAGTCACATAAATGCCGATTTTTTATCGAGTTGAACACAAAGATAATTTTAACTGAACTTACCGTAATTTCGGGTGTATAAGCCGCAGATCAAACAATTCTTTTTCGACCCAGAATTTTTTAAGAAACAAATACAACTTGTTTGATCGCCGTAAATATTTGTCTTCAATCACTAAATAAGATTTCTGGGTCCAAAAAGAATTGTTTGATCCGCGGCTTATACACCCGAAATTACGGTAGCTGGATCTTCCACTCTGGCATATAACATAAATGTGAAAGTGTCTTTGAGTGTTCAAACGAAGTCAGCATCAAAACGGTTGAATTAACTTTAACATCTTAGTCTGGACAGTGTATAACTAGTGCTTTTTACTTTTACAAAGAATATTTTCTATTTCGATTCCACCACACTGTTAAAAATTTGCAGCAAACTGTCTATTCATTCGACCGTTTTTACAGAAAAAGATTACTTAAGCTTCCACTCGAGTCACTCAAAAAGACGCGGATGATAATGTTAAATCTATGGCAGCATTATTTCCAAATTTCTCGATCACATTTTAATATTTTTACGTGATTTTTTTTGCATAGGATAGCTGAAGGTGATCTGAAACTGGGCTAGTTTTAATTTTTTATGAATTTGTTTAATTTTATATATTCAATTTCAGAACCGGTTCCAACCTTTTTCGAAAGTTAAATTAATTTAAAAAAATCTGAGAGCCAAATTGAAAAAGTAAAAACTAGCCTGGTTTTAGATCGTCTTTAGCTATCCTATGTAAAAAAAAAAACATCATGTAAAAATATTAAAATTCGAGCGAGCTATTTGTAAACAACGTCCTCATAGACCTAACATTATCATCCGGGTATTTTTAAATGGATAGTGTTGGCTCTTAACAGTAATATAATTTGTCCTGACAGTTATTTAGTTAGATACATTTTATAATATGGTCAAGTAACCGTTAACTGTTCGAATTAAAAAGGACCGAATGACTGTAGATTATGCTGTAGATTTTAAACAATGTAGATAGTCTTAGTTAAAATCTTTGGTCTTATGCTATCATCAATTAAGAGCTTGTACTCTTTTATATCATTCACTAAATAATACAAAATAGTAAGTATTTTAATGTGAGATTAATGTACTTTTTAAAATGTTCACAAACAGTTGTGTGCTGTATTTAAAATGTCACATGTCGATAGGAATTAGATGGTATTTTCAGAGAATTAGGGCTTTTAGATCTGCGGAAATATAAATATAACTATAAAAGACTATATAATATTTTTACATAGATAAACATAGACTTTTTAGTTTTAGTTTTTTACTCTAAGAAGAGGGTTAAATTCGCTTAAGCAAACTTTTTCTATAAAAACGGTGGAATGCCTGTACAGTTGTTCGTAAATTGTAAATTTTTAAAATTTACAATTTAATTTTTAATGTAAACTTTTAATAGTGCACATGAGAATTTTTCTGTCTAATATTATGCTACAGCTCATATTCAAAATATTATAATAATTGAGAAAAAGTAATAAAAAATGTTTTTCAGTTATTTGTTTTTGATACTAAGTAAATGCAATTAAATTTCTTAAAAATGAAATCTGGAATATTTAGATAAGATTTTAACATGTATAAAATATAAAATACAGTACAATAAATTAGGCATACAGCTTTCTGAAGCGCATCAAAACATCAGAATAAAATTTAGATTGTTTCAAAATATTAGAATATTTTATTTTACGCAACGATATTAACTTATGAATATGAAGTAAATAGTACTTTATATTTTGTAGTATCCCTTTTAGTTTTCATAACAGCGTACTATCGATCTTGCATAAACTACACTGTAAAAAAAAATCTGCAAAGGTACTAAACCTTTTCTAGGAAACTGGGATTCCAAGAACATTTCCCGTAACGGTAACAGCAAAAATTCAAGTTTCAGAATTGATTACCGTAATTTCGGGTGTATAAGCCGCGGATGAAACAATTCTTTTTGGACCCAGAAATCTTATTTAGTGACTGAAGACAAATATTTACGGCGATCTAACTAGTTATATTTGTTTCTTAAAAAGTTCTGGGTCGAAAAAGAATTGTTTGATCTGCGGCTTATACACCCGAAATTACGGTACATGAATTTTTCCTGTTATCGTTACATGAAAATTTCTTGGAATCCCAGTTTCCTAGAAAATGTTTAGTACCCTCACAGATTTTTTTTTACAGTGTATAAAAGGTGTTTACAAAAATTTCTATCAATATTAGCCCAAATAGATTTTTATACGTGCTATTCACTCAGTTTTACTTGAAGGAAGATTTCTTGGAGTTTTTTCTTCATTATACATTATAAGTTTTCAATAGGATTAAGGTCCGGTGAGTTTGATGGAAAAGGACCGTGCCGTCAAAAAATCAACCATACGAAGTATGATTAAAAAATTTAACTCACACGACCCATTTTAAGAAGAAAACGCAAACAAATTGCAAAAAGAATACTTATTTTAAATGAAATCGTTTGAATTTAATCAACGATGCCACCAGTTATGAATTGGTGATAATTAAAGAAGAATTAATGTGACATATTTTAATATTTTGAACTACTTGAATAAATATTCTTGAATAAATATTTTAACTTTCCAAAATAACTTTCTTTCAATTAATCTTTTCAAAAATGATATTAATTTTAAGATAATAAATAAGTTTAATCAACAATAAGTTAATAAAAATATTGTTTGCATATTTGCATTAAAAGACATTAAATTACCGAACTATATTTTCAATTTGTAAAAAAAGTAATTTTATTAATATTTCGAGTATGAGCTATAGATGTAAAAATAAAACTCTTAAATAATTCAATCGATATTAGGAATTATCTGTGTTCAAAGAACTAAATAATTTAATTCAGACAGAAGCCACTGAATGAATGTTACTCTTAATATTTTGATGTACTCGTATTCGTAATGGAGTACACGTATTATTACAAGCACGGTTATGAGAATATTTTCTACTCTGTCACAATGGAATTTGTTTTAATTTTTACTACTCGTTTTCTTGATGTCTGCACTGTAAAAAAAATTCTGCAAAGGTACTAAACATTTTCTAGGAAACTGGGATTCCTAGAATTTTTCCTGTAACGGTAACAGCAATAATCCAAGTTTCAGAATCGGTTACATGGATTTTTCCTGTTACCGTTACATGAAAAGTTCTTGGAATCCCAGTTTCCTAGAAAATGCTTAGTACCTTTGCAGAATTTTTTTTACAGTGTGGTTTCTTTAATTATTAATCACACAGGTCTTCAATTTAAAACAGAACTTTATAATTTTGGCTGTTTCATACGGCTTTTGGGCCGCTAAAACTACTGTTCTACGCATGAAAGTTAAAAATGTATGTTATAATGAGGCTTAATTAATTTACCAGTATTTTACTCTATAAATAACTGTTAAATGAAAAAATACCAGACTTAAAATGTAGCGCACATTAATCAAATAAAATTCACCCAACGACACTATAATAAATTTTTTTTGAAAAAAGGTATTACAGAAAACTATAGAAGGGCCGAAATATTTTATAAGTTGTCAATTTTATATTTAAATAATAGAAAAATGGATGTTATTGTATCATATATCACAAGAATTGTGTCACTCAGCCGTCAAAGAATATTTTATGATAAAATCTCTTCAGTTTTTTAAAAATGTTTTCTTTGACACATTGTTCCCTATAAATTTTAGCATCCTAAGTCGAATAAATCTATTATCAAGATGATGCGATTAAGTTATTTGTAGTGATTAAGTTAGACACTAGACATGACTTAACAATAGTAGGATTTTTTTTTCATTGTTTGGTTAAATATATTGTATAGCTTAATATAAATCAAGATGTAGCAAAATAATTTAAGAAATTTCAGAATTTCATAGTCATAAATTGATGGTATTAAAAAATTGCGCTAGTTTATCTTTAGAAATATAAATTCGAAAGTGTCTGTGAATTTTTGAGTCAAGTTAACGTCCAAACGGATGAATTAATGTTTTTGATTTTTGCATATAGTTGGATTATAGCTCGCAAATGAACGTAGGCTATGTTTTATTTATTTTATTCAAATATTTTACTTGATGATTCAAAATTTCAATATTTTCGATGGAGAATTAATTGATATTTTCCCAATAAAATTGAACCATCTTTTTAAATCTCGTTAGCAAAAATTAAAACTGGATTAATAATTTCACCTCAATAATTAATTTTCAATTGAGCGATTTTCGTGTGAAAAGGAAAATGAAATAAGAATAAAAAATAGATGAATATGACGTCGTAATGGAAATAAAATATTAAAAATTTCCTGTCCTTTAGTAATATAAGATACATTAAAATGAGTAAGTATGGAAATTTATGACGTCATACATGGAAAATAAAACAGATATGCTCTGACGTTGAAATAAAATGGTATTGAGTTATGGTACCAATTCTTATTATATGAGAAAATTACTACCAATATTTGATGATTTATCGTCTGTGCCAGGTTAAGATAAAGATTTAATTCTTAATTTAAAATTGAAATAAGCTAGAAAAAAAATTGGGAAGAAAATAGTAAATGTTAATAATATGCATATCAAAATTTTGCATGCCAAAAATTACGTCATGCACTGAAAAAAAAAATCTGTAAAGGTACTAAACATTTTCTAGGAAACTGGGATTCCAAGAACTTTTCATATAACGATAACATGAAAAATACATGTAACTGATTCTAAAACTTGAGTTTTTGTTGTTACCGTTACAGGAAAAGTTCTTGGAATCCCAGTTTCCTAGATAAAGTGTAGTACCTTTACAGATTTTTTTTTACAGTGTGATTAGCAAGAAATGTGTAATTTCAATCTTAAAAATTGCAAAAATTAGCTCGATTGAAAAAAAAATAACGAGTTAAAAATTAACGCCCCCGATAGTGTCGCAAACAGGATTGTATCAACTGCAAGTAAAGAAGGAATTTTTATGACTATTATAAAATTACTGGCTTACTCGGAGGATCTTTATTTGTCGGAAACATCAATTTGGAGTGCATAATAATTTACTTTGTGCAGGACATCATTTTCTTCTTTATTTGTGTTTGTAGTCAGAATTTTTGAATAGTATTCATTGCTGCTTCTTCGTAAAAGTCCCAGACAAAATAGCTCAGTAATTTTTTCGACGTACCAAATCGAGTAAAGGATCCCTCGATTGGTCAGTTTTTTTTTTTATAACCATTCCCATTTGCTTAATTTCAGGATATATATTTGCGTTTTTACACATCGGGGGCGTTTAAGCTACAACCTTCTTTACTGTAAAAATCCCTCCTGATTATGTTTTTAAGCAAACTTAACTTTTTTTTTATGCATTTTAAATTGTATACGGAAATTGAGACTACACTGTAAAAAGAAATCTGTAAAGGAACTAAACATTTTCTAGGAAACTGGGGTTCCAAGAACTTTTCCTGTAACGGTAACAACAAAAATTCAAGTTTCAGAATCGGTTACATGAATTTTTCCTGTTATCGTTACATGAAAAGTTCTTGGAATCCCAGATTCCTAGAAAATATTTAGTACCTTTACATATATTTTTTTTTTACAGTGCACTATGTATGGTATAAGAAATGTATTTCTGACCCGAAATTCATTTTCATTTGCCTACTTCCTGGAGATATATTTCCATTTTTACTCTCCATCTTTGATATATTAATCTACAAATTTCTTTAAAAAAATAATAAAAAAAAAAATTGCAATGTTTTTGTGAAAACATAATTTTTTTTAGTGAATGTTAAAAGTTTATGGGTATTTTATGACCACTTTGTATCCTGAAGTAATGCATAATCTAACCCAAAATTTATCCTCATTTGCATACTTCTTGGAAATATATATGTATTTCTCATCTGTATGTTTGTTGTTTTAAACTACATTTTTAAAAATGTATTTTAAAAGTTTATATGGATTATATGATTACTTTGTGTCGTGAAGTAATCTATAACACAACCCGAAAGTCATCCTCATTTGATATGTTCTGGAGATATATTTGCGTTTCTATTCTCTATATTTAATGTTCTTCTTTACTGTTACAAAAAAAAAAAAAAAAAAAAAAAAAAAAAAACCCGCACTGTTATTTTTTGTAAAAACTTCCAATTTTTTTTATGAATTTAAAAATTTTATACGGATTTCATGACCACTTTGTAAATTGAAATAATATATATATTCTCTATACTATATTCGTTCTATAATAATTCTTTCTATATTCTTTCTATAATAATATATAAAAGAAAATTTATACTTTTCTGATTCTCTATTTCTATGAACATAGGCGCTTTTTTATATAGGGTCAGTCCACATCAAACCAACCAATGGACAAAATTTCAGGTCTTTGGATTTTTGGCTCAGATGTTGTACAAGAATAGTAGATAAAAAATACAAATTTGCAGATTTTTTTAACCATTTGTTTTTGAGTTATTAATTTTTGTAAATTTAAAAATTTAATGAAATTTGTATTGTTTGGTAATTTTTAATTTGCCGTAACATGAAAACTATTTGACCTAAAGAGTTGAAATTTAAGTCATTGTTTTCAGTTTTTTATGCTGTTTCATAGGATATATAACATGATCAAATTATTTAAAAACATATTTTTTATGTAAAAAAATTATATAAAATTTTTAAAAATTCAAAATCGGAATTTTTGATTTTGTTTAAAAAAATATTATATTCAACTTCCTTTTAGCAACTTTTGTCCCAAATTTCATGATGGTACTCTTATGGTATCATAAAGAAAAAAATTATTTTCTATATCCATGATCGGCATATTTCTGTAAAAAAATCTCAATATATTCTGTTAAAAAGCAAATTAACTATAAAAAGTAGTCTATTTTTGTTTCCAATGTTCATATTTCTCATTCATGCAAGTCAAGTTCAATTATAAAATAAAATTTTAGTATAAAATTCGCTAGGTTTTATTATTTTGTTAAACACATAACAGTAAAAATTAAACGTAATCAAGATAATTAATATTTTTTGTAATTGACAAGCTAAATACTTTTTTAATTTATTTTCTTGGAATTTAAATAGAATGTTTTTTTAATTATTCTTAAATTAATATTACTTTTAATTAAATTTTATGTTTAAAAATGAATAAATTGGTAATAAATGAGTTAATGAAAGAAAATCTCAAAGTAGAGTTTAATAAAACAAATTATGCTCCTGAAGTTGCATGTTTTCACAATCACAATGAGTCACACTCAAACAGTAACATGTTTGTTTTCTGCTGAAACCTGCATGCCTTTCTTAAAAGGCTTTTGAAATCGCCTGTGTTCTCTAAGATCTTCTGTAGTGGCACACTATCTCAAGTCTATTGCTGTCTTTTTATAACTTGTATTGTACAATTTATCTTTTTTATTTATTTTTATTTTTTACTATTATATTTTAGAGTTGAATGCGGATTTGTTTTATAAAATATTAAGAGGGAAGTGGCTTAAAACTGAAAATGGATAAAAAATGGAATAAATTTTGTTGTAATCCATTCAAAAAGCAAGAACACTAGGTAAGTAAAAATTTAAGAAATGTTACATTGTGGATGACAACATTAAAATATGGCATTGAAAAGGACATAAAAATCTGCACTCATTGCCGCTTACAATTAGGCAAGGAAAAGTATCCCTCAAATTGTGAAAATGACATTGATACTAATTTTTCAGACATTCCAAATGATGACAATCCAAAACCAGGTTGTTGTAAAGGTGAGCCTGAATTCATGGATGTGGAATCTGGTTTTGATAATTTGAAAGCATCATTAACATCTATTGGAGAATCACCTATTATTAAAAGTAAATGTAAAAGTAGTAAAATTTACTTCTTTGGAGAAATTGTGGGGTATGTTGCTTGTGCCTATGAGAATGAGTGGTGGGTGGCATGTGTTTTCATAAAAGATCAGGTCGAAGAAGATGTTAAAGTTTCTTTCCTTCATCCAAGCGGACCTTCTCCGTCATTCACTTATCCCAGAAAATCAGACATTTTGACACTACCAAAATACTTTATTTTATGCAAACTACATCCAATCACTGCAACAGGCAGAACATACACAGTATCCAAAGAGAAAATATAAAGAGCAGGTCAAATTTTACGTAAGGAGAAAAAAACTTGTACTAAGATCTAAAAATTGAGCTCCACTGTGCCAAACTGAGTACGTAATTTGTTAAGTAAAAAGATTTGTTTATTAAATATCTAAAATTTATTATTTGTCTTTTAATAAAACAGGCTATTTTTAAAGTTTCCAATTTGTATTTGTTTCCATGTAAGTAACACTTCGGGATAAACTGTGCAGCATACCTTAAAGTATTTTTTTTATTACAGATTTACATGAACATTGATACAGAAAAATATTTTTTTCTGTATCTGTGACATCATAGGAGTACCATCCTAAAATTTGGCATAAAAGTTGCTAAAACGGTGTTAAACATAATATACTTTTTTCAAGAAAATCAAAAATTCCGATTTTGAATTTTTTAAAAATTTATATAAATGTTTTACAAAAAAAAAATAATAATAAGTAATTTGGTCATGTTATGTATCTTATGAAACACCATAAAAAACTGAAAAAAATGATGCAAATTTTAATTCTCTAGATCAAATAGTTTGGAAGTTACAACCGATTAAAAATTACAAAACTATACAAATTTCGTAAAATTTTCAAAATTTCAAAAATTTATAACTTTAAAACGAATTGTCGAAAAAAATAAACTTCACAATTTTAATCTCATAAGTAAGTACAATAAACTGGTAAAAATACAGTACAATCTAAAACATTAACATAATTTTTTTTTATTGGTTGATTTCATATGGAATTACTCTATAAGGCAAAAATCAAGCCCAGAATGCATGTGAAAAATGCTTATTTGCATATTTCTCGGAAACTGTTAGAAATATTTTAGTATCTTAACAATTATTATCAGAATAGTTAACCCATTAAAAAAAGAATTATTTTCAACTTTAAAATACAAAACTTGCATATCGCACCAGTTTTTTAAAATAACAAATTTTGTCTCATTTTATCACGAAGTTTAAGTCATCAAATAAAAATAATGTTTTCGTTCAAAAATTCCGGTATTGATACAAGAAAATCGTGCATCCTTTTTTGGAATTATAAAGTATCGTTAGACTTTTAAGGGTTAAATTAAAAGTATTCTTTCCTGAAACTTAATTAACTAATAAGGAAAAACGATGATGAAACGGAAATGAAAATTTTCATGAAAATTATAATGTGTAAACTTCATATGTACAGTCGTGAGTAAAAAAGTAAACACAACACACCTTACTAATTCTGCAAGACATTATAGTGTTATTATAAATGATGGGCCCATTTTCTAAAAATTATATTTATTAAAGTACAAATCCAAAATGAAAAATCTTTATACCGATGAAAAGAGCAAGTTTCAAAGTTTTTCTTTAAGACATTATAAATGTTCAATGTGTCCACCGATTGCTGCACAGCAAACATCTACGTATAGCCAAACTCGTTCCACACACCTTATGCTCCACAATAGCCATCGCACTCACTACTGACATCGAAACTAAATCGTGGTCTATTGCCGCACGACCTCTACCGGCTGCTTCTGGAACCATCATCATGCACTCAGTAATCCGTCAGAAGTGCACTCCCATCACCCGACACTCAGTAACAGTAGATGCGCTTTCTCGTGTGAGGGACGAGTTTGGCTATCGCGTAGATGTTTGCTGTGCAACAAACCGTGGGCACATTGAACATTTGTAATGTCTTTAAATAATAATAATAATAATAATAATAATAATAATAAAAAAAAAAAAAACCTTTCAAACTTCCTTTTTTTTTTATCGGCATGAAGATTGTTCATTTTCGATTTATAGTTTAAAAAATATAATTTTTTTGAAAATGGATCCATAATTTATAATAACCTTGTATTGTAGAAGAAAGTTACTGGTATTAAGTGATTAGAAATAAAGTCTACTTTTAAATGATGCGTACAAAATTTGCTTAGGGATTATATACGAATAAAAAGGAACTTTGTTTTTTCAATAGTGATACCCAAGTTTAGCATCATAAATAAACTCCAGATACTTCAATTAGCCTAAAAACAAATTTTCATTAAATTCTTATGATTAGATTCAGATAAATTAATTATTTTAAAATTATCATATTTTAGGGGCTGTATCCAAAATGCAGTTCGGTACTTGATTGTTGAAGTGCTACAGAATGACTATAATTTTTATAGTAACGTGTTAGTTCTTGCCAATACGAACATTTCACATGTTTAATATGTTTCAACTATTGCCAGCCAAATGTTTCAATAAAATAACTAAAATATATTTTTTTTCAAATTATGCTTTTCTGGATATTATACACGGACCCTTAAACCATCATTTTGAAAATTTTTACTCATGATTCGAAAATTACTTGGAAGAAGGGAGCAATTTGACACTTTAAGGGAGGGCAATTTCAAATTTGCAATTCAATTATTCACTGTTAAGGATTTTGGAAAAATAATCTTTTAGACTGAAAATAAAAGTAATACACGTAAAATTAAAACAGTAGTTTTCTTTAAAGTTGAATTTCATAAAACATCCGACTCGAAGAACAAAATCAACACCAAAATAACTGTACGATCAATCTTTAAAATTATTTTAATATCTTTACTTAAATTTTATAATTTGGCTGATTAATAATCTATTTTACAATTTTTCTCAACTTTTTAGAATTTTTATTAATGGAGCTTATTATTTCTTTTTGCTTTACTGTATATTGTATGTATGAAAAAAATAACTTTTTGTTAAACTACTTCAGTGTATTTGTACAAATCTAATTTTTACCGTCCTGAACATATTTAACCTAAAATATATTTGTAACACCCAAAATGTAGCACGATAAGCTTTATAAAATTTATAAATCCTAAAGAGTATCAGAAAAGAGGATGTGTAAAAAATAAATATTCGTGGCTTTAGTGCAGGCCTTCCTATGCAGAAAATGAATATAAAGCATTTGCAATTCAAATTTAAAAATCTGTTAATACATGACAGTCACTTAGGGGTAATTGAAAAGGAAAAAAAAAACATAAATATACTTAATGACAACTTAAAATTTATATAGATCAGACTCTTCAGAACCCTTCTTGTGTATTTTGTTATACATAGAAAGAAAAAATTTCACCATCTTTTAACATGTTACTAATGATTTATATCAATATCTTATTATGAATTTTAAATCTAAATGTGAGTCTCATCAAGTATTTCGCGAAAATAAAAATGCAAACATATGATATTTCTTAAATATTCAAATAATTTGGAAAGGTAGAATAAAAACTTTTTGACATAAAAGTGAAAATGTAAATTATGTTAAAAACACATTTATGAGATAATTCATCTCTTTGAAAGTTTTTAAAAAAGTGCAATTAATAGCTATTGTTAAGGCTCTGTCAAGTTTCTTTCAAGTGAATCGGGTTCACTTTTCAAATAATTAGATATATATGTTATAAAAAGTGTGCATACGAAGAGGAAGAGGAGGGGGGGGGGTCGCGATATTACAGTTGCTTCAGTGTGGCGTGGTCAATAAAAGGTGAGGAACCACTTCATTACACAATTGTATCATTAAAAGTTGTTATCTAGGCCTTGAATAGCCGATGGTATATAGAGTACGTTACCCCTGTCATTATTCAAGCCCAAAACTGTCTGTGGCTGTAAGGGTGACTGTCTCGGCTAATTACTGACGAATCATTATTTGCAATACTTTTATTTTCTGATATGGTAGGTACTTCCAGCGATCCTCAACACCTTTGCTGAATACCCGCAAAACCGAAATTCGAGTTAAGAGAAATTTATTCCAATCTCAGAAGGTTTTCTTGTTTCATAATAAGTTTATTCAAAATATGATGAAATATTTACAAATATGTGCAATACCAGACATTCTGGTATTTCCACTATGATTCAATTAATATAAAATTCCAAAGATCCATTAAATTCAACTACTCTCATAATAAACTAAACTAAAAACATTCCAAAACACTGGTCGTCAAGGCAACGAAACTAGTTGCCACTTAGCATAATATAAATACATTATAAATACATCGCTCGCTCGCAGACGAGAAATAAACGTCACTTTCATCGGAGGAGATTTCGCAACATCCTCCCCCCCGATGAATACATTCATCAAAATTAAATGCAAACAATAATGAACAATAATAAGGTAAATATATATAACAAATACAATTATTTTACTTACTTAGAGAAATCATAATATATTAATTAAAGTTCTAACTTATAAATCAGTTGTACGGGTCGTTTTATAAACGCTGATGCTGTCTTCAACATTACACTTTTGACCTTTTCATCTCGTCCCTTGAAAAGTTCGGTGATTTTAGCTAATTTCCACAAATGTCTCGGAACTTTGTCGTCACCTACTAAAACTACATCATTTACATTAAATTCACAATTTTCACTTATGGGATGTACATTATGTATACCTTTTAATTGGAGCAGATATTCTCCCTTCCAACGTTTCCAAAATTGGTTCAACAATTTTTCTCTATACAAATATCTTTTCAATAAAAATCCTTTTGAGCTGGAGAGAAGATCTGCTCATTGTTACGACCAGCCTGGTGGTGAGGTAAGGATGTTATCCTTTCCCCGATTAAAAAATGTGATGGGGTGAGATGTGATGGTTCTGAAGCATCGTTATATACATACGTAATGGGCCGAGAATTCAAAATTGCCTCAATTTCGGTGAGAATAGTTTGTAATTCTTCAAATGATAATAAAGCCCTCCCTAATATTTTCCTTAATATAATTTTAGTCATCTTAACCATCCTTTCCCAATAACCACCCCACCAAGCTGCTCTTTCAACAATATATGTAAATTTTATGCCCTTTTTTCCAAAGTAATTTTGGACATTTGGATCTGCAACGTTCGCGTAGAGTGTTTTTAGTTCATTTTCAGCTGCCTTGAAGGTTTTGGCATTGTCGCAGTTAACAGTTTTGCATATCCCTCTTCGAGAGACAAATCTTCTGAACGCCATCAAGAATTGTTCAGTGTGGAGACTACTAACGATTTCCAAATGGATGGCGCGAGTAACAGCACATGTGAAAAGTGCAATGTACACCTTGTCTTTGTCTTTAACATATAAAGGCCCTGCGAAGTCGATACCAGTAACTTCAAACGGTTTAGATTCATGGATTCTATTAAGTGGTAATGGAGCTATCACTTGACTGCCAGGTTTAGCTTTAATTTTTTTTAACAATCTTATCTTCTTCTTCTTTGGTATATTCTTGTATCGTATGCAAAGCTAACATTCCGTCTTTATGTGCTTGAATAAGTTCCTGTGAGTACAGCTCGGGATGATCATTCATGAATGTCAAAACATACGGATCAGCATCAGTCAGTTTAAATATTTTACCGGACGCTCGAATATGAACTCCTACATAGACATCATCCGCTTGGTAGTAAACTGGTCGGACATTTGGATCCACTTGCTTCTTATGTATCTTATCTTTTTTGTAGAAGAGTCCGCCAGGAAAACCTAAGTTTGGAACTGATTCTTCGTTAATGGATACAGAATCATCGCTCGGATAAAATGAGATCACAAACCGTCTGAGGTTATCATCCGCCATTAGAGAAACCAATCGAGCTTTAAATCTCAGTACAACTTGGTTGAAATGAAATTCCTTCCTGAAATCTTTTTTAACGGGCTTTGGAACTAAGGATAAGCAGTTCTGTAGTGAGTCGTCCCAAGCTCCTATTCCTGTATGAGGAGGAATAATCTTAGGCGGAAGCGGCTTCGGTTTTTCAGCTACTGCAATGCTTTCCATTTCTTCTACACCTAGATGGGTTTTGTAATTATGACGAGTGAAATGGTCGCAGTCATAAAGGAACATTTTCTTCCTGAAAACCAAGATGTCTTTTCCAATCCTGAAATTCTTTGGATGAAACCATTCTAGGTCTTCATCTTTGATTTCCATGTAACTGAATGGGATGTTTTCCGGTAATTCATGGCTGTCTACTGGTATTTTCTGTCGTTTTATTATTTTCAATAATGGACTCAATTCAATTTTAAGAGTGTCAGAAACATTATTCCAAATTAAACCCAAAATCTTTAAGGACACATTAAAAACAACAAAATCTTCACGACATTCTAGGTTATTATTCTTCCATTGTTCAGTTAAATTTGGCGAATTAGAAGTCCATCGCCTTAAATTCATGTTGGCTGCCTTTAAAATAGATAAGGCACCTTTAGTTACCGTAATGGCTTCTGTAACAGTGTCCGTTCCATTAATTAGGTCGTCGACATATAGTTCTTTCAGAATATTATATGCCTTTAGATTCGAAGTTTCTGACATCACGGCCACAGAAATCGAGATCTGCCCCACCCTTATACAATAGAAACTGTAAAAATTTCCTATCTTCCTCTATAATACCGACCTCAAGAAAGGCTCTTTGTATGTCCGCGCAAAAAGCAATTCGATGATAGCGAAATTTTAAAATAATTTTAAGTAAATCTGGATCAAGATTGGGACCACTATCTAAACAATCGTTAAGAGATTGTTCATGTTTATCCTTGGAAGACGCATCGTATACAATCCTAACTTTAGTACTTTCTTTAGATTCGCGCACTACTGCATGGTGAGGCATAAAATATCCCTTATCTTTATCAAGTTCAGATTGACATTCAACTTGTTCAATTATACCCTCTTTTAGCTGTTCCTCAATAATATCCTTATATTTAATGTACAAATCAGGATCGCGGCGAAATTTATTGCATAGGCTCATCAAACGCCGTTCTGCAATCTCATAATTACTTTTAAGCTCCTTAAAATTTTCCTTCCACAACAGCCTAGTTTCATATCTGTTATTTTTATGTAAGGTATTTTGTTCAAATTTATTGATAATGTCTAAATCTGATCGCGACATTTCCTTATCTGGTTTTATTCCTATTGCCTCCGATTCCCATAAATTTTTAACTCTCTCATATTCTAACTCTTCCCTCATAACAATCGCATGATTTACCAAAATATCTTTAGATTCCGAATTTCCTTCCCAACCTTGAACTACAAATCCGAACAAACTCTCTGTTGCAACTAAACATCTACTTAATCTAACAATTTTATCACACAAAACTTCCCATATATAGTCTGAACCGATCAAAATGTGTATATCTTTACTAGTTGCATTATCAGATAATTTAATTCCCTGACGCAGTGCAAGATTCTTAACCCATTGAGAAGGAATTTCAATTTTTCCATGCGTAATCTTATCAATCACCACGGCTTGTATTTTGATGGATTTATGAGAATCTGTTGTATTTTCCAATTCAATTTCCACTATATCATAACACTGAATTGATTTAGTTTGTTTATCTGCAAAGGAATGAATTCGAAATGTTTCCCTTTTTATGATCTTTAAACCTAACAAATCCACAATCCGTTTTTCAACAAAAGTCCGATTCGATCCCCCATCTAACAAAACACGAACAATTTTAGATTTTTTGTTTCCCTTTGCTATTGCATTAAGTGTCTGCAACAAAACAGGAGAACATTCTTTTCTTTCCCTTTTATTTTTGAAACATCTGGTGGAAGCTAATGACGTCACAATATCTGGCGTCGAGTCAGAATTTTGATCATCCGAATTAGTTTGAACGGAGGAAAGCGATTTGTCGCAAATTAATTCATTGTGACGCAATTTACAAATTTTACATAACTGATTCCTTTTAAAACAAAATTTAGCGATGTGTTTTCGTTTAAGGCAAATAAAACAACGACCATTACTTTTAAGAGAATTTTTTCTTTCATTTATTGTCAGAGGACAGTTCATACTTGCGTGATTCTTATCAAGACAAAAAATGCAAGTTTCATTCGTAGCAGTCGTTAAGACAGCGGCTGAAGAAAGCCTTGTGTTATCATTTCTTTTCTGATTCAAATAATATTTATTTTTACTGTTTTGAATTATTTCCTTATTACGGAATGCTGATTCATTTGCATTCCCACCCTTAGAATTAGCTAACAATAACGATGTTTCCCGACATTCTACCCCCTTCCTCAAAAATTCCATTAAATTCTTAATATCAAATAATTCATTCGTTTCCCGATTCCTATTATAACTCAAACTTAAATCTTCGGGAATTTTCTGTAAAATTACCGGACATAACAAGTTACTGTATGTTTCAGTTGCAACATCAAGCGATTGTAGTGATCGGATCTGTACTTCAATCGCGTCATACATTTTTCTTAACCCTACTACATTCGAAGAATTCCTTACAGATTCCGTAAGCAAAAGCTTGTTCATATGGGAACTAATTATTAAATCCGATCTCCCAAATCTACTTTTGAATAATTGAATTGATGAATCATAATTCTCATTCGTTAACGAAAAGCCAGAAACAGCACTTAATGCTAATCCACCTAAATACGTCTTTAAATAAGTGAATTTCTCGATTTTACTCAATGAGTCGTTGTTATGAACAGCAACCTCATATGAGTTCCAAAAATCTAGCCACTGACTACAGTCCCCATAAAACTTAACTATACTCAATTTTGGCAATTTAATTGTTCTGGTTTCGTTATGCAAGATCGCGTGTGAAAGATCATTGTTACATATCGCTGGCTTATCCTTAGATGTAGTATCATTAGATTTAATGTCGTTTTCTTTTATAAAACGCGTCATTCTACCTCGATATTTAACTATCTTTTCTATATATTCTTCACAACACGAAACTTTATTTTCAACCTCTTTAATATCCGTGAGCTCAAAAATTTCTTTATCTAGCTCTTTTAGTTCCGAAAATTTTTCATTTATTTGTTCCTGACAATCTTTAATTTCTTCTATTTTCAAAGAAATTTCCATTTCATTATTCTTCAAAATAGATTCAATTTTAGAAATTAGTTTCGTTGTACTCCCTCGAACGGAAGTACGTTTCTTTTTTATTTTTTCCAGATCCATACTCAAAATGATATAATAAAATATTTCCTAGTATAATATCATTAAATATTTCCAAACGAAACTAAATTTCAATAATCATCTATTCTTAATCCGAGATTAAAATAATTAATTTATCAATTTCGGAACTAAAACAATAAATTTCATAACGAAACCAAAACATTCTATTTATTTATTTTCAAACAAAATTCCATGCAAATTTATAAATTAATAATCAAATTGGTCTTACCTCAATTTCTCGTGGCCGCGAATTTCAAACCCGTCAGATTCGCCAGATAAATTCTTGTATCTGTTCTCATTATTTCCAGAGAAAAAAAAAAAAAAATTCATATTCCTTAATGCGTGAAATGGCGTTTCATAAACAGCTATATTCTAGCATAAACGATCAGGTCTTGGGTCACCATGAAGAGAAATTTATTCCAATCTCAGAAGGTTTTCTTGTTTCATAATAAGTTTATTCAAAATATGATGAAATATTTACAAATATGTACAATACCAGACATTCTGGTATTTCCACTATGATTCAATTAATATAAAATTCCAAAGATCCATTAAATTCAACTACTCTCATAATAAACTAAACTAAAAACATTCCAAAACACTGGTCGTCAAGGCAACGAAACTAGTTGCCACTTAGCATAATATAAATACATTATAAATACATCGCTCGCTCGCAGACGAGAAACAAACGTCACTTTCATCGGAAGAGATTTCGCAACACGAGTGTAATGGAAAAATGCGCTTTTCTCAAAAACTATGTGACCTAAGATCATCGCTATAGTTATCCCGCAGCGTTTAACTTAACATCTAATTCCTCTAATTTTTTCATAATTTTGGTTTCACTAGATTCAAAAATAGATGGGAGGAGGGGGGGGGGACGCGTTTTTGCATTACGTTTTCGATGATACCTCTGCAAACATAATACCTGAAATTAAAGAGATGTATTTTGGAGTTCAGCTTTATGAAAGCTTTAACAGGATACCCCCAAATGCTATACAGAGAGGAGATATTTTTTTCAAGCAACTTAAGCTCCTCTATATGTCCCCAAAATATTTTTTGTGAACGTTTAATAATGTGTAAATATGTATGCCTATAGTCTTTATTACTTCACTCAATTTGAACTTTCCACGATCTATAGTTTACGAGTATAGTGGCAGATGGACAGACAGATGGTCAGACATACACAGGAGTGATCTTATAATAGTTGCGTTTTTTACTTTTAAGTACCAGAACCCTAAAAATAGAGTATAATTGTAACGATTTGACATATAGTAGTTTTTGAATAATTGTACAGATAATATTTATGTTTTTGACACATTTGTATTTCTACGTCGAGCTGTGCTTTTTTAAACATAATAAATATTAATGTCAACATACTACATATAATAAATTGTGTTCAATCTTTCAGATTTAGATATAATCTTTTACTAATTAAAACTTTTAAAACGATGAAATTGTTGAAACAATTATGTGTCAAGTTGTCACATAAAGTTTTATTTTTACATTTAATTATTTTTAAACATTTAAAGGGTAAATATTTAAACAACTTAAGAAGCTGAGCTTTGTAATTTTCTATATTTTAAACAAACGTTTTCGCTTTGAAGGCGAGATTTATTCTGTAATATGAAGGCAAATTGATGTCAAAAACAGGAGTAAATAAATAAAATTTTAAGGAAAGACTAGTTAAAGGATTACTGTTCGTATTGGTTCAGGTACAAATATAAAGAGTATAAAACATTGAGTAAGATAGCTTACAAACATAAATGCGTTTATTTTGCAAAGATATACACAGGATATTTTAAGAAAAATATTGGAAGTATCTCTTTCTTTATTTATCATAAGAAGTAAAAAAGTATGGCAAAAATGCCAACATTTATCAGTGTCATGGAAATAATGAAAGTGACACAGAATGAAAAGATTTTCTACTTCAAAAATCTTTTCGCCTTCCGAAGAAAAAAAAGAGAAGTTTCCTCGTAGAAGCATGAAGATCGAAATGTCGCTTTCAATCTTTCATGAATTTCATTCTCATGTATCCACCCTTAGGTGTGTAGTGTGCCTTCGCTGAATGATGAAATTCCTTCAGTTACGTCGCTTTATAACAAACTATTTGGAACACCAATAACAAAGAAACTTGACAAATAACAGATATCGATCATGATATCACATGTGGTAAAAAAAAAAAAAAAAAAAAAAAAAAAAAGTTTAAATGTTTGAAAGCATTTTCCCTATAACATTATACCCTGAGGGGCTATCGTTTTCATTTATGGGATGAGTATGAGATAAAAACTTTTTTTTTTAACCCATTCGGGTCTGGCGTACTATTAATAATACATGTCTTTTCACTGAGTATTATTCTGCCTTAACCCCTTAGGGACGAGTGACATGTATACGTGCCGCAAAAAGGCTTAAGAATCCTTGTTTATCCCCACCGGTAAAATTTTACTGCAAAATTTGCCTTACTTAATCAGAGCATTTTTTTCGATTTGATAAAGCACAAATTTCTGTTTTTAAAAACCGGTGACAAAACATTAAAAGTTTCGTAAAATGATCCCGTCGCGAAGGGGTTAACATTTACTACTTTTGTTATTATCTACATGTAGTAATGACAGTGTATGCCTATGCATTTCTTAATATGACTTCATTTTTTTTTTTTTTTTCACATTTAGTATTTATAATGACAACAATAGTTTGATTATTTCTTTTTACATCGTTAGCAATTCTTTTATTCTAAACACATATTTTACTCTTTAAATTAAAAATATTGGTTATTTTTCTAAAGGAACGGCCCGTTCGAACTTAGGAAATTGATTTTTATTATTTAGTTTATTTTAAACAAATGTTTTCGTTTTGAAGATCAGATTGATGTCGAAAACAGAGTAAATAAATAAAATTTTGAGAAAAGACTAGTTAAAGGATTACTGCTCGTATTGGTTCAGGTATAAACATAAAGAGTATAAAATATTGAGTAAGATAACTTACAAACACAAATGAGATTTTTTTTTTTTTTTTTTTTTTTTTTTTTTTTTGGCAGGAATATAAACAGGATATTTTAAGAAAAATATTGGAAGTATCTCTTTCTTTATTTATCATAAAAAGTAAAAACGTATGGTAAAAATGCCAACATTTACCAGTGTCATGGAAATAATGCAACTGACACAGTATGAAAAGATTTTCTGCTTCAAAAATCTTTTCGCCTCCACTGTCGGAAAAATTCGTCAATATACACTAAATTACCCTTTTTTTTCACAAATAATTTCCGTACTTCTAGACAACATATTTGATCTGTAAATTCATTCCGAACGTCTAAAAAAGAGGAAGAGATTCCGTTTATTCCTAGCACGCATGCGTATTGGGCCAATTAGTAATTAATTGGAATTTATTTTTTAAATGAAAAACAAAAAACTTTATAGATTAAGATGTCTAATTTATTTTAAAAAGACAAAAATGATTTCGAATTAAAAAATAAATAACAGTTATTCTCTTCATTCATTCAAAAATATACACAATTTATTATTTAAAGTTGGACAAGTTGAATAAAGTTGAATTTACAAAGTTATTTATAAATAAATATTCACATTTAAAATATACTTTAAAGAACGCATTTAAAAGATATTTTAATTAAAAAATTGTATGCAAAAAAAATCGATATTGCTCAAATAAAATCTTATCGAATAAAATTAGAACATCCATATCTTACCTCTAGTAATCTACATAAATATATTTTAAATTCACATTTTTATGCTATATTAATACTAACGTATAAAAACTCCAGGCACAATCTCATTAAAGACGAAATCTTCCAGAAATTAACTTTAATTAAGAAATTAACAAAAATAAAAGAAATTAACAAAATTTAAAGAAATTTATCCAGCCACAGCTATCTGAAACGAACGCATTTGCTTCAAAGCATTCTGCTGTTGTACAATCGTAGCCCTGTGCTAGCGCGTTAATCCCAACGTTGGGGTGTCTGGTTCGATCCCCGTCTCTGCCGCTTTTACTTTTTCCAAACTTTCGTGAATTCATGGATATTTTACCTCTTCGAATGGAGGATTAATAAACGGATATCCGTCAGTTGAAAGAAATTTACCGACACCAATGATGACAGTAGATTTTCCGTGAAAAGAAAAACGTTTTTTTGAGAGTGTTCCGAAGGAAAAAAAAGAAGTTTCCTAGTAGAAGCATGAAGATCGAAATGTCGCTTTCATTCTTTCATGAATTTCACTCTCATATATCCATCCTTACGTGTGCAATGTGTCTTCTCTGAATGATGAAATTCCTTCCGTTACGTCGCTTTATAACAAACTATTAGTGGCACCAATTCCAAGGAAACTTGACAAATAACAGATATCGATCATGATATCACACGGGGTAAAAAAAAGTTTAAAAGTTTTAAAGCATTTTTCGTATAACATTGTACCCTGAGGGGCTATCGTTTTCATTTTGGGATTAGGA
Source organism: Maratus speculifer (assembly GCA_964019185.1). Taxonomy (NCBI): domain Eukaryota; kingdom Metazoa; phylum Arthropoda; class Arachnida; order Araneae; family Salticidae; genus Maratus; species Maratus speculifer. Next base: position 187,754,919 of record OZ025299.1, read on the forward strand.
CGAGATAAAAACTTTTTATTAACCCGTTCGGGTCTGGCGTACCATTAATAATACATGTCTTTTTACTGAGTATTATTCTGTCTTAACATTTACTTTTGTTACTATCCATCTGTAGTAATCACAGTATATGTCTATGCATTTCTTATTATAATTTCTTTGATGTTTTGACATTTAGTAACAAGTTGGGAATTGCACGTCCAACGTGGCTAGTGAGGTGCGTTCGCACTATAAATATTTTTATAAATATTCAGATTCTGATGTAATAGCTGTTAAATTAATATGTAAAAATGCATGAAAACAAAATACGATACGATTATATATCAATTATAGAGCAATCCAACTAAATTATTGCAAGTTAGAGAACGGACAGACAAACCGAATTCTTAAACATTTTCAGCTATGTTGTAAAGTGTTAAAATGCTTAATAGATTGAAATTTGACTTTCAGAAATTTATACCCAATAGGCGGTAGCATATTTTAATTCTTTTGTACAGCCGTGTATTTTATCTACTATTTTAAAAAAAGTATGGACTACTAGTTAGCAAAAAATTAATTAAGAATAAAAAATGTTTAAATCTAGTGAAATCAAACTTCCAGAGATTATCTTCCATAGACAGCCATGTATCTAATTGTTTGTTTAGCCCAGAATATCATTTTTCTACATTTTATAAATATATCTTGGTTTATACTAAACGCAGTTCAGCGTAAAAATGCATAACTTATTTAAAAACCACCTTTAAGTTACTTTTGTTCATATTCTGTATCCTGTGCAGTTTCTGTTGTGTTACCCTGTATATGATCTACAGCATTTATACACACAACGCAATATGAAAAAAATTAGTTAAACTTAAAAACTCATATCACAATTAAAAATGAAATTTTAGCAATCACTCAGTAATATACAGTATTTCGATTGCAATATAGCATCCGAAATCTTTTCTATGCCCCTGTAAGTACTATGCACTTTCTATGACACAGGATTTAACTCATAGTAAAACTCAGCAACGTATGCCAATTTCATTATACGTGAAATAATTTAACATGATTAAAATACGCCGAAAACAAAGTCACACCCTATACCATTATGTAATGAAGTTCTTTTCAGTGGCCCTGTAAACGATTAATAAACATTATTTCCATCGCATATCATAACTGATTGTATATTTTACTAAACTTCAGTAAATGGCATTCCAATTTCATTCTGTTTGAAAGCCTCTAACACCATTTAAATGCACTTTGACATTTTTTCCCCATTGGTCATAATGTAACTGAAAAATTTGATCGTCCCTGTAATTAAATTATGCTTCCGATTTTTATAAAATTTGAAATGATTCGAAAAAATTTTGGAGTAATTATACATTTAAAATTTCAAAGCATTCGGTTGCGTAGTTCTTCCTGTGTTATACGCGGACGGACAGACGGACCGAACGACGACTATAGGTGCTACGTATTTATATAATTACGAACGCTCCTAGTAATAATAATAATTATAATTATTGTTTGCTTACTTCTCTTTGCATCGTTGTCAATTCTTTTATTATAAACATATGTTTCACGCTTTAAATTAAAAATATTGGTAATTTTTCTGAAGGAATAACATGTGATAAAATATAAAAATACTAGAAAGTTGTAATGTCTGTTAAATTTTGTTATAATTTAATATTTTCCCAACACCTCCGAAAACTCTTTTTTAGTATATTTTCATATGCAAATGAATTGAGTAGTATGCAAAATAACAACATTCGTTGGATATCAGTCAATGGAATATTTGTTAAACTACAGTAAATATATTTGGATAGCTAGTACTAATATTATTAACGTAAATGTAATTTTTCTCTCAAAATTGAAAAAATTCGGACCCGAAAGCGTTAAAATGCATGGGGAAGTTATCTAAAGCGCTATTTGAAAATTCCTATTTGAATATTTAACATATCACCAATGGCAGTGCGTTTCAGAATATTATATAAACAATATATCTTATCAGCTAACTGACTATTCATAAACTGAGAGGCAAGCTAAAATAAACAATGCTAATAATAATTAATACTAACATGACTAAAATATGATTTTCTTTAAAAATAATTAGGGCGATAAATGACTCATATTTTAAATAATGTAGTATCTGCTTTTTTTTTTTTACTGTGTATAATTTTCCGTAAGCAATGATTTAAAATGCATTTCACGATACTGACGACTTATTTGCATGCATCCGTTGTAGATATTCATGAGAAGAAATTCATAAAAAGCCGATATTTCTCATATACTATTAGAAATATATTATAGATAGCGAATTTATAAGTTTTTTTTTTTTTTTTACTGGAAGACAGTATTTACAATATGGATCTCTTTTCATTTATATCTATATTATATATATATATATAATATTTCAGTTTTAAAATCACGAAAAATCTTAAATAGAAACTAAAGCATTGAAAATGCATTCCGTTTTGCACGAATAATCCTTTTTCATCAAACTAAAGCATCCAATGATACTGCAAGAGCAGACCTTAAAAAAAAGAAAGAGTTCTAGAACATGGTGAAGGAGAAAAAAACCCGAAGAAAAGAAAAAATAAATAAACAAATAAAAATAAAATAAAATAGCTTATCAGCGAATTGGTCATAATTGCGCCATCAGGTTGTATAAGTTATACAGGGTGAGTCATAAATATCGAGACAATAGGGTATCTCCTTAAATATTGCCCCTAAACCCATACTTCTAGTTACAAAAATTCATACAAAAAGGTAAAATTTCTGATAAGTTGCAACTCCATGGGAGGTCTATTTGAAAAATTACGAAAATTAAATTTTTATATGGTGCTGTAGGATAAAAATTCCAATTAGAAAAACTTTCCTTGTCCAGTCCTGAATTAGACACAAAAAATTGCATCTTCATTTCTTCAAAACTCCCAGAGTTATAGCCGTTTAAATAATTCATCAGGTTTTAAGGGATTAGACACAAATTGAAATGCATGCTATTCAAGAAACAATGTTATTGTAACACTTCTAGAAAAATGTAAAAAATCTATCTTTTGAGTTAGAATTTCGATTATTTTTTCTTTTTTTGAGATGGTTAGCCGTATAAGAAAATCATACCATAAAATTTCTCATAAAATTTATAAAAATTTCAAATGATTAGTACTAATTTAGAGGGGACAATTTAAAATCCTTATAACTCGAAACGTTATTTATCGGATTTCCGTTTCTTTCCATTTCATTAAAGATGAAAAACTAATTTTAGTTTTGTTCCTGGGTTTTTTTTCAATATTAATTTTAAAACTATAAAAAAATATTTAAAAAATGATATAATTAAAAAAAATCATATTTTCAAAAGTTAATATATATATATTTTTTAATTTGCCGAAACAAAACTAATGTAAAATAATCAAAAATAACATGTTTCATATTTTTGCAATTTTTTTCTTCAAGAATTCGAGACTTTTAATAATTTAAAGACGAGAAATTGTGGGGGGGGGGGGGAAACTCATGATGCGGAAGAACGTATTTAAAGTGTTAAATAAAATCTGGTTCCTAATAAAATGTTTAAAGGCTTTTTAAAAAATTGAAAATGTAAAGTAACTCCACCTTTCTGTAGCTCAATTTTCCGATTGAGTTTAATTTTTCTCATTTCCATATCCTTTCTGTGCTGCTTAAATGTCCGTAAGTTATTTAAAACAATGCTTTTTCTAAGATGCGGTTTAAATATTTTTTATAAATTTAGCTTTCACAACTTCAGGCTTTTTATCGCCCTGGACAGGCTGTTAAAAAATCTGTATTCAGGGTATCAGTATTCGTCTGTATTCAGTTCTTGGGCCCAGGCTGGCCCAAGACCGAGACGTTATTTTTTTCTGAAATCTCACCCGACTGGGCCTAACGTATTTTTCATACAGAAGGGGGCTGCTTCCTTCTTCTTAGGTCTGCACTGGACGAAATTTTCAATCCCGGTCTCGACACAATCCGTATTAAAATCACTATCTCTGACTGACATAATACGTACATAAAATAAGTAAAATTTGGCTCAGTCAAAATTTTTAACCATACCGTAGTAAAATATTATGTCAAAATTCACGGCTGAGTCCAGCTATGATTTAAACTTTTTTCCAGGCCGGTCCGGGTTATGATTTTAACATTTTTCTAGGCCGGGCCGAACTTTTTTTCCTATGGGTCGGTTTGGAACCGGAACCAGATATTTCGACCCATGCAGACTCCAGTGCAGACTATCAACATATTTTGAAAACAAGTTTTGCTTTAAATTAATACGCTGGTTTTTTATGTCCAAATAAGAGGCACTGTCTTAAATCGATATTTAATAACGGGAAATTTGTGGACGATCTCTCAGCTGCTTTCAAAATGAGTTAAAAACTCTTCGTTTATAGGCACGGTTAAGTGGTGTAAGTCACGAATTTTGGAGAATTTTGGATTTTAATATCTCTGTGAGGTTTTTAGATACGGGGACGAAATTTTTTTGTTCATTTTAGGAATGGATAAGGAATAATTTTCTAATTGCGAATTTTGCCCTACGGGGGCTGTATAAAAATTTAATTTTCGTATTTTTTCAAATAGACCCTCCATGGAGTTGCAACTTATCTCATCAAAAATTTCACCTTTTTTATGAAATTTTCAAATGGAAGTATCGGTCTAGAGGCATTTTTTAAGGAGACAGCCCATTGTTTCGATATTTATGACTCACCCTGTATAAGGCATACAAATTCTCTTAAATTCAATTCTGAACACATTTAGAAGAGGGTCACGTATATAAGATGAATTTTGAATACCAAAAAACTCGATACTTCTAGTACGATACTACGATTTATACTACGATATAAATAAGTGGAAATTTTGATTATAATCCTGTATTTTTTGCAGTGCCAATACCGCAGGTTATTTCATGTAATAGATAAAAATCGAGCGGACAAACTGTCAATGTACGGCACGACAGCATTTAAAATAGTTTTTTTTGTAACCTGTTCACTTGCAGTCTACCCTTCTTGGAAGTAATTATAATTTATCATAAATATTTCATATTATTATTGAATGTTTTTATAGTTACGCTTTTTTTGTTGAAAACTAATAAACTAATTCAGATAATAGAAGTTCAATAAGCTAAAGTATAACTAGAACATTAACAAACTTTTTCCATTGATTATAAAATTTTAATACTTCATTCAATGCATACCTTTCTATTTTTTGTCAAATTCTTATGAAAATGAATACCATCGTAATGCGAAATTTGGTTAAAAATAACTGATTATAATGAAAATGATGCATTAAAATATTTATCTAATTTGAAGTAATTTATAAATGCGTCTTAATACAGACATTTTTCAATATTTTGGTTGAAAATAAAGAAATTTCTTTGGACCCCATATATCGCGTCTTTATTTTACATTAAGTTTAAAGAAATGCATTGAATATTTATTAGTTTCTATTCAAATCTTGGTTTCTCTGGATTTATTAATTCACCAAATTTCATGTAAAGAAGCAAAAGCGTATCAAAAGTTTTTTAGTACAAAAATATTTAATGATCAATTACAAAGAAATATATTTATAAAACCCATACAAAAAAGATAAATAATAATAATAATAAAACAGCGTTATTTTGTCTTTAGTAATAAAGTAAAGAATCTTAATTATAGTCCGAGCATTTTAGGCATCAATATGAAATTAATTAGAAACACAAATAAATTATTCTAATTTGTTATACGCAATTGCCATAATTGCTTTCCCCATAATTATAGTAATTAATTAAAAAGTCAGAAAAAGTTTAGTTTAAAAGTAAGACATGGTTTTTAGTTATTTTATTAACCATGATTTAGAGCTTTCACCTTAAAAGAAAAAATAAAATACAAAAAGGGAAGTCTTTTAAAAAATCTGTAGTGTTTGGGATTTTCTTAGAGTTAGATAAACTATGTGCATGAATTGCATTAAATAATTTAACCATAACTTGAAATATGTGTTAGTGTTTCAAATTTTTGTTGAATTTTGTAGGCGTAAGTAGGCATAAGTAAGGTTATCAATAATTATTATCAATATATTATTATTATCAATAGCATAGTAATAGTATTATTATAAATATATTATTTAGTATAAGAGGAAACATATAGCGCAAAATACGATATCCAGTATGTTGGTACAATGTAAAAGCATACAAAAGTTTCTTTATGAAGGAAAGTGTAATATAACCACAAATGGAAAATACATTAACCTCTTCAAATATACTGAAGTATACTGAATAAGTATACTGAAGTAAGTATACTGAATAGCGTTCTTCATATTTAGAAACCTCAGAAACTAATATATTTTCGTGATTTAAAGAAGAATTTATAACAGATTTTTTTTTCTTTTTTGCTGTCGATAATTGTTAGAATCGATAATGTATTTATGATGATATTAATATACCGGGTGTCCCAAAAATGACTGATGGATTTTAAAATTCAATAACTTGCAAACGGTGACAGCTATTTAAAAATTTTTTACAGGAGAGTTATGTATAATGTCAGGAGTTTTTTACCGTAATTTTTTATTTTAGTTCGCATCCCAAACAATAGGTGGCGCTGACGGCGATTGAAGGCCAGGTGATCAGTGCTGAGTGAAGCATCGACCTGGCCTTCAATCGCCGTCAGCGCCACCTATTGTTTATGATGCGAACTAAAATAAAAAATTACGGTAAAAAACTGACATTATACATAACCCTCCTCCAAAAATATTTTAAATAGCTGTCACAGTTTGCAAGTTATTGAATTTTAAAATCCATCAGTCATTTTTGGGACACCCGGTACAAGGATAAAGACGGAGTGTTTAAGGACACATGGAACATAATATGGTTCAAAGTTTTGAGTTTTTAATTACCAACCTAAAAAATAAAGCTGAAAGTTCATGGTGCTAAATGATTATGGATGTAAAACAATATGGTGCAGAGGGGTTTTAAAATAATATATTTTAAGCATTGCAGATGTGTATATATGCTTTGCCTATTTTAATGTGTTTTTTTATGCTTTGGTACACTTTTCTAAAATTCTATTTTAGGTAAAAGTTGACACTTTCCAAAATTGTGTAACTAGTTTGTTTCTTTAAAATATCTAACATTATAGTTCTGACTGTTTTTTTTTTTTTTTTTTTTTTTTTTTTTTTTTTTTTTTTTTAACTAACGAAAAAATGTGATTAAAATTTTTAGGATTTTCAAAGTTTTTTAGTAAAAGATTTTTAATTTTATTTTTTTAAGCCAAAATGAAAATTGCTTCCTTTTATTAACAAATAATATGTTTTCTGACACAACCACAAATTTTAAAATGTAATTCAAAAGACTTTAAAAAAAGTGTACCGAACATACATAGTGTTCAAAAAGTTTCCTAGAGATATTAAAAAGTTAATTTGTTTTTGAAAACTAATTAATGCATGAAATTCATTTCCTATCATTTATACACTATAATGTATACCTTTAGTGTATTTTTTTTTTATTTCTATCTCTTTTTTGAAGTAATGTATCAGATATTTTGCAAAAACTGCTTTATTTTACTTGCAAAGATATTCCATGAGCCCTTAAGCATACCCACGAAAAATTTTGGCATCAAAAAGACACTAATAATGCGATTTTACCACACTTTCTCTTAAAATTAAACTTATTCAAATACAAAGAAAAAGCGAAAATTAAATCGGGGTTGGATTATTATTGCTCATTAACATATATAATTCTCAATTAGCATAGAACATTATTTTCATCGTGTTTTTAAATTTCTTAAATTTCATTGAAACGTAATATTTTATAAATCTTTATATTCAACCAATTTTTAATTCTGAAATGGAGAAATTGAGATATATGTAAATAAGGATACTTATGAAGAACTATAAAACTGAATATTCCCTTGTCTGAAAGAAATTATTATAACATAAAATATTGTTTGCAATACATATTTTTTTTGTTTTTTGAAAATTTCTATTAAGTACAAAATAAATCTGTTTAAAATAAAGAATGGAACAATAGTACATTACTTTATTCAAACAAAAGTTGTTCATTTATTATAAATGTAATTGATGCCTAATTAACTATATTATGTTGAGTATTTGCAAGAATTCTTAAATAATTTAAAAGTTTTTCTTTTAATATCTTTTGATGATCTTATTAAATTAGATACAAAATTAAATAAATCAAATCAAATTAAAGAACTTTTATGTAGTTTTTCAAAATTTTGTGTTTTACCAAAAGATAGTCTATTAAGTTATAGATATTTTTTCCTAATTATGCAGATACATTTTACTTTATTGCATAATTAGTGTAGAAATGAAATGTGAAATTACACGTGAAATTAACCGATGAAATTGAACAAATACTCTTCTAATTAAATATGTGTGAAGTTGTATTTAGTAATGATATAAGGGCATTTTTATGTACTGCTAAATAGATATTATTTTAGAAACTATTCATAAAAGCATAAAAAATCCCTCAATAAATTTTCGACTCATTTTTCATAAATTCCAGTAAACTCTGTATTGTACATTAGCCTCAAAATGCTAGAATTCGAATCATTATTTGCGAATGACTTGCAAACAAATATGTATAATAAATGTAAGCGTAGTTTGTTTATGTGTTCCATTATAACTCCGCAACCCACCTCCACAGCCCCATGAAGGTTTTATGATAATGTAGCCCTACATCCCCCATCTATCAAGAAGGTTTCGGTTTGGAACTGCAGGAGCTGGATTGCAAATGTGGGTGTGGTGTCAAAAGGAATCATCGTACCAATGGACTTCCTATGAGAAACTGATGAAGTAGTTGGGAATGGAGTGTCAAAGTACCCGAAATTGGTCAGGATGTTCCTGAATGTACTACAATGTTTCAAAATATTCGAGATAGTTGAGATCTATTCCAGAATCTTCCTCAAGGTTCGAGAAGGGCTCTAAAATGTTCCAGATTTTTCTAGAATATTCTAGAATATTTTAAATGTTCGAAAATGTTCTAGAATGCCCCATAAACTTCTGAACTTCGAGTTCTTGGAAAGTTCAAGAATGCTATAGAATGTTCTAGAGAGCTCTAAACTATCGAAGGAGTTCCTTTTCTGGAAGGTTCGAGAACGTTCTATAATATTCTAGAAACCGAGAATTGAAGTCCGGAATCTTCAGGAGCATTCTCGAATGTTTAACTATCCTTTTCTGGTGGGATACGTTCCTGCTAAGAAGGGATATATAGACGATACGTCAGTATAGTTTTGGAAATCAATTACAGCGGATCAAGGAAAAGCAAAAGCGATAGAAAGGGAAATAAATTGCAATGAAAATTTCAAACGTAATGCGTGAAACTACGAGTGTTGTTCAATAAAGAATAATCAGATTTTTTTAATCAGCTTATTGAGCATATAATATATTGTAATATTTTTATTCATTTATTTCCAGTAGTATGTCAGTGATATCTATGAGTGTTGAGACACTTTTAGTATTGCTTATGGGAATGATGGAGGCAACATAAGAGCAAGTATGCTCTTGCCTGATGAAAAATTTCCTTTAATCTGAATAAGTCATTAATCGAAGCTTATTGCAATTGACAATTCATCTCATGTTTATGTAACATCCCCTTGAATGTCAAACAACTTCCGGGCGACAGCCTGTTATTCAGCTATGAAGAGTCTTGTATTTCAAGTCTCACAAATACATCTCACTTTGACTTTTCTGTTACCAACGTGTGGGTGACATTCCAGTTTCACTGCAATATTTTTAAGAATTCTCATACCTAACGATCTTCTCCGACTTAATAGCGACAGTATTAAGTTGGCTTCAGTAAGCTAAGATACAGAACTTCGTGTCCATCATTTTTTCAAAATAATTGTCTCTCTTGTTCTTTAAACAACTCAAAAAATCATGTAACTGTGCTACGCGCAAGACCAGTCTTTCTACAAGTCTCCTATTGCATACTCTTTGACTGACAATTTCTGGTTGTGAAAGAAAATTTCCTGCAGCCAAGATGATATTTGCTCATTACGTGGATCCTTCATAGTTGTCTTTGGAGATGTTGAAAGTGTCGTACCTTAAATGGCTGTCATTTACTTAATATTGGAAATAAATGAACAAAAAATTACCACGTATTCATTACACATTAAGGGGGCTCAGAGGTTGATCGATACGGAAAAACATGCAAACAGAGCTCTCGCTTCGAGTCCATATAAGAACAGAAGTATTCAATGTAGTTAATTTAAACTTTCTGATATTTTAAAGGTACGTTTGTAGTCTTATAAAATTATAAAATGAAGTACTTAAATGTAATATAATAAGAAATATAGCAAAATTTATGTAACACAATTTTCGAAAAAAAAATTATGTGTTATATCACCAACGCCAAGATATCTTAACGTTGAATTGACATAAGAACCTAATTTTTGCTTTAAAATGATCCAGAAACTTTACTCTATAGAATGATTTAAGGATATAACTATCACTTAAAAACAACATTATTAAAAAAACTCTCAAATTTGAAAGTTTAAAAAACTCCTAAAAAATTCAACTTTTTTTTCATAAAAAATATTCAAATATTAAACTATCTAAACTATATTAATTCATTCTATAGATAATTATGTTATATGCATGAAAAAAAAAAAAAAAAAAAAAAAAAAAATTAAGCCATTCTATCAAATAGTTTTTCTTAAATTTTGGTGTTAGTTGTCAAAAATCAAGTTTTGAGAAAGCGCGACTTAAAGTTGAAATTATATGGGTACGGCTACGAAAGTGTTAATACATAAATGCTGATAACTCCGTTAAAAATGCAAATATTTTTATGCGGTTTTTTGCATTGAGTTAACAGTTAATTGAATAATAAATCTAGATCATGAAAAAAATCGATTTTTACTTTCTTCTATCTTTACAAGAAGAAAGTATTGGATTCATGAAAATTTTCGACTTCCGGTTTTCGACGGATTTATACGTTTTAGAAGGTCCTGAACACGTTTTGACTATTTTTAGAAAATGTCTGTCTGTGAGTCTGTCCGTCTGTCTGTCTGTCTGTCTGTCCGTCTGTCTGTCTGTCTGTGTGTCTGTCTGTATGTGACAAAAAATTTGTGGGCGCTCTATCTCAAGAACTAATGCTCGAAATTTAATAAAATTTTATATTCAGTTAGACCTTGATATGAATTAGTGCCTATTGGTTTTTGGTGAAAATTGGCCTGCAGGTGGCGCTGCTATACTACGTTTTTCATCATTTTCAAGATTGCTATATCTCAAGAACTAATGCACAGAATTTCACCAAACTTCAGATTCTGTGACCCCTTGATATACATAGACGCTGATTAAGTTTTGGTGTAAATTGGCCAGCAGGTGGCGCTGCTGTGCCACGTTTTTCATGATTTTCATGATAGCTATATCTCAACAACTATCGCACAGAATTTCACCAAACTTCAGATTCTGCGATACCTTGAGATACATAGCTGCTGATAAGGTTTTGGTGTGAACTGCCCTATAGGTGGCGCTGCTATGCTACATTTTGCGCGATTTTTGCGATAGCTATATCTCAAGAAGTAATGCACAGAACTTTATCAAATTTTAGATTCTGTTACACTAAAATATATAACATAATTAGACGCTGATTACATTTTGGTATTAACCTTGTAACAGGTGGTGCAGCTATGCTGCATTTTGCACGATTTTTCCGATAGCTATATCTCAACAACCAATGCACAGAATTTCATCAAACTTCAGATTTCGTTACAAAATGACATATAACATAATTACACGATGATTACGTTTCGTTATAAATCCTTCAACTGATGGTGCTGCTGTGCTATATTTTACACGGTTTTTTTTAACTAACTATATCTCAAAAACTAATGCACAGAATTTCATCAAACTTCAGATTCTTTTACACCATAACATAATTAGACGCTTTTTTACGTTTTGGCAAAAATTTTCCAAGATATGGTGTTGCTGTGCTACGTTTTGCAAATTTTTTGTTATAACTATATCTCAAGAACTAATGGACGAAATTCTATAAAATTTCAGATTCTGTTAGGTCTTGGCATAAATAGATGCTTATTAGGTTTTAGTATAAATTACCAACATGAGGCAATACTAAGCTCATTTTCTCAGAATATTAATTAAATTTTGCGTTTTAGGCTTTTCGGATACCAGAATCTTATTAGGCTAGATCAAATGTTCGAGGAAATTCGATAGTGGGTAACTTTGGGGTCACCACATTTTTTTTTTTTTTTTAATATTAAAATGTACTTATGAGATAGAAGAAAGTTTTGGGATTGACACATCCAACTAGTTTGAAAAGTTTTCAATCCCTGAGCCCCTTAAGCTAACAATGGAACAAAAAAATTGTATGCAATAAGTTATGACAATAATAAAACTATGATCATTCTTTATTGAAAAATGCTCGTAAATTGCTTAAAATAGTGAACAATTTATTAAACGGAATTCGAGCGTGTTAAGTAATACTAACATTTAAAAGGAGGCGAAACGAAGAAGAGAAGGAGATCTTGCAAATGTGGAAACGGAAAGAAGGAAACTGAAAGAACAGCGAAAGGAAGAAACAGGTGAGGAGAAAGAAGCAAGTTTAGCTCCACACACTATTAAAAATTTGAAACTTTTGCTGCACCACTGCTTTTATAGAAAACGACAACTTCACTGTATTATGGAGCATTCTCATTGGTCAAAATAGAGATATTCTATAAAAGCGGTGGAGTGACGATGCAGCAAAAGTTCCACATTCTTAACAGTGCAAGGGAAGAGAATGAATAGATTAAGAGAAAACGTAACAGATGAACAATGAGTAACAATTACAGAAAAGGATCGCCTGAGACACTCAGGGATATAAAATGATATTAATTATTAAACGTTTCTATGATATTAATTATTAAACATTATGGTCTACAATTAAAACTTTGACCCTCCTTAAACTAATAAGTGGTTTGTATGATTTTCTAGTTTATTTTAGGGTACGGATTCCGATTGATTTCCGATTGATTCTACGCGGAAATAGAAGACGAAGGATTCGTTTATGTTAATTATAAGTTTTCCCCATTAACTATATAAATTTTATTGATGTAATTTGTTTTTACTGTTTTTTCAAAACAGTATGTTAAATATGTATAACTTACACTAAAATTTATTTTTTATTTGTATCGTTGATTATTCCTTAAATGACAAAGTAACTTTGATGGAACAGCATTCATTTAGAGAACTGAAAATAAATGTATACATCAACAAAAGAAAAGATTCATCATTTAACAATAACATAAAATTAATTTATATATTTTTTTCCTTTTATTTACTGATATTTTTAAATGTATTTCCTCATTTCTGGAAGATTAGAACTCTCATTTAATCGTTTCTGAGAAACAGAAATATCATTTTCAAAAGAAATGCTTTTATTGTTGTCAATTGAATGAAACATTGTTTATTTCTGTTGTAGATTTTGACAGAAAACAAATATTAGCATTACAATTTCTCGAATTTCTCTATTAAAATTTTACAAAAGGCATTCTTTTTAAAATGTCTTTGTAAAAGGAATTTTAATCATTTATAACACGCAAACATTCCGCCACACTGATTATTATAGATAATTTTTTCATTAATATTTCTTTTAACACTATTTTACGGGTTTTTAAAACCGACAAGAATAATAGTTTGAGAAAAGTCACTTGAATAAAAAGTTGAAAGGTTTTGTTCCTAGCGTATATAAAACAGTAAACTGTTAAAAAAATTTATGTGAAAATACAGTGTACCTACGGGTAATCCATCATCACAAGTCTTATGTAAAATTACAGAGTTTAGAAAAATCGAAATTCTGTTATATAATAGAGAAGTTATTTAGCAAATTTGCAATAGACTCTGTAAATTAACATCATTAAAAAAACAGAAGACTAATTTAACATAACAAGATAAATTTACTTTTAATGATAAACATTTGATTTATTTAAATTAGTGTACCACTCGACCGGCAGTAAGTTTCAAAGTGTCAGAATTTTTTGAGTAATTTTCAATTTCTGTATTATTTATTTTCCCACAATTTGTTTCTATCCGTGTTCAGGTTTAAACCCGAGACCTTTGGACGAACATCTTACTGACTCAGCTACAGAGGTTGCTGACTTTGCATACAAAATGTGTATTTTATGACTTACCGAGGATTGTATTTATGCTGGTCAAAGGTTTCGTTTCAAATGTATTCGTAAAAAATTCGTAAACGATTTAATTAAATTTGTTTTAGACATACTTTAGACATACATTAGATGTTATTTAATTTATTTTAGACGATACATAATATCTGTTAATTTTTAATCAATTTCATTTAAATTTTTAAATTAATTTAAGTAATAAATAAAAAAATAAATGAATTTATTTAATGTAAAAATTTTAATCAAATTCATTTTTTACAACAATAAATTTTTAGAGATTTATCAACATTGTCACCCACTGTTTATTTTTTATGCGCTAATATTTTTGAAAGATTTTTAAGTAAGAAATAAGAGAAAAAGAAACAACAACAACAAAAAAAAAATGTTATTTATTATTTGAAAGCTATTTTTTACATTTTCATTATTTTATTCATTTTGTATGATATGTTTTTAGATGATTAACATTTTTTATAGAGCATTTATCAATGAAAAATTAATAATAACTATAGCATTGTAATAATAACAACAGCTTCGAAATAATATGACGCAAATGACTTTCAATCATTTAATTTTTTCTCAATGTGTTTCTAGCCGTCCTGGGGTTTAAACCCGAGACCTCTGGACTCTGGAAGAATATCACAATATTACCAAACTTTTGATATATGAAAGAAGCAACTTCAAAGTGATTGTCGATAAAAATTCCCACTAACTACGACAAGATGATTTCTCCCTTTCTAACTTATTCTAAATTTTCAAAAAAAATCAATTTTTAAACTAAATTTTCATTTTTAATATTTATATATATAAAAAAGAATTGATAAGTGTTTGTTTTGAATTACAAGTTTTTAAATAGATAAAAATAACTTTAAACAAAGACATGGAAATCCCTAGAGGGAATTAGATGTAACATAAGGGAAATGTCTGTAAAATGATGATTGAGAAACTCAGTGGAATCTATTTAACCGAAATCTAGTGTAAATTTACAGACAGTTTCTATTTTTTTCTGTGTTTTTACAGAAAATTTTAACAGTGTAGGCCATGAATGTTGTGGAAAAAATTTTCGTATTTCTCTGGTTAATGCCATAAGTGTTATTTTAATGGTTTTATAATCATTTTCTTATTATTTTCTGAAATATTTTGTGTTTTTATTATTTAGATTAATTTCATTTCTTTCTTGCTTGTCCTTAATATCACAGAAGTATTTCAAAATTTGTGAAAGACTTTTTTTTTTGAATATTTGAAGGGCAAAAATTAAAATTTAAATAAATGAAAATTTGTTATTTTAGAAAATTTCTTGTAAATAATAAGATAAAATTTTATCATCTCAAAACATTTTATCATCTCAGAAAATTTTATCATCAACATTCTTTCAAAGCATTTCAAAATTTCAGATTTATTACGCATAGTGCAATGCATTACCCATTTTATTATATCGGAAGAATTTATTTAACGCAAATTTCACGGAATAAGTTATTAAGCCCAGGAGTACCAAAAGAAATTAGAAAAGGAATTAGCATTTGTGAAAAATGATGCGATAGATTTTAAATTGGATCAAACCCAAAAATGCACCTTCATTTAGAGATTTCTATCATTCATATAAAGCTCCATAAAATTTATTTATGAACATCACAGATTTTGAAAAAAACAGTTTCTTTACCATTCATCTGCTCTTATGAATTATATTGGTAACTTTTTGTCGAGAAATTCTCTATTCTTCATTCTGCTAGACTAAGATATTATCTATTCCATTAAGCTTATTATTATTAGGCGCGCTCGTAATTATATAAAAAATCCCTGTCGGCTTGGCCTATAGGCGGAGGTAGATTTCGAAGAGTGCTCATTTCAACAGCAAAAAATAAAGCATGATTTATAGGGATAAACCCAGTTTAATAACTTCATTTGGCCGTTTATGAAAAATTCTTAATTTCATTTTTTTACAAGAACTGGTTTTATCAGAATCATCTTAAGCAAAATTCAGCTCAAATGCCCATTTTGATAACATATTTTGAAATATATTCTGAATTTATTAAAAAATCAACCAAAACACTACATTATATAGTTCCTAAATAAAAAGAAACTGTCAATTGAATGCGTTTGAGAGAAAATTGAATTTAAAAATGAGTCATAAAATAACCGATTTGTTATTTGAATAAATCCTCCATTCTTTAATCATGATCGCTTCGGAAAATTTTGTGCGAAATGCCCACTTTGACGGAATTTTAAAAAATATATTCTATCTTTATCAAAAAACTGGCCAATGCGTCACATTATATAGTTTCTAAATAAGAGCATTTGTAAATTGGATGCGTTTGAGAGCGAGAATAGGTTTAAAAACGAGTCAGAAAAAACGCAATTTGTTATTTGAATACTTCCTTAAATTTTGAGTCTCGATGACTTCAAGAAATTCTGCTCAAAATACCCTTTTTGGTAGCCTTTTTTAAAAATATATTATGTCTTTATCAAAAAACTGACTAATGCGTCACATTATATAGCTCCTAAATAAGAGGATCTATAAAATGGATGCATTTGAGAGCAAAAATGGTTTTGAAAACGAGTCAGAAAAAACGCAATTTCTTATTTGAATACTTCTTTAAATCTCTATGACTTCGGGAAATTCTGTTCAAAATACCCTTTTTGGTAGTCTTTTTTGAAATATATTCTGTTTTTATCAAAAAACTGACCAATGCGTCACTTTATACAGTTCCTAAATAAGAGGATGTACTATTTGGATGCGTTTAAAATCAAAAATGAATTTAAAAATGAGTCAGAATATAAGCAGTTTGGATTTGAGGTTTTTTCTCCAAGTCCTATTTTTGTTTAATTTATTTTTGCTATACGGATTGGTCCTATCAAAAACTTGTCAATATAAAAGTTGTAGATATTATTGAGGAGATGTAAAATAAATTTATTTAGATTTGATAGTTTAAAAATTGACGGAGTTATGGATTTTTTTCTTTTTCATCCCCCTTTTTCTTTTAGTTTTTAATTTTTTTCCTCGGTAAAAGTTGGTCCTATCAAAAACATGTAAATACAAAAGTTTTAGATAATTTTGAGAACATTTATAAAAAATTTAGTTGGACTTAATATCTTGAGAATCGACGAAGTTATGATTTTTTTTTCTCCTAAAAACCCTGTTTTTTTCGCCCCTTGAGCCCATTTCTAAATTTATCAAAACTCTGTCACGCGTAAACTTTTGGCACATTTTTAAGAAGTAATATAAAATCTAAACCGATTCGATATCTATTTTATTTAAGAAGTTATGGCGTTTTTTTGATTTTCACAAAACCCCTCCCTATTTCCACCCCGTTGGACCGATTTTGCCCATTAACGAACTTAGCCGAGATTTTATACCCCTTGATTTTATGTATCAGTTTGGAAGAGATTGGAGTAAAACTAAAGAAGTTATCATGTCCATAAGAAAGTGATATATATATATATATATATATATATATATATATATATATATATATATATATATATATATATATATATATATATATATACATATATATATATATATATATATAAACTTTTTTTACTGATGGTAGTTTTGGGGTCTAGGGGTCATGATCGGCGTAGATCTGCAAAAAGTTTTTAGAAATTCCAACATTGGTACGATCACAATAGGTAGTATTTCATGCGAAATCTACCTAATAAGTAGCATCTATAGTCGTTTTCTGATCCACCCGTCTGTCTGCCTGTTCGTATGTCCAACCGCATATAACAAAGTCAAACTACCCAACCGAATCGTTTTAAAATTTAAATATACAATTGCTGAAGAATTTTGGCGAGTCATCAAAATGTTTTGAAAACCAGGTGAATAGATAAAATACAGGCAGAGTCAAAAGTACTCCGTTACATTACCTCCAATTTTAAAAATAGTTTTCAAGTGCATTTTAATAATGTTACACCTTTCCGATCATAATGGAATTGATATGAGTTTATAACGTGCATTAAAAATATACACTCTGAGGAATATGTGGTGCAAGGAATAGTAATTATTCATTTGCAGGGCCACACAAAGGCATTCCGGTAGATAACAGTAAAGGGAGAAGCATTGTTAACACAGTTTATTTCTGTTATATTAAACTATTTGACATATAGGGTAAATTGGGTAAAGATGCCGTAGCTTTTGATTTAATTGTATTAAAAATCGCTTGTTGATTTTTTATGTTATTCATTGAATACTTGTTAAGGTTAACAAGATCTCACAAGTCTGACAAGATTCAACTCTTGTGTATGATTTAAAAACATTTCGGCATCTTACCCCGAGGTATGGGTAAGATGGCCAACGGGAAAACCCGATCTTCCCATTGACGTGAAGAAGCGGGATATGGTGGCCATTTGTACATTGCAGAAAGGGCAGATATCAGTCCTCTCTAAGAGCCTCAAATTTACTTCTCTGGTATTTAAACTAAGACATATATTGGCAAATATAGAAGACACGTAAAATATTTTGTACACTTACCAGAAGTGTTGAGACGAAATAAATATAAAAAGCACCATTAAAAATTTGTAAAAAGAATGCAAACTGGAATTAAAATATTAGCAGAGAACCCTCTTGCTTATAAATGAGAGGCGCGGCGTTTCCCTAGATGGCCTGCACATATGAAAACTACGTAATACGGTATCTTGTATAACATGGTATCAGATCACAAGTTACCCTAATAAAATTGACTTATGTTATGAAGTTTACTAAATGCATTCCATTACATTTTGGCAAAATGGAACATTTGTTTCAAGTGAATTTTGATGATAATACTCCTTTTCGAACAGAAGGAAATTGAAATACATTTATGAAGTGCACTAAAATATTAGATGCGGATAGCATATGCAGTGTAAAGAATGTATATTATTAATTTACAAGGTCTCACAAAAGACTTTCGTTACACAATGGGATTTGGGGAGACATTGTTTCTGGCTCATTTTAATTATGTTAAACTATTTGACATATAATACAACTGATATACGTTGCTGAGATTTACTACAAGTTACACTCAATATATTAGAAAGTGCATAGTATTGTATAGGACACACAAAAGATTTCAGATACTATACTATACCTCAAATACTGTATATTAGCGATGATTGCTGGAAGTACATTTTTAGTTGTGATATGAGTTTTTAAGTTTAACTAAATTTTTGCATATTAACTTGTGCGTATAAATGCGGTAGATCATATATTGGGCTTCACAAAAGAATTCGTTGGGTTACAGAGTGTGAAAGAAAATAGTTTAAAGGTGGTTTTTAAATAACTTATGCATTTTTAAACTAGCTTAGAGGTTAAAATAGCTTACGAAAATAGCTTAAAGGTGGTTTTTAAATGAGTTATGCATTTTTAATCTGAACTATATTTAGTATACTAAGATATGTATGTAGAAGTAGGATAAACCATATACAGGAACACACAAAGAATGAGATACATGGCCGTCTATGGAAGATAATCTCTGGAAATGTGATTTCGCTAGTTTTAAGCGTGTTTTAATCTTAATTAAATTTTAGATAAATAGTGGCACGTGCGTAGAGATAGTAGATAAATTATAGGATTGTGTAAAAGTATTCAAGTATGCTTCTATCTATTGGTATAAATTTCTGAAAATAAAATTTTAACCTATTATGTGTTTAGTATTATTGAATTTAATATGTATAATCGTTTCAAATTTTGTATTCATGCCTTTTTGCTTAAAAGTGCAACAGCTGTTGCATCACGTTCTGAATATTTATAAAACTATTTACAGTACGAACGCACTTCAATTGCCACGTTATGCGTGAAATTTCCAACTTGTTATCTGACATGGCGAACAATTATTTTGTACTTTTCCTTCCTCTCAGCGGAATGTTTGAAGGCATTGAAACTATATATAGTAAGACAACTGGAAATGAAAACCATTCCATTTTTACTAGAAATGATGAGTGATTTTACTAATCATTTTTTGCTCGTAAAAGATACCCTATATCATATTTGTGATGTTAATAAGCGTGCGGGTAATTAAAGATTACTATTAATTACTATTGTTTTATTTTATATGTAAATTACGTTCTATGTACTTAGAGAAACATTTTGCTTGTCTTGAAGTTCGAAATGAGCTAATACATCCATATCTTATTATATGTAAAGATAAAACTGTGTAAACATCACACCAGTATTTCTTTTGTGTACGAGAATGTGACGAACAGGAAAAAAAAAACACAGGTACAAAAACAGTTTTTGTTATCTCTGTTGAATAATGGAGCGAGTAAGGAAAGTTCAGTGGGAGATATGGTGACTCCATGATTGCTCAGGGGAGACCCGACGTGCATTTTCTTTGGTGGTATTAGCTGAGAGAGTGTGTTGGATAGTCTTGACTGGAGTATTGTGGAGAGAAGCTGGAGACTTGAACGATGGATTTGCTAGTGAAAGTGTTCCTGCTAAAAGACTACTGCGTGGAGAAGCGTGCATACAAAGTGATACCTGAGTAGTTCTCCGACAACCCTTGCTGAATTCGATAAAGTGAGAATATAATTGCGCGTAGTTTAATAATAAAATCTATTATGTAGAGACGTTTAATTTAGTGTTGGGGAGTTGGTCTGTTATATTTGAACCTGTAATTGTAAATAATGTTTTTTATGGTAATAATCAGTAAATAAAATATCCTTCAGTTTTAATAGAGTAAGTTAATACTTAATTATTTTTCTTCTCATGTTGTGTCCGATATCATGCATATACCAATAGTGACAACCAATTAACGAAACATCGTTTATTAGAAGTCTACGAGTGGTTGATTGGAGTTTGCGTAATCATAATCATCGTACTGACAACGAAAAAAAGCGTAACGCCCTATATAACTATATGTCACAAAATGTAATCACAAGTTTTAATATGAAATAATAAAAAATAAAATTAAAAAATTTACTTTCTTATGTTATACCATTATGCTTTTTCAAGTGCTGTATAAATTTTAAAAGATTCAAAATTTTCCTAAAATGGGAGTAACCGGTATAATTGAAAGATTCTTCTGGAAATTTTTTCTATTGAAGAAGATATTTCAGTTCAGTAAAAAGTTTAGTTATAATATATGTCTTATAAATGGCGTCAAATAATTTTAAACTTGATAATTGTGTAGTAAACAACATTAATTTCCATTCAGTTAAACATTTTCCATCTAATTTTGAATATTAATAGAGTCAGAAATTATTACAATTTATGGGCTTTTGAGATGGAAACAGACGAATAATCTTCTAAAACCCTACCAATGGGGTAAAACCGGATTACTTGTCTTTCTATAAATAATCCTTTTACTCAATTTCTATAATTAACAAAAACAAGAGGAAATAATAATGTTTAAGAATTATTATGGTGAAAGGATCAGCGCAGAATATAGATGTAAAGTTACATTAAATTCTGGCATCAACAGGGCTGTCACTTGTGAATATTTTTATATTCTATTTGAATTACAAGTTATTTAAAAATATTACTTTAGTATTACTCTTTTGCATTTGTTATGAAAAGTGCATGTGAAAGATTTTATTTTGAGAAAGTGGTGCGAAAGAAATAAAAAATAGTCGCTCGTGGCCGCTCTGCTTCAAGAATCAACTGTCCATTTTACTCACTTTTACCCAAAAAGGTTTTTCTTTTGAGTTAAAATGAAGATTTCGAATTAAAAATTTCAAAAGTATTTCCCTGTTTAAAGCTAATTTTACCGAATTTTGACAACCGGCAAATAATATTATCCTTTTATAATTTCAAACAAGGAACACATTTAAAAAAATAAAATGGTCTATGATGATAGCAAAACATCGCTTTGTAAATTATAATACTTATTGAGTTAATAATTAGCCATAGATGTGAGTTTCTTTTTTCCAGTAACTGTTCTCACTAGACTGTAAAAAAAGCTTGTTAGTATATAAAAATAGAATATTCTATATCCTTTAAATATTAATTTAAAAATACATATTTTTAGAAAATATTAACTTTTAACATATGTTTTTTTACACCGAGAGCTAATAGTAAAGTTTTAATGGTTAATTCTTATTCTGTGACTTCAAATTAGAGCAAAATTATATTGTTAATTTAATGGAACAAAAGTTTTTTTGTAGAGGAGTGCTATCTAACTTTTCATAAAATTTATTAGTGAATATAATCCAAAAATAATATAATGAAGCCTCACATTTTTATAGTTTGTAACGCTTTCTCAAAAAGCTTAAATTTATTGACTTACATTTCTCAGCGAACGATTGAAATTTATAGTGGGATGAAAAATATGATTATTCCACATAAATTTGCATTAAAAATATATCTAATATTTCATTTTGATAGAGAAACTTCTTTTGGCAGCTTTCTCACTGAAACCTACATTGAGATAGTGACAATAAATGATGAAACAAATGAACCATTCAAAGAACCTATTTTTAAAGTAAAATTGCCGTATATTGGATACTTTAAATTATCAGGGGGATTTATCTCCGAAGATTTATGATTATCAGTAATGCATATTCTACTAAAATTGAAACCATTATGCATGGAATTAACGCTTTACTGAACCCTGTGTCACATCTGGCACATACCTAAGAACAGTATAGTTCTTTTTAAGTGCCATGAATGTATACAATAGGATCTTAGTCTCTGAGCAAGAACAATCCAAAAAATAGAACAACACTTATTTTGTCCATGTCAGATGGCTGTATATGGCAAAAAATTAAATTTTGTTCTTTGGAAATAAACAAACAAACAAACAAAATCAAGCTATTAAGCTAAAATTTACTTTCATTATTTTTAAGGAATACTTAAAAATATTAATATGAAACAAGTTGCAGAGTGTTAAGCAGATAAAGTTAATTCATTTAAGCTCATTTAGTTTTAAAATATTGTAATACAATATTTAAAAACCCTAATTGTGTACATATGGTACACGCCATAAAATATAAAATTTTAGCTGAAAATTTTAAATTTGAATTTTTTTTACTGTTTTTCCCATTATTAAACCGGAGTATAGATTTCAAATAATTTTTTTTCGTACAAATAAAAATAATCGTGCAGTGAAGCGTTAAAATATTGAATTATTTGCATATTTAACTGTATATGCAGTTTGGGGTATACCTGCATTACGCCATTTACCTTTGGTTAGATTGTTTTCGGATTTTATATTATACAATTTAGATTTTACTTTCATTATTTTGAAAGTTTAAAAAAAGCATATTTTTTAATGTGTAACTCTTGTGTCCTGCTTCATTTGGCTCATTAACAGAGATTAACAAAAATATACAATTAAAAGGTTAACTTATTCAACAATACTCAGTTTTCCTCAGAAGCTTTTCTATTACCCACGTAAATAATAAACAAGACACAATCAGAGATTTCGGATTTTATTTTTTGAAGTGAAGAAATTAAATGGTTTAAACAAAGCCGAAAAAAAAATCACCACGGAAATCAAAATTTTGAAACGGAAATGAGAAAAATCGAAAAGTAGAAAGAAAGAAGAATGCGAACATTTCAATAAATCTGTACGTGCTGTCTTCGTAAACAATCTTTGTTTGAGTAGAAGAAACTCTATCTTTTCGAAGCACTTTAAAATTTTGTTAACGACCGCCCAAGTGAAAAAAGACAACTTAATATAAATGTATGTTATTACGTGGAATTGTTCAAATAAGTGTTTAACCCTTTCGGGTCTGGTGTATTATTAAAAGTACATCTCTTTTAATCGAGTATTATTTTGTTTTAGGAAATAGTTTGTCTACTACTTATATACAGGGTGTATCTAAACTACTGGGCAAAACTTTAAGGGGTGATAGTACACATCAAGACAAATAATATTAAATGGGAAACTAAGGGTCCCAAACGTCTTCCGAAGGAGATAGGAGCCATCAAAGTTTAGGGTCCAAAATTTGAAATGATTATAAAAAACGGAAAACTTGGTCGATTCGTTTGCGGTTTTCACGAAAACTATTCTTTATGTCAGTATTGTCTTGAAAATAAATTATAAAGATAAATTTCAAAAAATGCCGATAGAGGGCGCTTTAGAATTTGGAATAACGAACAACTATTTTTTACCATTATTTATTGCATCTCATTAAATTTTTTTTGGAGCTTAGACATAAACTTAAATTTTGAGCTGAAAATCGGAATCGTTGAGAGTGGTTAAGTAGCGCAAACCGAACTGTGTTCAACGGGGGTGGGGAGTTTCAAATTTAAATGATTATAAAATACGGAAAAATTGGTCGATTCGTTTGCGGTTTTCTCTAAAACCATTCTTTTTTCGTATTTCCTTGAAAATAAATTTTAAAGAAAAATTTTAAAAAATTCCAATAGAGGGCGCCTTAAACTTTAGAGTAACCAACAACTATTTTTAACCGTTATTTTTTTTTATCTAAATAAATGTTTTAAAAGCTTAGACTTAAATTTTGAGCTCAAAATCTGAATCGTTTTGAGTAATTAAGTGGCGAAAAATTGAACTGTGTTCGTAGGGTGGGCAGGGTAACATTTCGTCTCCTGAACACGGTTCAGTTTGCGCTTCTTAACCCCTACCAATGAGTCAGAATTTGAGCTCAAAATTTAAGTGTAAGCTTTTGCAAGCATTTCATTAGATACAAAAGAAATAACAGTTAAGAATTGTTGTTGGTTACTCTAAAGTTTAAGGCGCCCTCTAACGGAATTTTTTGAAATTTATCTTTAAAATTTATTTTCAAGGAAATACTGACATAAAGAATAGTTTTAGAAAAAACCGCAAACGGATCGACCAATTTTTCCGTTTTGTATAATCATTTGAAATTTGAACCTTCCCACCCCCATTGAACACAGTTCAGTTAGCATTAATTAACCACTCTCAACGAGTTAGATTTTCAGCACAAAATTTAAGTTTATGTCTAAGCTTCAAAAAAATTTAATGAGATGCAAAAAATAACGGTAAAAAATAGTTATATGTTACTCCAAAGTCTAAAGCGCCCTCTATCGACATTTTTTGAAATTTATGTTTATAATTTATTTTTAAGACAATACTGACATAAAGAATAGTTTTAGTGAAAACCGCAAATCAATCGACCAATTTTTCCGTACTTTATAATCATTTAAATTTGAAACTCCCCACCCCCGTTGAACACAGTTCGGTTTGCGCTACTTAACCACTCTCAACGATTCTGATTTTGAGCTCAAAATTTAAGTTTATGTGTAAACTTCTAAAAAATTTTAATGAGATGCAAAAAATAACGGTAAAAAATAGTTGTTCTTTACTCCAAATTCTAAAGCGCCCTCTGTCGGCATTTTTTGAAATTTATCTTTATAATTTATTTTCAAGATAATACTGACATAAAGAATAGTTTTCGTGAAAACCGCAAACGAACCGACCAATTTTTCCATTTTTTATAATCATTTCAATTCTTGGACCCTAAACGTTGATGGCGCCTATCTCCTTCGGAAGACGTTTGCGACCCTTAGTTTCCCATTTAATATTATTTATCTTGATGTGTACTATCACCCCTTAAAGTTTTGCCCAGTAGTTTAGATACACCCTGGTATAGTTATGTTAGTATATGTCTATGCATTTACTATTTGACTTCATTTATATTTATGCATTTAGTAATAATAATAATATATTGTCTTTGTGCCGTTTGCGATTCTTTTATTTAAAACATGTATTTCAAACTTTAAATTTAAAATAAAAGTTCTTTTCTTGAAAGAATTATGTGTAATAAAGTGCAAAAAGTATTAGAATGTTGTAATCTAAGTCAAATCTTATTGAAATATAGTATTGTATAAACATCTCAAAAAATTCTTCCTTGCCGTATTGTCATATGAATATCAATTGAATAGTACGCAAAACAACAACATTCGTTATGTTTCAGATAATGAAATACTCGTTAAACACAAATTAATCTATATGAATTGCCAGTGTTAATGTTATTAACGTAAAAGGAATTTTTTCTAAAAAAAAAAAAAAAAAAAAAAAAAAAAAAAAAATCGGACAAGTATGAGAGAATTATGAATTTACCGGTTCACAAAACAACGCTTATTTTGATGTAGTAAGAGAATTGTTATGTGATTATGAAGATTGGTAAGAGAGTTATGTGAGTATTCTGTTTAAAAGTTTTAAAGCCTGAATTGATGGAATTCACATCTAATAAATTTAAGAACTGTACAGTCAATAAGGGTAACTTTGGGTCAAGAGGGAAAAAATATTTAATTTGCTACATCACTTGCGTGAACGGTAAAGTTTTAGTCTCAAAATGTAGATAGCAGCACTAGTGTAAGTTTGGCAGATCAGACTAGTGTTGCCAAATTGACAGTGCCGCTAAAATAATTCGTCAAGATTCCACCTTGGTAGAATGGATCAAAATTTCCTAAAGGTGGAGCAAGTTATTCTGATTTGGAACAAAGTTATCCTGATTGATGTATTACTTATGTTAAGTTTTAGAAAAGTGAAAAGATTTTATTTTTTTAAAAGTGTAAATTTATTTTGTGACATATTATTTTAAGAGTTGGGGAATAATTAAATCTGGTTGTCTCACATTCTTGGCTTAAAAAAAAAAAAATATTTATTAAAACTAAGGAATCTAACTCGGCCTTCTCGGGTTACAGGACATAGGTGAAAAACATTTGCTTTTAATTGGAAAATCTAACAGATTTTTTTTAAAAAAATAATATTTTTTTTTGATTGTACAGTAATACCACCAAAAAAGTGTTTGCATATGAAAAATATAAATAATTATTTCAAATAAAGTTCCGATATTTATTGAAATCGATCTTTTTTATTAGCTGCATATCAGGAATTAACGACCGGAGAGGTTGTTAAAAATTTAGCATTTTATTGAAAATATTTTAATTTAGACAATTTAAGCGTATAGTTCGATTACATGTCTGTTAAATTTGTTTTCATTTATAGTATATAATTTGCCTAAAGTCTTTTAAAGTAGATTTTACTCTGTGTATAATATGTATATAATGAGCTAAAACTCAGAAATATGTAGAATATATTATATATGCTAAAACAGTGTACCATGGGAAATAAAATATACAGGGCATTTAAAACATTAAAATGACGCTTAACCTTAAAGCGATTTATGTTGTTCTTAGTTAAAACGGGTTAATCTTTTGTAATTGGACGATGCACAATACAAATATTCTCAAAAGCAAAACATGCTTGAAAATTAATTTAAAAATATAAAAAAATCAGTAAATTAAGTTACAGATTTCAAGCAAACTGCATTTTAAAAAATGTGTTTTCTAATTAGACGACGTAACAATCAAAGTTGTGCTATGTTTAAAAGTTAGAAAGTATCCAATAAATACAAAATTTGATGGTTAGGGGTTACTTCAATATGACGTTAACATTATTCACGTACATGTCTTTGCTTTATAATAAAGGTTGCTAAGTTTCATATTGAATTTTCGAGAGTTTGTCTATGGAAAAATCCATGAGACGCAACGACGATGCAATAGCAATGAAAGAAAAAAAAAATGAAAAAAATAAGAAAGAAATATTTTTTAATTCTGTTACATATTAAAATCATTAAATTTGTATTAACTAAAAATATTGTTACAATGTTTCTTTTTGTGAAATTTCTCGACCCATTTCCAAAGATATTAAAATGGCATATAAAAAAAAAAAGATAAAAAAGGACGGACCAGATTTCTAGAAAAAGGCAGATAAAAATGCCAATGAGATTCTGATGAAGTTTCTTTTCTGAAATTCGCAAAACAAAATGTGGGATGTCAGTACTTTAAATTTACGATGCAATGCCGCATTTAGTTACAGACGGGTAGTACGGTAATGGCATTTTAATGAGGTCATAAAAATAATTTAACACTCAAAGGGAGAAACTTACATGTTTTTAGACTTTATACTATTTGTAGGACAGAATTTGTTCAATGCAAACCAATTCATACTTTGAAAAAAAAAATGTAATTTTTTCTTTCATAAAAATATCGAGAATTTGTTAGATTCCGTTTTTATCTGTCCTAGGAATTATCTTAAATTTTCTTACAAGTATTGTTTTTCTTGCATGCACAAAACTATATTTAAAACTAGATTTTAAAATAATCTAAAAAATATTTTCTGGCTGTGTATAATGATGTAAAAAGCTAGCTTTTTTCTAAGGTCCACAAAGCTTAGTTAATTATCTATCCGCATTTTATCTACTGATAGGAGTACTTCAACAAAACTTTAAAAGTTTTCTGTAAAAGTGTCTGTTTTGAGGTTTGTCCTAACATATTTGATGCATATTGTATTATATACATCCAATACTTTGAACATTAGAGTCTGTACATCCACTCACAAAGTACTATGAATTTCATGTTTGTTCTCCAGGATGGTTTACCATAAAATGTAATCCTCTTCCAAAGAAGAAATCTAAAAGTTAATGGGAAATTACTTGGCTACTAAATAACACAGAAAACCGCATAAAACAAATAGTAAAAAAAGTAATTTGGAATAATGATTGCTTTGCACATGCAGAACAAATTCTGACGGCAATACTCTCAAATGATTGCCATCCCATTAAACAGCTCGCTTCTCAAAATAATAATAAATGCAAAAAGTAAAGTAAATGATCGCATACTCAAAGTTGAATATGATTGAACTACCTAAAATCCTTTTTGAACCAGATCATTATGTGAAAAATATAATTAATCGAAAAAGTGTTGTAGTAACAGTTCTTCCAATCCCTATGCATCAAATGGATGTAATTTTAGTAAACATAACACAGGCCTACAAAAAAAATTTTCTTTGGTGCCTGTGATTCTGTGATTTTACAACTGATTTTGGATGTTTTTTGGAAGCTAAATCTAAATATGAAATCAACTTGTCTCCATCAGCTCTACTTTTTTAACTATGGAAAAAAAACTAAAGATTATTTAGAGCTGAAGTGACCTTTAACACTTAAATTAACCTTCTGACACATAGGCCTGTAGCGACGCTCAAGACCATTTGAAGGACGTTGAAATACCAGAAAACCTTGGAAAAAATACAGATGTGCCAGCAAAACTGAGTATCTGCGCATGCTTATGATTTCGCGCCGCTCATCCATAAAGCCAAATGTAAAAGCCTTCAAGCGATAAGGTTAGTTTCAGAGTTCTCTCCGTGGAGACAAAACTGGCTTTCGTTGACTTTCTAAAGTTGTTGACCTTCCATGATATTTGTTTTTAGGGTAAAATTGTATAAATTTAATGTAAAACGTGTTGCGTTGTACATTGTTGTAATTGTGCTGTCGAATAGAATTTAAATGAATTCAAGTAGAAGAAGATGTATAAATCATCCAGGTGAATTTTGCTACATATGCGGAGAATTACACGTTAAAAGAGTACAAAAAAATATTGTTGACTTTAAAGAGAGCTGCTCTTGGATATTTTGGGGTTAGACTTGGTGATCGGGATAAAACCTGGGCACCGCATCAGGTCTGTAAATCTTGTATAGGACACTTATGACAGTGGACTAACTTGAAAGAAAAAAAACTCAAATTCGGCATACCAATGGTTTGGAGAGAACCCCTAAACCATTTTGATGACTGTGCCTAGACCTGGAACACTATTCCAATTAATCAAAAAAATTGTAATAAATAAACTTATCCTAATTTTGTCTCTTCAAGACGCCCGGTTTCTCACTCAACCGAACCCCCGATCACAACGTTTTGCCAGCTATCAGAGCTTAATGATGATGAATACTGTCCTTCTCATTATCTTGCAGGTAGCTATAAAGGTGACAGTGACTATGAGGAGATGTAATCAATGCCTCAACGTTTCAAGCAGGATGAGTTAAATGATTTCATTGGAGATCTCTATCTTTCAAAAGAAGATTCTGAATTACTGGCTTTAAGATTGAAGGACAAAAATTTACTGTAACATAGAGCCAAAGTTACGTTTTATCGCACGAGACAAAAGAGTCTACTAACCTTCTTTTCCTAAGAAGACAATCTTTTATTTTGTCAAGAATTTAGAGGATTGATGAAAAAATGGGTATTCCTGAATATTTTACAGATGATTGTCCTTAAACAGCAAAAGAATTTACACCAAATACCCTTGTTTTTGTGTCTTCGGGATATCAGGGATAAAACACACACCTGGATTAGAAAAGAGTTTCCTAAGAGAGAAAGCATGGATGTTGGGGATAGGAATGACATTAATAACCCCTTATTTGGGCGAGAGAAAATCACACTTCCTCCACTGCATATCAAACTCGATCTTATAAAGCAATTTGTAAAGGCTCTTCATAAGAGCGGGTCATTATTTGCAAACATAGGGGAAAAAAGCACCAATTGAATTATGAAGAAATTAAAGCAGGAATATTTGATGGACAACAAATAAGATAACTGATTAAGGATCTTGTGTTTGTAAATTCGAGGAATAAGGATGAACAAAAAGCCTGGCCTTCTTTTGTGGCAGTTGTCGAAACTTTCCAGGCAAACATAAAGTGGAAAACTATGTAGAACTGGTAAATGAAAAGCATAATAGTTTTAAATCTCTAGGGTGGAATGTGAGCATTAAGGTGCTCTATTTACGAGGCCACTTAGAGCATTTTCTTAAACATATAGGAGACACAAGCGAGGAACAGGGTGAAAGATTTCGCCAGGCTATTAAAAATATGGTGGACCGCTACCATCAGAGATGCGATACACACATTATGGCAGATTATTGTTGGAGTTTAAAAGGAACTGGTTTTAAATAAATTTTAGTATGTCACGGAAAAGATGCTTCTGAAGTGTTCAGTGAGATTCGTTCTCATCAATGAGTTTTTACTCTATTTTTGTGAGTAAAAATATTTGTATAATATATATATATATATATAAATTATTTGAATATGTGTGTATCATAATAATAAAAAAAAGTCCTTCCGGCAATGCCGGGAGGAAGAGGTAGCTTTCATATACTTATATATTTATTTATTTATTTTAAGGTAAGTTACATTGTTCAAAAATACTAAGCTCAAATTAGTGGAAATAATCTTATAAAATTAGTGATTTTATAAGATTGAATACTAGTTTTTGTAAAGATTGAATATTAATAGGAATTTTTAGAAATTAGCCATCTTTTATTCAACCTGGTATTATTTTAAGCGATTTAGAGAGTCACCAAATTCCACGATATCATAAAGTGTATGCCATTTTAAAGCAACATTGTGGATCGTTCAGATCAGACCGTTTCAAAATGTCAGCCATAAGCAAAATTCAAAGTGCTATAACTCAATCATTTTTTAAGATATAGACAAATTAAAAAGTGTTCTGGAATTGTTGTTTTAAGTTCTAACACGTAAAAGAAAAATCTTTCTCAACTTTTAATTTTTTCGCATTTAATTTTAAATTTAATTTTTTTTTAAATTTAAAATGGCCACCATTTTGTAACAAAATGGTGGATGATGCTGGCCAACGAACTCGTTCGAGACATTTGTATATACTATGTACGTACCAAGTTTCATTGAAATCGGTTCATAAATACGCGTGTTATCACGTGACAAAAATCAGATCGTTTCAAAAAATCAGACATAAGAAAAATTCAAAGTGCTATAACTCAATCATTTTGTAAGATATAGACAAAATAAAAAATGTTCTGGAATTGTTGTTTTAAGTTCTAACACGTAAAAAAAAATATTTTTCAAATTTTGATTTTTTCGCATTTAATTTTAAATTTTAAAATTTTAAAAAAATTTAAAATGGCCACCATTTTGAAACAAAATGGCGGATGATGCTGGCCAACGAACTCGGTCGAGACATTTGTATGTACTATGTACATACCAACTTTCATTGAAATCGGTTCATAAATACGCGTGTTATCACGTGACAAAAATCAGATCGTTTCAAAATATCAGCCTAAGAAAAATTCAAAGTTCTATAACTCAATCATTTTTTAAGATATAGACAAAATAAAAAGTGTTCTGGAATCTTTGTTTTAAGTTCTAACACGTAAACGAAAAATATTTTTCAACTTTTAATTTTTTCGCATTTAATTTTAAATTTTAATTTTTTTTTAAATTTAAAATGGCCGCCATTTTGAAACAAAATTGCGGATGATGCTGACCAACGAACTCGCTCGAGACATTTGTATGTACTATGTACATACCAAGTTTCATTCAAATCGGTTCATAAATACGTTAGTTATCGCATGACAAAAATCATATATATATATATATATATATATGGTTTATATATATATATATATATATGTCAACATTTGAACGGAGGGTGGTTTTGGGGTCTGGGGGTCATGATCGGTGAAAATATACCAAAATGCAATAGGTAGGCTGCAATAGGTAGCTTTTTACTTTTTGTAATGAAAGCTACCTAATAACATTTGTATAATATAAAAATAAAAATTCTGTGTTTATTTTATTCATATATATATATATATATATATATATATATATACTTTAATACATGGTTTTACATTAAAATAATAATACATATATTCACAAAAAGTTGTTTTTCTTAAAAATTCGAGCTGCTGGAATAAAACTAATGCCATATTTGAACTCAGGACATCAAATTCACATAAAAGCAGCTTCAACCTAGGCACCAAAACGGCTGTTGACCAGTGTAATAGATGGCTGAATAAATTCTATGAATAATATCCACGTACATTGCTCCGCTTGTCTTCTTTTAAACAAGCTATAAACATATACAAGAAGGAGGTCACAGTATCATCATCCTAAGTCTGTGGATACAAAGAAATGATGAACTAGGTTGATACATAGAAAACTTATGCCAGTCTTCCATTTAAAAAAATCACAATTCAATGCATAAATAAAACACTGTACCCGCACTGTAAAAAAAAAATTCAAGAGGTTACCAAAAATTCTTTAGTAAATTTGTATTCCACAGTATTTTTTAGTAACCATTACAAACTTTTTTTTTGCAAGTGAAACAAGCATTTCTTTTGTAAACTGAACAAAATAATTTTTTGTATAACTAACTTAAAAATTTTTAGTATGAGCCACCAAGAAAATTTTAGTAATAGCTCCAAAATTGTTTTTAATAACCTTTCCGTGCGCCCGAAGGACAGGAGCTGCATCCAAACTTCTGAAGGGATAGATTTTCGGCAAAACCGCAATAGATGGCAGCACCAAAAATTCTACCTGCTTTGACAGGATTTTCTTAATCCCTTCATTAACGAGTACTCACACTACATACATTCGGGACGTACTTGACGGCGCCCGGCATCGAACCCGGGACCTCTTAGCCTGGAATCCGTTACTATAACCACTATGCTATCAAGGCCACACCACGTGAGTTTTAGTAATAGCTATTAAAAATGTAAAACTATTAACTCTATCTATTGTTAACTTTTTTCTAGTAATTCTTACAGATTTTCTAGTAACCGACTAAGATTACTAAAAATTTTTTAGTAATTACAAGGATCACTAAAGTTTTTTTAGTAGATCGACCTTTTTTTTTTTACAGTGTGGATGGTTTCTGACGGGCATGAAATGCAACTGCTTCCATGGGGTACAACCTGAGTAGTTTTGAAAGTATCTAGGTAAGAGCAGTATTCAAAACAATAAATCGTTGTATGCCCCGATAGAGTGGTAACGCCTGTTTTTTACAAAAAGTTGTCAGTTTTGCTCCAGTTGTACAAAATAAAGATATTGTTTTATAATTTAAATATGTTAAGAAGTTAATAATAAAGGTTTAAATAACACTTTTAAATAATCAGATTCCTATTGAAAGTCTATTATATTTTAAAAAATGTCAAATTTTACCCAAAATTTCAACTTTGGGATCAAAAGCACAGATACGAACTATTTTCTTTCAGCGGTAAAATTTCACGCAGTTGATTTACTAGTATAAAGGCAAGTTTTGAGAACTACCCATTTTTGAAAAACTATAAATATTTTTTTTGCTCAAGCCCTACTGTCCGTCAGTGACATACAGACCACGTGTCTATCATAGCACAAAGTCGCCACATTTTGGGGGTTACTCCGAGTTGTTGAAATCTCGTAGGTCCACTGCTTCCAAATTCGCATCTCTGTTCTGCTGTTATGCTGGGAAAATGATGGTAGGAAAATGATCCTTCACGAATGCAGATAATTCTCTCCCATTCAAATTACGCCATTTGTTGAAATGTCGCTCTCTTTCGTCAAAGAGGCATAGCTATGTCTCACCTAACATTTACCACAATCAGATAACCAAAGACTATTTTTAATGTTCCGCTACAGCCCTCTATTTATACGGTTTCAGCAGTAGTACAGAAGACGCTGATTAACCCATTCTTGTGCGGTGACTCTGAAATTGGAATCATTTGCATAATTCACTATACTTTGCTTTTGTTTAAAATTTCAATTCAATTGCGTCATTCCTTCACAGTGTTGCACGTGTTTTTCACAAAACATTGATTTTTGGAAATTTTCAGAGGTACCTGATCACTTAACAATAGCTATCTCAATTATCGAGAATAATATAAAATGAAATATACACTTTAGCTTCCCTCTAAGCGTTTGGCCCGTAATATTCCGTACACTAAGCTCCAGATTTCACTGCAATATAAGCATTGTTTAAGATATTATAATTCTATAAATTTAATGAATTTTCAAAGCATTGAAGAATGATTATGACTCTCAAGGATTACATTTATACTCCTAAATAAGATTTTTTATGTAATATTGAAAGAATCATATTTTATTAGCAATTAAGACAAAATGAAGAGAAAACAACATTACAAATTTACCCATTTGCAAGACGCTTGGAGGGTTAAGACGACCCCATTAATGTACCAGTAAAATGCATGACAGGTTTGACACGCTTCTTCAGGATGTAGCGATAATACTGCATTAACAATAACAAGTGTTTTTATAAAATCACTAAGAAGGTAGGTTTGTAGTCAAATGGGCAAAAATTAACTACGACAGTCAAATTTGGATTTAGACAGCTCTAGAATAAACGGAATTTACTTTACTAAATTTAAAACTCAAACTACGTAAATAAAACGTTCTACTGTGGTCGTCCTTATAAAAGCTACTACGTCCGTTGCTAGTTTTTAATGGCACAGAAAAGCACTTTAAATCACAGCCCTTTGTAAAATATGTCAAATAACACTAAATGACTTGAATTCCTTGAACTCTAAAAACTTTTTTACTTTGAAGAGCCATAATTTCCCACCTTTCCTCCTCAGATTTGTTAAGTCTTTTTCGAACCGGAGATTTTATTGAAAAAAAAAAAAAAAAGAAAAAAAGAAATTCACGCATCACATCACATCATGCTGAAATAGTCCAAATGTCTGTGAAATTGAAACAAAGAAATATTTTTTCTGCGCAGAATAAAGACATTTTCCTTTAGTCAGCCACAAGTGATAAAAAGCCTGATTTTTTTTGTAGTTTATAAATGTTTACGAACCAGCCAAAACAATGGAGTTACTTACGCATCACATCACATCAGTCTGAAATATGCCAAATGTCTGTGAAATTGAAACAAAGAAATATTTTTTTCTGCGCTACAAAGTATTAAATCTAAATAAAAAACAGAATGCAATATATTTCTTAATTTTTTTAATTCACATTAACTTTTAACTTTTTATTTTTATAATCGGTGTATAACGCGCACCTGTAAATTTCGATCAATTTTCTTGTTCTTAAATTAAGAAATGGGGGCTTAAATAGAATTTACCCGACAAGGGTTAGGGAAGGATGTTATTATCTCCCCAACGACGTTGGAAATTCATTATATTACCTATGCATTCTTTATGAATCTGTGTATCTGAGCTGATGGTCATAACTGTAAGAAGTGATGATATTATATAGACAATCAATATTTCTATAAGAAATAAACGTAACAATTTGCGTCACAATTTTTTTTATTTAATACAAAATACAAACGTATAACTGTTAAAATTTGCTTTTTTCCCCAAATGCAAATCAAATGCTATAAACGTGAAACTTACAATAAATAAATAAATAAGTAAATAAAAATAAATAAATAAATAAAAAATAAAAAAAGAAGGGCCATATGAGCTCAGGAGTACTTTATTAAGTAAAATTTCTTGTGTAAAGCATGAATGACTAAAAAAATTGAAAGGCTGTCAGCTATAAAATGTCCACTGTTCAAGTTATGCAAGCAATACGGAACTACAAGGTTCCAAATATAGGGGACAGAGAAAACGGTGTCTTGTGCCGAATTACACAACAAATCTAAAGATTGCCTTGATTTTATGATCTTTCAATGTTTGTTTGTTAGTGTTTATGCCGGCGGTGGTATATCTATGAAACCACTTAATTTTAATTCCCAAACGTCACATTGCCACAGGAATTTTGGTAAAAAATTTCAGTTTATTGAATGCGTGAAATGTAGCCGTTTCTTATTTATAAATTAAGTTGTTTTCAAATCCCGGTGTCAGTCAATAATTTCAACACTTAAGCAATGAATTTGCTCTGCGCCGCAAAGGGTTAAGATGATTCTGATAAAAGCAGCTTTTACAGAAAAATAAAATTAAAAATTCTTCAAAAGTGGCCAAATAAAGTTGTTAAACTGGGTTTATCACTAATCATACTTTATTTTTCGTTGTTGAAATGAGTTCTTAACTTCGAAATCTAAATTCGCCTATAGGTTAAGCCGGCAGGGATTTTTTATAAATTAAATTGTTTAAAATTTCTGGTGAGTCTTCAGCATAACGGCAACATAATTATTTTTTCCAAAAATAGTTAAAAAATTACATTGTTTTAAACAAAATGAATATTTAAATGGAATATATGTTATAATTGAGTTAAAAGTATTATAATTTTATGTAAGTGAATAGAAATCATAAAGAAATTCAGAACTAAAAACCAACGTAATCCGTCTAAATCGATTTTATGTTAATAAGACCATTTCAAATAAAATGATTTACATCCGAGTTCACAGTGGGATAAAAATATGACTATTCTCTATATTAAAAATGTATCTATATTTCATGCATTGATAAACGTTTTCTTTTGTGTTTTTCGTGTCACTACTTATATTGAGATGCCAACAATAAAAGGCTAAACAAATGAAACATTCAAAAGATGGATTTTATAAGCAAAACTGTCGTCTATAAAGCTAAAACTTCTGCCTTTTTTTTTTTTTTTTTTTTAAACCTAAGGGTTTAAGAGGATTTCACTGTTATAAAAATTGCAACTTTTATACTGAATAAAGCTAAATTGTCATGTTTGT
The DNA here is from genome assembly GCA_964019185.1 of Maratus speculifer. Taxonomy (NCBI): domain Eukaryota; kingdom Metazoa; phylum Arthropoda; class Arachnida; order Araneae; family Salticidae; genus Maratus; species Maratus speculifer. The sequence continues at coordinate 187,792,085 of OZ025299.1, forward strand.
TGCTCTTTCCCTATTGTTTTAAAATTAATTCAATTTCCAAAATATTACATAAACAGCATTTAACATACTATTGAATCATGAAGTTATCAGAGCTAAAAGGAAATATTTACAATAAATTATCTCCATTGCAAAAATATTGGTTTTACATTGGAAATACATTTTTAACTATATATAGGCAACGCTGTAATATTGGATTTCACTTGTAAAATTGATAAAAAATCGTTACGTATTTTTTGACAAGATATGTACATGTACAATATTGGGAAAATGTAAGCATCCTAATGTTGAAGAAATTTTTCGTGCATTTTAAAAAACATAAAAACATTAAATTCATTTAAATAACTTTTGAACGTAAACGAGGTTATTGCTCTTCATGGACGTAATGGCAGATGTTTTCGTAAAAGTTTCAATACAAAATAAAATGTAGTATGGCAAAAAGAGTTCTGTTTCAGGAAAATTATATATTTAGATGAAGTTGTCATTATTTCTCATTAAGTTAACGGAAAGAAACATAATCGCAGAGTGATCATTAGGGCACTTATGAACTGTTCATATCTGCCCCACATATCCAATCGAGTTAAAATGACAAATCATTAGCATTTCTTAATTAAAAAAAATAATGAAAAATAATTTTTAGTACTCATACTATATGTTAAAACACTATAATTCAAATAAATTGAATGAAGAAATATAAGAATGAATTGAATGAAGAAATGTTATTCGCTTAGAAAGATGGAACTGAGATTTCACTTTTGTGATTTATAAACAGTGTTTCGGCAACTGAGGACGAAAAAAAATATCCAAGAACTTCAAAATAATTTTGCCATATGTATTCAGGTGCTGTAATCGTTAATAATTTTTATCAAATAAAAAAACATATTATTACTAGTGAAAAATTGCGATATTCACATGTTCCCCAGTCTCCCGTATATATAACGCATGGATTTAAAACAATAATTGTTATTCGCTGCAGATTAATTATTGGTATTGTCAGTGTAAAGTAGAGCTCGTAGTAGGTTTGTTGTGCACATATTGCAGCCATTTTGTGGTATTTTGAGATACCAAAGGGATGTTGTTGATGAAAAGTTTCAAACTGCTGTCTACATGGATAATGTTCTAGTTGCTGCCCATTGGTCAGAAAATGATCAATCTGTCACAGTTAATTAATTTTGATCATATTTTACTTATTTGGTTCATAGCATAATATTTAATTAATACTCTAATATATTAAAATATTAAATGCCATGTCTGCGTTATGCTAAGATATTGGTAGTATTGGTATTAAACTTTTCGACTTGTCTACTATGCGTTTATAACTTATATGACCTAAATTAACACATTCATAAATATAAGCATCAGAATTTTTTGTGCGAAAAACTCTGATTATGGATCCTGATCCTTTAAGTATGAGAATTTTTTTTTTTTATTATCTAAGATGGGTTTGTTATTTTAATACGATGATTGCAAGAGTTTTTTTTTTATTGAATATTGAAATGTGTCAATAATTTTTAATCCATTATATATTTATGTAAATGTTTAATTTACTAATATTTATCCAATTTGAATGGAATTCAAATCAAAAGATAATGAAATTTTTATACGAAACAATATTTATATGTCATGCAAATTTTTAATATTTCTTTAAACATTTTACTCTAAAAAATCCATTTGACGTAAATTACTTTTAACATTTAATACAGCATACAAGTGTCAATCGTGGCAAAAAAAAGTAAACATCCCCCTACTATGTATCCCTACTATGTAGTACTACACCTTTACCCTCTGTTGTAGAGCTGTAAATCTGCAATAAATTATTGTAAAAGAAAGTTACCGGTACCACACGATTGGAAATAAAGTCATTTTTTAAATCATGGCTATAAAATTTGCTTAGGGGTTCATCCACATATCAAAACAAACTCAAATTTTCCAGTTTTCTTTCCAGTCGCAAAACCAAACATTGGCAGCATAGATAAATTCTGCACCCTTTAATTAGCTTAAATATTACATTGCGTATTAGTTGCCTATATGAAATTAGAATGATTAATTTCAGGGAAATTATTTTAAAATGGGCATATTTTAGGGGCTGTATCCAAATAGAAGTTCAGTACTCGATCGTAGAAATGCTAAAAATGGCTATGTCACTTCTATTAACGTATAATTTCTTGCCAATATGGCCATTTCACTCATTTAATATGTTTCGACTTTTCCTAGTCGAAATGTTTCAATAAAATGAGTAAATTATATTGTTTTCAAATCATGCTTTTCTACACATCGTAGCATGTTCCCTTAATCCTTCATTTTAACGTTTCTTAAGCATTATTTAAAATCTGCTTGGAAAAGAAATTTGAAATTGAGATTTCACATAAAGCGAAACATAATAAATATAAATCTATCAAGAAAATTGTAGGTTACTTTTAATATTTTTTAAATACTAGTTTTATAATTCTTAATTCATATTACAAATTTTCAAAAGTACAAATTCAAGGTATTTATGTTGATATGTTTATAATTCAAAAACTTACTATTTAAATGAATTGAAATTTCGTTTCTTGGCATGGTTTAAACTGAAGATTTAAAATACGTTGCCAAAATTTGATGTAGCTATTTAAAAAAAAAAAGTTTAGCTTGGTTTTGCTTTGCACATGGGCGTCGTGGGAAAATTTTATATACAATTCAAATATTTTAAATATTAATTTCATAATTCATAATTCATATTGTAAATGTTTCAAAAATACAAATTCAAGGTATGGAATTTTTAGTATTATAACCACACAAAAAAGTTCTCATATTAGTATTATAAATTCAGGAGATGTTAATAAAAATATGAAAATGTAATTTAACATTAGAAGCTCTAGATTTTGAAATGTTTATAATTCAAAAACTTATGATTTAAATGAATTGAAATATCGTTTCTTGGCATGGTTTAAACAGAAGATTTAAAATATGTTGCCAAAATTTGATGTAAATATTAAAAAAAAGTTTAACTTGGCTTTGTTTTGTACATGGCTGCAGTGAGAAAATTTTGTATCCAAAATTTAAAAGTAGACTTTATTTCGAATCGTTTGGAAAGAATAACTTTCTTCTATTATAATTATTACAGAGTTTGTATGAGGTGTTTACTTTTTTCCCCACGACTGTATCTTTAAATATATACTCATAATTATCAATTATAGCAGTTAAACCATGAACTACTTGACTATTGTTTTTTTTTTAAACAAGAGCATAAATTTTCAGTAAAAAAATAGGTCATATTTCCCTCTAGAGAAAAGTAGTTTATCTGATATAGTTTGGGATAAAATATTTGCCAACTTTATACGCGAAAATATGTTTCTATCTGATACCGAGTTTAATATTTTGAAATACCTAAAACGGCATACAGAATGAAAGCAACACGCTTTGCATTGGGATATAAGCATTTGTTTTAACAGATTGTTATTTCATCTTCGTATATTGATGCTTCAACACTCGTATAAAGCGTGTTTGTAAATATAAACCCTTAAGAGCAAAATTTTATCGTATAATTCCCGTGATAGTAAATGCAAATAACGTTTTAATTCAAGCATATATAAAAGCAAAGCGGACAAGAGAGTTTAAGCAATGTTTGTTAAAAGAATCTTGCGCACTGAATAATTAAAATACGTACTTTTCATGCAGGGAAGCGAAAACAATTTCTTGGATTTTATGGTGTATTAAGTATAATTTATACCAGGATATTGAACATGCATTTTAGTAAATTTATTCCCAATATAAGTAATTCGTTTTTCAGATGTTAATAGTTTAAAATTTTGTAAATTTCATTATTTCCCTTAAAAGTATATTGGTGATAATTTTTTTTCCAAGAGTTATAGTTAGATTGTTTTTAAATATAAACTTGATGAAGAAGGTTAAAAAGTGCAAGTTAAAGAGAATATATATATATATATATATATATATATATACAGGGTGTCCAGCAAATAACACCCTGATTTCAAAATTAAATTTCTCAAAAACAAAGATCAATAGAATTATGCCGTAAACGGTTTGTTTATCAGGTAAGCTATAAAAATCTTATACAAAAGTTTCGAACGATAAATATTTTGAAAAGATTGTGTTCTGATTGCAAAAAATGCTTTGATTTGACATTTTTCTTGTTTTAGATTGCTGCCAGAGAATGTGTTTTTCGGCTTAAAGTGTCATATTTCATAGTTTTTTTTAATTAAATTTTTGAAATTTCGAAATTCTAAAAATTTACTTCGAAAAATCTTTAAAATATTGCACTGTAAGCTGAAAAATTATTTCTCTGCAGGCAATCTAAAACAAGAAAAATGTCAAATCAAAGCATTCTATGCAATCAGAACGCAATTTTTTCAAAATATTCACTGTTTGAAATTTCTGTATATGATTTTTGCAGCTTACCTAATGAAAAAACCGTTTACCGCATATTACTATCAATCTTTGTTTTTGAGAAATCAGGGTGTCATTTGCTTTGAAATCAGGGTGTTATTTGCTGGACACCCCGTACATATATTATATAATTTTATATTAATACTGTAGTAATACTGTTCTAATAGACCATAAATAATATTATGAAATGTGACATTTGGGCAATATTCATTGATATGAACATTATTCAATTATCTAAATATAGATGTCATTTGGGTAAAACTATGTCTACCTAGTTTGTAAAAAGACTTTATTCATACTTTTTGTTTAGAAACTTAAACACAAGTCTCCGAAGCATTTTCTTATCTGCTAACAGTTTGCGCTTTTTTTGTACCACAAAAATTTTATTGCAAATTTTACCTTTTTAAATCGAAGTAATCGGCCAAATAAATAAGATCTTACTAGTTCTTACTAGTTTTTGTGGTACAAAAAAGTGGAAGCGTTGGAATTTCAAGGCAATTATTTTTTTCTTTCAAGCTGTCATTTCTACTTGGTTTTTATTTTCGAAATTATCTGTAGTATTTTAATTGTTAATATTGAGATTATAACACTACGATTGATTATAACTGAAGTATACTGAATTGTAATTAAATTTATTAAATTTTTATTAACATAATATCATTTTGATTTGAAATTTGTTTTAATTTAGTGTGCTTATTTGTATTCTATTTATCTCTATTCTTTAAAGTAAATTTTAGAAAAAATACTTGGAAAAATAAATAAGAAAAAAGGAGTTTTTTAGTCAAAATTTTAATTTGGATTTGAATCAAAATGTGTCTTATGCACACAGTAATTAGTAACTTGGTTTAGTAATGCAATTTTAATTTAAGATTTACAGTTATTTTTAAAAAAATGTTTGCTTTACTTTAGTTTTTTAAATTAAAAGTGGTGATTAAATGTTATAAAGTTAGAAATTATAAAATTAAATTTTTAAAAAATCAGTAAAAAATTAAACTAAGTAAGGGAATGTAAATAGTAAAAGTTTGAATATGAAAATAACTCTAACTTCTAATGTGTTAGGCCAATGTAACTAAATAAATAATAAAATAAAAATTATAAAAAAGAAAATATGATTCTTTTCATGGTTACTTAGGAAAAATCTGCTTATTTTCTACGGGTTTTTGAATTTTATTATGTGCTTCTTTTAATATTTTTCTATTTTTTGTTACATCTGTGGACGGTTTGATTTGGTTTTACTACCCATATAAAAATTTAATGTAAACGTATTCTTTAGTGATAAAAATGTTCAGCATTCTAATCACCACAGATTCCTATATAAATAAATATAAGACAGAAATATATATATAAGGGAGAAAGTAAACTGTGAAGAAAACTAACTTGTCAAGATCTTTTAAAAATTCATATGGTTTAAACATGAAGGGGTAATGGAGGCAAAAAATCCCAGTTTTGTTTAGTTTTGGGGACTTTTCTTTATCTTTTTTTTTTTTTTTTTGTTGCCATAATATTTTGCTTTTGATACAAATGTCTATTATGTTTAGCTATCGTTTGAAGTTTTTTTAAATATTTCTATAGATTTGGTTTTACAAAATTTTTGTTTTCTACTTAATTTTAGGTCTTTTTTCTTTCATCACTTGGTCACAAGTCTTTTTTTTTAATTGTTGGAAATGCCAGGATCTACTTCGTCCTGTAAAACTGCCGCAGCATTGGTAATGATTATGATTTTAATTCAGCTTACAAGGGAACCTTTTATGGTGCTGCTCGCACTGGGCATTGGGAATTGGTGTAATTTAAAGCGCTGTATTAGGATGTTTGAGAATCGAAAAAAAAATTTTTTCAGTTAAAGTCATTTTTTTATTTTGCAGCAGCATAACTTTTTGAAAATGCTATTTTCGAGGTCACTTATCGAACTTTTAACGTAGTTTTTTCTTTCGTTAAGAAAAATATTTAAAAATATAAATTACTTAATATTAAATATAAAATGCTGAAAAAAGTTTTAAAATTTCTTTAAATAACTACGAATTTGGTTTTAAAAAATAACGCCATTATATTTTCATTTTTTGTTGGGAAAAAGTTAGCGTATTTTTAAAAGTAGATTTTTCTAGCGACTCTAGCCTAATGTCATAACTCCAAAATAAGGCAAGCGAAAAATTCGTTGTACTATATTTGGCGACTTAACTCCCTTTTGGCGTGAAATAAACAAATAAAAATCCAATAATAAAAAAAATTAAAGTATAAAAACGTAAAATGTGATTTTAACAGAAATTTTTAATCGGTTTTCTATCTTTTATGCATAGGGCTACAAAATGCAGCAGGTCTCGATGCTAGATGCGAGCGACACTAAAAATGTTTCCCTTGTTAGTGCAATTATTTTACGACTACAAATTTTCTGTTCAGTACGTATAAACTTATAGCAAGTTTGTGATCCCACTACCACTTTATTCTTGCGGAAAGTGGATGTCATGTGGATATTTTCATGTAGCTATCATGTGTGGATCAAACATGTGTAAAATACGTAACATTCATTCAAATGTGTTAAGGAGACGGAGCTACTCAAATTTGACATTTCATAAGTTCGCCATTTTTTATTCTTGTTTGAATAATACTAGTACTAGTATGCATTACTGTAACTATGGATTTATTATTGAGTTAAAACATTGAAAATTGTTTTTCACTACACTTTTATGTTTTATATAAACAATAAACAGCTCTTTTTTGTTTCTTAGTATTCATGGTTTGCTTCTTCCACTCTTCTAAAGCATAATATTTATTGTAACATCATAAAATATTCAGATCTTGGTTTGTTGGGAAACATAAATTAAGAGTCGTTACATATCTGAAAATATTTTTTCGGGTTGAAAGTTTTACTATAACACATTTTTATAATGAATATTTTAGATCATATTTTTTATGTGGTGTAAAATTTCCCTAAATCACTGGGTGACTTTGATCCAGATTATAAATTCCTTTTTTATTCTTTTTATCATTATTATTCCTTAATTTTTGATAATCAGACAATAATTTAACATTTCTTCTCTTTTATGCCCCTAGTTGCAACAATATTCTTAAAATAAGAGACATCTGAAAATATAGAAAATGCGGACAAAGTTACCCTGAATGACTGTAATTTAATTATAGTGAATTTCATTTGATTTTCATGTAGTGAAAGTAAACTTTTTAAAGAAACATCATACACTACACACGCACACACACATACATATAAATAAATAAATAAATAAATGAATGAATAAATATATATATATATTTATACTGGAAAAAGTAATATATATATAAATATATGGCTTTTGTAACTCGAAGAAAAAGCGTGGTTCAGATCTCCTGTAATATCCTATGGCAACTATCAGTTGTATTAATTTTAATAAATATCAAGAATATTAATTGAAATGTCATGCTTTAAGGATATCTTAATGCTAAATAAATTTATAGGTACGAACATTTTCTAACACTATCATAGATGTATTTTCTATTTAGGTGTTCTTGATTATATTTCTTGAAACCTATTGGTCAACCAAAGGCAATACACAATAGAGGAATATGCATTTCATAAGTTGATAGAAATAAAGACAAATTGTGTTTTATGAAGCATCAACATCACATACTTTGTCTTTCACTTTAGATTATGTAAGCTACAATATGGAAATTGATACTCTAGCGAAAGTCTTTCAAGAAGTCAATGGAAGTGGAAAAGTCAATGATGCGATATTGCGATAAGATGAATTACACTAGACTGTGATTATTTATTGTGATAATTCATTTTAGCATTTTCATCACAATTCTGGCATTTTACTTAAAAAGCAGAATTTTTCTCATGTGTCAAATCATGCAAATTTTCGCATTTTTGTAATTGCACAGTTTTCAAAGCTACACCAATTGAATAATTTCAAAACGTTTTACATTTTCTGTTTGAAAGACATACGAAAATAATACGTAACGTTTTAAAAGTATGCTATATTTTTAGGTGTATTATTAGTTTTATGTAATAGTTGAAAAGAATTTGTAGAATCCTTAGAAACTTGGCACCGCGTGCTTTTGTAATTCTGATGAAGAACAAGCTCTATAGAGATATATTGCTTAAAAACTGTGTAACTTTTAACGCTAAAATGATCATTGTACTATATTATATTTGAGAGTGTTATAAAAATGTTTTAATATTTATTAAATTGATGGGAATCTTTATTTGGGATTGTTTCTTTTTTTATAGAAAAGTAGGTTTAAAATTTTTTTTAGTATATGACTTTTTTATTTGTATAATATTGATGCAAATATTTGTATAATATTGATGCAAATATTTGTATAATATTGATGAAAGCATTTTGTATTGGAATAATTATACGCGTTATTAAATTTGCATAATTTTTTAATATTTGTATTAGAATATCTACATAAATGTGTAAACAAAATATGGATTCAGTTTTATGATCGATTGAAATCATTTACAATTTGCAAAATAATTTCATTTAGTTGAATTAGTGAAAACAACACATAAATGTGTGCAATGTTAGGTCTGCTTTTTGTACATTTCAATGTAATATCTAAATAGAAATTTTAAAAGAAGCCACATCTTAAGAAAATTTTGCGCGGTTATTGTTTGACTGGTATTCATAGGCAATAAGCATTTAAAAAAATAAAAATAGAGTTTGCTATTGATTTAAACCTTGGATGAATGGGTATAACTGTTACTATTATTAACAAACATTTGCAGTCAGGTGCAAAACATTCATGTTATATCCCATGCTTAAAATACGTTTAGATTACTGTGAATAAGTTTAGATTACTACGCTGTATGCAAAGGAAACATGGAAACATTTATATACAAATTTAGTGATTCTTGTACCACAAATTAAGAAATAGCAGCATGTGAGTTTTTGAATAAACAAAATTATTCATTTACTAGAGAATTCTACATTTATCAATTATGATTTTCCTAAGTTACAATAATAGACGGTAGCATTAGTGACAGATTAAAATTTAAACACCGATGATCCATAATATATTTTGCAGTTGTTATTTTAAATAGTAAATATGCACGCCAAACGAAATAATATTTCAATGTTAAATATTCACATAGGTTCAGTGTTTAGATTTACCCGTGTTTCTGAATAAATCTTTTGAGCATTAATCTGTAATTTAGTGTTATATAAAATATTTCTTGCTTTTCAAAGTTTTTGAATATATATCTTCAATTATTCATTGAAATTATCTTTAAAATCACTTGTTTTCAAAAAATGAAATAAATAGAAAATGACTGATGATAAATGAACTATCAATAACCGTTATTAAAAATTACACGATAATATGAAAAGTGTTGATTTTTAGAGATAGAGGTATTATAAAAACGGTAAGCTGCAAAAGAATATTGAAATATTTTAATTTTTATGGAAGAAGAGTAACAACAATTGAAAAATCCTATGGAAAACGCTTAGATTGACAAATTTCAATAATTTAAGAAAAAAATTCATGCAATCTTTATTTCAATTTTTCTACTTTTTTGGAAGATCAATACCTGTTTAATAAGATTAAAACTAGAATCATAGACACATACTTATTCTATTTTTTGTTTTTGTTTATTGTCAAACGACCAATTTGTCAACCCCTTAGTTTAGATGCTATCAAAAGTATTAAAAAATATAGGAAATCCAGTGTTACTAAAATCTAGCGATCCACGTATACGTACAATGTATACGTGTTGTGTTTGGTTCCTTAGAAATAAAAAAGAGTTCTCCCATTGACGTAAATTTCACATTGGCAGAAAAAAGTCACCAAGTTAATGTATTTTAATTTTAAAATTCCGAATTGAGGCAATTAGAATCTGTGGGAAGTTTAGTTTTCGTCATATCCTATAATGCCTAAGTTCGACTGTTCACAGATAACCGATATGTCGTTCGGAAGCGAAAATCTCTTACCTAGCTAGGATTGATGTTGATATTTCTTTTCAAAGATCTGAGAAAAAATAGCTCATTTACTATTATTGATTGAAATTTTGGATAAGTTTTTTGCTGAAAACTTACGCAAATCTCTAGCTTACATCGATCAAAATAATACTTTTTACGTAAGGGATTGTATGCAAAGGGCATGCTATAAAAACTGGGAGTTTTTTTACGCATTGGCAACACCGCGAAATTAAAAAATAAAACTGTGTACAATTTTTTCAAACAGTTAATTATCCGTTTATTAATATTCTAAACAATTCAGACTACATTTTTTTTTGCTAGTTTCGTGCTTGTTTAAAGAACTGTTTTTGCTTGCAATACAGAAATTGAGGTGAGTGATTCAAAGTTAATAAAAAGAATTTTGCCCAGTCAAAATAATGGCATTGAGCTCACAGGCTACGCATAGAAATTGTATATTACAGCCTTATATTTTCAAGGGTTAATTGCGGATATAGGTTCATTTTGATAAGGCGAAAAACAAATTTATTTTTGGGACAAATCTCTCCATTTCCCCGTTTTATACTTAATCATTGAACCCCTTAAACAAATCAGGGATATGCTTTATCATATAAAAAATCTACCGTAATTTCGGGTGTATAAGCCGCAGCTCAAACAATTCTTTTTCGACCCAGAAATTTTTAAGAAACAAATATAACTAGCCAGATCGCCGTAAATACATCTCTTCAATCACTAAATAAAATTTCTGGGTCTAAAAAGAATTGTTTGAGCTGCGGCTTATACACCCGAAATTACGGTATATCCAAAATTCAAAGCAAATCGGAAAATTCTTAATAAAAACCCATTTATATAATTTAAGAAGAGTTATCCCATCTTTTATGCTTAACCATTAAACTTTCAAAACTATTCAACGCCTTATCAGAAAGAGCCTACATCTAAAATTAAAAGCAAATCGGCAATTCTGCAAAAAAACCCATTTATCAAATTTAAGGGGCAGAGGAAATTGCAAGTACCCCCTTTTATAATTAACAAAAGATCCCCACAGCTAATTAGGGAAGCATCTTATGACTATGAACCTGTATCCAAAAATTGGAGCAAATCGGTTAATTCTGCAAGAAAAATTATTTACCTAAATTAAGAGGGGTAATCCCACTGATCCCCCATTTATACTTATCCAATGAATTCCCAAAACCAATCAGGGAATCGCCTTATCAAAATGAACCTATATCCAAAATTCGAAGCAAATCGGTAAATTCTGCGTGAAAAACCGATTAACCTAAATTAAGGGGGTTACCGCCCATCTCCCCCCTCTTAGACTTATCCAATGAACTCGCAAAACAAATTAGGGAGGTGCCCTCATCAGAATGATCCTTTGCCTAAAATTTCAGTGAAATCTGATAAATCAGCATGAAAACCCCTTTTATCGAAATAAAGGGTGGAGGATTAGCCCCCGTCCCCCTCCTTATACTTATGCAATAAAGTCCGAAAACTAATCATGGCCGCGTCCTTATAAGAATGATCCCATGTCTAAAATTTAAATGAAATTTTAGAAATTCTGCATGGAAAACTCATTTATATAAATCAAGGGCATGGGCATTAGCCCTCCAATCCCCCTCTTTATACTTATCCAATAAACACCCAATACTAGTCGCGCCTCATCTGAATGATGCTATACTTAAATTTTGAACAAAAAGTGATAAATCTGCATGAAAATCCATTTATATCAATTAATTGGAGGGGTATTAGCCTTTCTTTCCCCCTCTTTATACTTATGCAATGAACACCTAGTACTAATCACGGAGGCGCCTCATCAGAATGATCCTATATCTAAAATTTGAACGAAAACTGATAATTTTGCATGAAAACCCCATTTATATCAGTTAAGAGGAAGGGCATGAGCCCCCCGTTCCTCCTCTTTATACTTATCCAATGAGCACCTAATGCTAATAACGGAGGCGCTTTATCTGAATGATCCTATATCTAAATTTTGAACTAAACTGATAATTCTGCATGAAAAACCCATTTATATAAATTAAAGGGAAAGGCATTAACCCCCCGTTCCGCCTCTTATACATATCGAATGAACTCGAAAAACTAATATGGGAAGCGCCTTATAAGAATATACAAATATCCAAAATTTCAAGTGAATTAGATATTTTTATCATGAGTTATCGCGTTGCGCATGCACGTACGCACATACATACAGAACGGACGGGCATATAAGCTCTCAGGCTTTGATAGCCTGTGAGCTAAAAAAAGCAAATGTGCTGTCATAAAATTTTGCGATCATTTGAACACAACAGCTCCAATAAGAGTTAAGTTAATTAAAGACAAACTTATAATGAGTCTATGACGCTTAGATTGCATGGTTATTGGAATGGATGGCATGGCAAAAAGAATGGTTATCCGCAGAATTGGCTCGTAAGCTTGGCGAGACAGAAAGTGTTGTGGATGATCGAAACGTTAACACTGTGTGCAGATTCCTGCAAGAAAGTCAGCGAATGACATGCGAGAAGGTAGCGGTATCAATGAGCATTTTGAAAATTTCGACATTCCGCACTCTTTGCATCAATTTACAGCTTCGCCATGTTTTTGCCAGATGGGTCCCTCATCAACTTTCTGACATTGAAGTAAAAGCTCCGTGGCAGAAAATTTAAGTTATCTTGAAAGGGCAGGGTTCTCTATAAAGTAGTTTCCAAAAAAAAAGAAAAGCTTTTCGACTTGCTTGGAAAAGTTCTTGAAAAAGAAACCTTCTTGCGACAAGACCATTGCATATTATCTGAGGAAGGTATTTCGGAAACGAATGTTGTATTTTTTTATGTAAAGTTATTTCATGATTTTTTATAAGCTTACACTCAGTTTTTATGGAACCCTTTTTGCCTTTATAGATAATTATAGCTTAGGGAAATATGTAGCAACGTTCCTTATATATAGCGTTAAGCTACGTTTTCAACCAAATTCAAATGTGAAAACGGCATTAACCTCTGAATTAAAGGAATACCAATTTCTGTACGTTATTATACTATGCCACGTATATCCGTTTGATTCGAAACTAACATTTTATGTTTATACAGCAGTGTTTTCAGATATCTATGGTATATGATTATGTTTGTTTAATGCATTCCTTTTAGTGTTGCATTCTTATGTTTTTGAGAATGAAAAGTAATATTGATTTTTGCAGCAATACACAATTTTAAGACCCTTTATATTTATATCATATTTATTGTAGTATCAAATATGCACAGTTTAAAAAAGTTCAATTAGTTTAATCCATTAAATTAAAATAATTTTGTTATGTTTCATTTAATGAATTAACTGAATATATCGAAGTTATTGTGAACCTCCTGGTGTTTCTCTTTGTGCAAATCCGTGCCACTCAAAAGCAGATTTCACTAATGTTTATACATAAATAAAACCTATTTAAAAGTATTTTTACAACATTTGGAGAAGTTTTTATTCAAGGCTATACAGAGTTTTGTGTTAAAAAATAATATTTTCTTATGCAATACTTAAATAAAAAAAAATAAGGCATGATTTTTCAATAAATTTATACTAAATATTATTTTTCTGCACATTAAAATAGTTTTTTTATTATGAATAAAAACAATTTAAAATTTATATTAAAAAGTTATAAAAATACATATCTTCCAAGTATTTTTTTAAAAATCATGAAAAGTACCAAATAACCTCAGTCGAGAATAGCTTGAGGTACACCGAGAAAAAAAATATGCCGCCTTCACCTAAAATGAATAGTTAGTCACTTTCTAAATACCTAAACTAGAAATATAGATGTCCAAACTATGCGAGTAGGGTAAACAACTAAGCTGAATAGGCGAAATGACTTGACATTTCTAGTCTCTTGTTTTCTAGGAGACGAAACGACATTGAACCGTTTCAATAGTGATAAATTATCGCTTGATTTTAGGAATGGTTTCTTAAGCTATAATTATAGTTACTAAATCAGATCTCTTGTGTTCGCATTTATTTGAAGAGATTTTTAGATAAATTTGATAACAAAAATATAGGAAAACCTTCTTGAATTCTAGTAAGAGACTCTGGAACTCTCTAAGAAATGGAACTAAAATTTATAGGGATGCCATGGAACTATTTTTTCTAGAGCCATTACTTTGATTCTATATGCCAGAACCATATTTTTTTCTCAGTGTAATAGACCGATAAAATGAGGTCAATAATTGTGCCTCATTTTGAAGAAAACTAATTGAATCGGTTGAAATTAAAATGTTGGATGCGTTATGTTGACGAAACTTTGTTTAGTTAATAATCCTTTTAAAATTTTCATTCTTCATACTTTTAATTCCATCGATCTACATATCCAGTTAATTTTTGAATTTAAAAATAGTAATAAACTACCTTTCTTCGATGTTTTTTTTTTTACTACATGGATTCTTTTTTTCAAAAATTTCATTTATAGAAAAACTTTTTCACTTTTTAACAAGGGCGGAGCCAGAATTTGCCCGACGGGGGGGGGGGGGCACTGTATCCCCGACAGGGGGGCCAAGTTCATAATATATATTAGAGGTCCCCGCGTACTGTATTTTACAAAATAGATTAATGGTTCGGTCGATATAAAGTTAAAAAATTGTATTATACTGTCTGGGAAATACAAATGCATACATACATAATTTAACCTGACAGAAAAAAAGATTAAAATCTGGATTTGCAAGACTCTACTTCTATAAAACGCAAATTTTTACTTCGATATGGTTATAAAGTTTTTTGCACGAGGAGTTCTGATATATTTATATATATATATATATTTTAAGAAGTGTTCTGGGCGGCAATATTTATTTATTTTGAATGAATGTCTATTTGCATGTAAATGTTTCAATTATCATTCAGTTATCGTTAATCTTTATATCATGTATTGGAGACTTAAAAATCAGAAAAATGTCCCACTAAGATTTCTAAGACAAAATCGCATTAAAAAAAAAAAAAAAAAAAAAAAAAAAAAATACGTGTGGCACTTGGGGTCTGCCGCGGTAAAGCTATTGCATAGCATTTTTTATCAACTTATGCAATTATAATTATTTATTTATTTTTTATTTATGCAGTTTTTTTTGTCTTTGATATTAATTCAAGTTACACTTTTTGAGCGTTATGACCGATAACAATTTACAACAACTAATGAGAATTAGTTCAATAAAAGAAAAATCGTTTAAAATATTTTTATTATCTTACAATACATGTAGGTTAATCAGGAATTTTTATCATTGAAACTATACGTTTACGGTAGCTGAAATAAAAAACATAAGTTTGAGACTTGATATTATCAAAATATCTGAAAAATACCGCGTCAATGTCTGCCGAAGTCTGCCAAACTGAAGCGACGTTAGCGGGAGTGTTAGGTTTTTTTTTCTCGTTACGAAATTTCTACATTCTTTCGCCACACTCAAATCCCGCGATAAAAGCTATACAATACCTTGATAAATTACCAAACAAAATTTGGCCGCGCTACGAAAATTAGATCTCTAGTTATAAGCATTTTAAATTTTCCGAACCTCACCGTGGGGGTCTTTTGTCACCAAAAATTAACACTGTCTCATAATAAATTATCAAACAAAATTTGGCCGCACTACGAAAATTAGATCGCGAGTTATAAGCACTTTAAATTTTTCGACCCTCACCATGGGGGATTTCCTGTCACCAAAAATTATCACTATCTCATAATAAATTACCAAACAAAATTTGGCCGCACTACGAAAATTAGACCGCGAGTTATAAGCATTTTAACTTTTTCGACCCTCGCCGTGGGGGTCTGCTGTCACCAAAATTTAACACTGTCTCATAATAAATTATCAAACAAAATTTGGCCGCGCTACGAAAATTAGATCGCGAGTTATAAGCATTTTAAATTTTTCGATCCTCACCATTGGGCGGGTGTCCAATCACCAAAAGCTACATTATCCTACCTTGTTTTATCTTAAGACGATTCTTTTCTATACTCATTCTATCAGGAATTTTTATTATTGAAACTATAGATATATAGTAACTGAAATAAGAAATATAAGTTTGAACCTTGATAGCCTCTAAATATCTGAAAAATACCGCGTCAATGTCTGCCGAAGTCTACCGAATGATACCATGCCGAAGTCTGCCGAGCTGAAACGACGTTAGCCGAGTGTTAGGTTTTTTTCGTTACGGATGTGTTAGGATATTTCTCGTTACGGAAATTTTGGAGTCGGTCGCCGCGCTCAAAGCCCGCGATAAAAGCTATGCAATAGCTTAAAAAAGAGAGAGAGAGAGAGAGAGTTATAGTCAAGTTGCCCTCGTAGCAGGTGTTGATGTATTATATTATTTTCTCATGCATTATTATATTAATTTTGAATCAACATTGTTTGCCTTTAAAGAAACTCTTCACTCACTTGAAAACATCCGCAACGTCATATTAAACACAGATTATTTTCTTAGATTAGATATTTTCACAGGTTAGATTTATATAATATTTTTAAACATTTTTTTTTCTGGTATAGGACAGCTGAGCTTGCTCTTTAATATGGCTATTTTTCACTTTTTCGATTTCGGTTGCAGATATATTTTTTAAAAAGATGCTTTCACTTTCGGAAACGGTTTTGAAACTGAAAAGTATTTTTGTGTCATAGGCAGGTATTATTTCACAGGCTTTACTGTATTTAAATTTTATTGCCTAAAAATCTACTATTCTTTAAAAATAAGAAATTTTAAAGTTTAATTATAGAATAATGGCGTGTTAAACTTATAATAATACATGCATTTTTTTGTAAAAATGTTTGGAAAGAGCCAAATTTTATTTATTTTTGCACGGGCCAAGTTGTTTCGAGAAGGTGATTTTCATAAGGGCTGGATCGAAACCAGGACTGAAAATTTCGTCCCGCGCAGTCCTAGGAAGAATGAAATCAGGTCTAACGGCACACCAGACAGAGCCAACTTTAGATTTTTAACAATCAAATAAATATATTATAAAACAAAAAAATATTTAGAAAGGGAATCTTTTACGTGGAACTTATTTCATTTCAATTTGATTTGTAAATATGATCATTTTGACTTTTGAGGGGGAAAAAAGGTTTTGCGTGCATGTCACGGTAATTATTAAAAACAAAGCATAACAAAACCACTGTTGAGTGATGCATAACAAATTTTATCAGCATTAATTTATATGAAGGTCTTAAAAAGTATGAAATTGGATTAAAGTTTGTGCGTTAATTTTTTAAACAGAGTTATATCGGAAATCATGAAGCTTCTATTTACGTATAATTTTGTACCAATTCTGCAGAAAATAAAAATTTAAATTTTATAAAAAAAATAAGTAAATAAAATAAAAAAAACCTTCTAAATATGTCATTTTCAATGTGCTAAAATATGCATTACCTCAATTGCCAGCCTTTCTTAAACCTGGAAAAAAGTGAAGGGAAGTTACCTAAAAATATTGCCATATGCACTTTTTAAAGTTTTCCTATTTACCGTATTTTTCATTAACCCGATCAGCCTAGGTCCCGACCAGTCCGAATAATCGAAGCTCTACTGCGTGTATTACTGAATGCAAAAATATAAGTGAAAAACTTCCAAAAACATTAGCTAAATTATTATTATCGACAAAAGTACGAATTCTGCGTATAAAGGAATTTTTAAATTAAAATACTCGTACCAAATCACTTATAAACATAAATAAATAAGAAATAATTTGGACTTACTGTTATAAAATCTTAACTCCTTAACCCTTTCACCGTCTAAGGGTTTTCATGTATTTTTATAAGAATGCTTATAAATTGAAATATATTTATATTAAATAATATCACTTTGATGCTATAATATCTTTAATATCATTTCTTTCTATGTATGATATAAAATAACATTCCGTTCAAAATATTTTTGTCTGCAGCCATTTAAACAAGATTTCTAGAAACGGAAAAAGCCGGGACAAACGGTTAAAGGGTTAAAAAAAAAAAAAAAAAAAAAAAAAAAAAAAAAAAAAAAAAAAAACCTAATATCTATGGTCAATGGACAACTCACGAAAATAGAGTACTGTATCTATGTAACTTTGAAATATCCTGCCGGTCTATCACAATACAGGTGGTTTTTTTTCTTGGTAATTCCCATAGCCACATTGAGATATATAAATGTTATTTTTACAACCAATCAGCAAGAATACCGTCTGTTGAAGCTAAAAACATTATTCATCAATCTCTTTATTCCAAATAACAAAAAGTTTGTTTTATATTATCTTGCACATCAGAATTTGAAAACTAGTGAAAACAGATAGGCATGTATTTCCTTTTAGTAAATTGCAGCTGTTCTGTGATTTAAACATCGTAGATTGAAATCTAAGTAAGAATACAAGTATAAAGAAACAGCATACTTACTAAGAACAAAATGTGCATAAAATGGAACTTTCTTCGTATCTTTTTTCGTTCCATTTGAACACGTTTCTATGCTAAATATTAGTTTTCTTTATTTGAATTGAATGAATTTGCCAGAGTGAAATTTATTAGTCAAACTACAATTTTTGAAATATGTACCTTATATTACTTCATAAATACCGCATTTTACGTTTTTCATTGTTCAATTTTTGTCACTTTTGAGAAAATGTAATTATTATACCATACACTCTCAATAAACACTTCGCCAGAAATGAAATGTACAGACAATAATTTGCCGGAAGGCACATGTTATTGGAAAGGATTTTTCTATTACTTGAAGAAATTCTGGTGTTTTGATTGTAGAATTTAGATTCGGTTCACGAACTTTTCATTATTTTGAGAGAAAATAGAGATACGTAAAAAATCAGTTTCAAATAGAAAAATCAAGTGCACAGTGTTGCTGCTCAGTAAACTGAACGGTCTTTTGATTAAAAAAAAATGCAACTTTAGATATTGGAGGATTTCATGTGGTTTTGGCACTAGATTGATGAATTTTCTGTATTTTCGAGAAAATGGAAAATGAAAGCAGATTGTTTTTAGCTATAGTAGTAATAATGAAAACAATGGGAAAAACATCTTCAATTTCCATTTTGTTTTTGAGTGTATATTGATCGAATGCAGAAAGTGCGATGTTTAAAAATTTTGATAAGATACAAAATTTAAATTTGAAACAAAAACTTAAATACAAAAGTCCCAAATTAAAAACAAAAAATAAATGTAAATGAAGTGAAAACTTGTAAAATATTTGAAAATCTAAAAGTGCGTTATTTTAATATCAGCGAAAAGCGTCCCTGTGATTTGAAGAGACTTTTCTATTATTTTAAGCAATTTCTGCCTTCTGATTGGACATTTTTCGAAAATTTTGATCTTAGATTTCTGTCTTTTACCTACATTTAGGATTACCTATAGGATTGTAGGTAATCCTATATAGGCCTTATAAGATTATCTATATTGGATTTATAAATTCTGTTTCTAATACGAAAAAGTACTAAGCAGGAAAGCTGCCAGAACACCCATGTAATTTGACGAACATGTTGCTTTAGGTGTCAATATTTTAGGTAATTGGTGTTTTTTATGCATTTTTTGCGGGGGAGGGGGGTTGAAATAGCAAAAGTAAAGCGCGTGAAAACAAAATTTAAAGCAAATTTTTCTGTTTTAACGGAATATATTCAAGGGAAAAAATAGTTCAATTCACGGATTATTTTGCGCACAGAGTCCTCCGCAGATTGGATTATACCCGACCTGAACTAGTTAACTCTATATACATTCAACCTCAAACAGTTTTAAAAACGTAGATGACCCGAACTCGAAAATCTTCAACCTAAAAGTATTCCAATCCCAACTCGAAATGCAGGAGAAAATTGAAAAAGAAAATTTCATAATGTAAAGCAATAAGGGAAAAATAGCCTACAATAATACCTCCAATATCAATTATATATTTTATGTAGAAAAATTAATGCATCAATTTATGCACTCATTGGCATTCAAATAATATAATCTTAAATTTAAAACATACTTCGGCGATACATTTGAGAAATGAGGTAGAATCGAACCCATTACGCTAAAGCAATTAAAATGGACCCGACTTGAAAAATAGAAGTCAATCCGAACCTCTCCGAAAAAATATCAACTTTAGCTAGATCCGACTCAGATCGCCTGTCGAGTTGGGTTTAATTTCTCAAGGTGAATCATACAGGAATCTACCCGAAACGCGATCTAAGCCCGACATCTCCACATTTCGACCTGAACTCGAAGTATTTCAGCCTCAAATAGATCCCAATCGTAACTGATGAAAAAATAAATCCATACTGCAATGCAATTATGTGAAAATATATCTACAACTATATCTCCAGTATCAATTTTAACTTTTAAGTAAAAAATCAGCATACATAAACTCATTAACATTCAATGTATAATTTTTGAACTTAAATTTTGTAAATTCTTTTAAGAGATCGATTTTGAATCAAGAACCATAAATGTCAACATCCAAATCCGACCTGAAACAATTAACCCAACTGGAATCCGACCCAGAACGACAAAAGATTAGACTCAACCCGATCCGATCCAGATTGCAAGTCGTAGTCAGGTTCAGTTTGCCCGACACGATGCAGCATTCTATTTGTCATCCAAGACAATCCCGACAAAACTAAATATAAATTTTATCTTTTTTTTTTAAATATACACGTACAGAGTCATTCATATATCATCCTATGTAGTCATCTCTATAGATTTTTATTTTAAAAAATTCGAATTTCTTTTTTTTTTCTTTTTTTTAAAAAATCGGGTTTATCTGAACACAATCTGCAAGAATCAAAATTCAGTCAGAAACCGATTCGTATCCAAAGGAATTAGTTTAGTCAATCTGAGTTTAATGTAAAAAAAAAAAAAAAAAAAAAATCTTTATATGTTGACCCAACTTGACGGGGACGAAATTCAAAAGTCAAAATAGTTTCCCCGACGACATCGAATTTTGACCCAGATGGGGGGGGGGGGCAGGTATGCCCGACGGAGGGCATATGCCCCCCAGGTCCCCCCTCTGGCGCCGCCCTAGCTTTCTAACCCACTCCATGCTTTTTCAAATCCTTCTGTTAAACAGAAAATCAGCGTCTTCTACACTTATATAAACCGTGCCCTCAAAATTTTTTTATATAGTTCATCCCTTAAATATGAATTTCATTATTTAAAATTTATTGCTGTCAAAAAAGGTTCGAACTCTTATGTTATCAATAAAGCTGTCAAGAAATTTAATGGATTTTACAGCAATTGTACTTTTTTAAAATTTAAGAAAACAAAACCTGGTGCTTTGATTGTTTTGACTTTTTATCTTCCTTTATCTTTCAAATTAGCTAAAGTTTTAACTTTATTTTTATTTTTAATCCTGTCAATAAATTTAAATCCTCTCCACTAAGTCTTCGGTTCCTGACTTTGGTAAATGGGGAATTTGTAATGTACCTTGTAATAGTTGTCATCTTTCTTATATTGGTCATACTAAAAGACTTTTGATTTCGCTTAAAAGAACACCCTCATTATGTTAATAATCAGATTTTTTCTAAATCTTCTATTGCCAAGCATTCTTGGGATTCTGACCAGAGTTTTAATTTTCAAAATGCAAAAATTGTCGTTAGATCTAAGAGCACTTCTGAATTGGACTTTCTTGAAAATTTGGCCATTTATATCATTTCTCTAGTTAAATGTTAATCCTTATGTCAATGACCAAAATTTCCCTTTTGTCTAATGACCGAGATACCCGGGTACATTCTGCGATTTTATCATATGCGAACCACAAAACACCTGTATTTCATAGAATATAACTACCCCGCCTTTGGAGAAGTAAAGCTGACACATTTTGAGAAATATTAAATACTTCAGATTGTCAACAATTCAAAGATCGACATTAGAAATGTGGAAAAACAAACTCATATCTGTTGTATCGAGCAAGTATGAGTGCAAACCGATTCTGGAATATTCTTTGCTTTATTCGGTTTGAACGCAAGTTTGAACAAATGGAAAGTCTTCAAAATGATAATTTCAAATTAAATGATAATCGCAGTAATTTGTGATTTATGGCTTATTTGATCATAAGTTATTGAAAAGAACACAAACAGACGTAGAACTTAACGGTTGACCAGCAGTTATTTCCGTATAGAGGTAGAGCAAGATTCACACTATATTTTCTATTTAAACCGCCTAAATATGGGATCGAAATATGGTGGATATGTGAAGAAAAAATTTCTCTCAACAACCAAATGAGTACAGAATGTGGAATAAACTAATGTGAAATAATTGTAAAAAAATTGGCCGCTCCATTCTACGATTCTGGTCTGAACATCACCATACTCAACTTTCTTTATTCTCTTTATTTGGCTAAGAATTTATTACATTAGAAGATCACAATGATTGGCACTTCGAAAAGAGAAAAAAATATTCCCCACAAATGGAGGCTATGTAAATCGCTGATATTTTACCCACATAACTTTGATTTATGATGACATAAGCATTTATTTGTATGATCAAAAAGAAAAAAAATCTTTAATTCTAATGTCTACTATCCATCATGATAAAACCATTACGAGACTGAAAGTGTAATCAGATAGTCCGGAGTGTTATAATGAAATGAAATATGAAATGGACATAATGCGCAGGAGTGCAAAAATCTAGGCGCCAGCGAATAGTCTCTCACTACTAAAATTTAAAAGTTTACTTCGTTGAAAATATAATAGCATTCTAGCAAGATTTTTTACACGAAATATTAGACGAAAAATAACGAAATAAATTTAGTGGTGAGAAACTGCTTGCTGGTGCCTAGATTTTTGCATCCCTGATGGAATGGATAAATTATTTTGACTATTCACTATACAAAAAATATATAACTACATGACCACTTGAATTAATTTTCAATATTGTGATGGATATAGCAGTGTTTCTTACTTACAATATACATACTGCCAATAATGGCATGGTTTGCTATAAAACACACAATCGTCGTCTGTTTTTAGTAAATTAGGCGATAATTAGGGGAGATCTTGAGCCTCCCAATAATTCAAGAACAGTCGTAAGATGTACAGAGTGTAAGACATTTTTCGATCAAACTGGGAACAAAGCAGGAATTAACCCTTTAATTCCCATGCTAGAACACGTTCTAGAAATTATGTAGTTCATTTCACACCAGAAAAATTCAATGGCTAATTTTGTTTTATTTAAATACGGAATGTTCTGTTATTGATTAAAGCAAATATTGTAGTTTTAATTTTCTGGTGGGAACTGAAATATACGAATTAAAATACCTCGGGTGGTCTCGGGCGGTTTGGGATCCAGAGGGTTAAAAATATACTGAAGTAACCAGGGTCAGATGTGCTTCTTACAGCCTCAAAAATGACGCATAAAAACCAGAAAATCATGCAAACTATGTGAGAAGCTTGTACGTGATATATATTCGTAACCTTTTCTCTTGTAAAGCTTGCACGCAAAATTTCACGTAAATCTTATTTCCAAATTAATTTGAAATTTTATTGATCTAAATCTAAATGATCTATCAATTTCTGGATTTTTCCCACATAGAATTCGCTTGTGTAGCTGGATACCCTGGTCATTGATGAAAGGCATAAAATGTTTATTGTCTCCTCAACATAGCATGAAAATAGCTCAAAATTTATAGTGATTCTACTAATGGACAGGGAATACTACAAACAATGGGGATCTAAATTCATTTTAATTTATTTTGATACTAAGAGCCCTTATTTTGAAAATCAGACAAAGTGTGATAGTTGTATTTTTTTATTTGCTTGATTTTTTTATATGTTGAAGTAGATCCTATTTAATGAATAGTGTGCAATTTTGAAGCCCTGAAAAAATTTCCTCTTTCCTATAGAAAATATCAAAGTTCGAGGCTGTGAATGCCATTTTTATGAAAAATGAAATCCCATTACGTTAGGAGTGATATATCTCTGGCAAGCAACAACATCCCAAAATTCTTTTGGCATAAACTTATAGTATAACACTACCTGCTTATTAAAATTTATTTGTTTCCATGGGGCATTGTTATTTTACATTATGTTGCCACAAAGTGCAGTCAAAATGACGTTTTTGTCCATTTTCCGCTCTTAATATCTTATTTAAGCTATAACACCCCAAAGTTTTTCTTATAGAATATGAAAGTGCACTACTAGGACAAGTTAAATAATATACTACTGCACGGAGATGTTGTTCTTAGTAGCTATAACCTGTTAAATAGTCAAAATTTCCAAAATCTGCAACATTTAAAGTTGTTTATTTCAAAAAAGCGCCACAGTTGAATGAAAAAAAATGTCACGTAATAGATGAACATATGAGCAAAAACATGGAAAAGAAAAAGAAGTGGGGCATTGTGATAATTTTAGATTAAAAAATGACAAAAATTACAAGAAAAGCAATGTCCACGATCAATTTTTTTCCCAAGAATAAATGAAACATCTAAATTCTCTTTCGTCTTTCTATGATTTTTCCCTATGCGTAAATAAAATTCCCTTTTTTGTCGCCTCTTCCGAAAGAAAAACGGGATGTTTCATTTTCTCTCAGGGAAAAACTGTGATGAATAGACATTGCTTTTCTTATAAATTATGTCATTTTTTAACTAAAAAATATAACGAGGCCCCACTTCTTTTTCTTTTGCATGTTTTTATACATATGTTCAACTATTGCGTGACATATTTTTTTCATACTGTAGCGCTTTTTTGAAATAAACTACTTTACATTTTGCAGATTTTGGAAATTTTGAATATTTAACACGTTATAGCTACTAACAGCAACAATATCTCCATGCAGCACTATATTATTTAGCTTGTCCTAAGTGCACTTTCATATTCCATAAGAAATAATTTGGGGTATTATAGCTTAAATAAGATATTAAGAGCGGAAAATGGACAAAAACGTCATTTTGACTGTACTTTGTGGCAACATAACAATGTAAAATAACAATGAATCATGGAAACAAACAAAATTTAATAAGCAGGCAGTCTTATACTATAAGTTTATGCCAAAAGAATTTTGGGATGTTGTTGGTTGCCAGAGATATACCACTCCAAAAATATTGGGATTTCATTTTTCATAAAAATGTCATTCACAAACGTGAACTTTGATATTTTCTATAGGGAAGAGAAAATTTTTTCAGGGCTTCAAAATTGCAGATTAATTATTAAATATGATTTACTTCAACATAAAAAAATATCAAGGCAATTGAAAAATACAACTATCAAAACATCACTTTTTTGTCTGAATTTCAAAATAAGGGCTCTTAACATCACCATGAAATGCTGATAAAAGAGAAAAATATACCGGAATACCCGGTCATTGACATAGGGTTTAATGATTTCATTAAGCTCTCTGCAGCTTGTAAAAACTTGTTCAAATATACCACAAAATTTATTTTTTATATTTACTTAATATTAGTCTTGGTATTAATATGTATATACAAACATAATATATACATATATATATATATATATATATATATACAATACAGGGTGTCCAGTAAATGACTAACCAATTTTGAATGTAAATAACGAAAAAACGGTTTGAGATAAAAATACGCAGTTTGCTGTATTGTTATTAGGAAATCAATAAATTTTTAGAAATGCACTTTCTTAAAATATTTCGAATTTCGGCCAACAGATGGCGCTGGCGACAAAAGGTTGTCGAAATTCAGAAATTAATCTAGTTTTCACACGCTTGAGATTTTGGATCATTTTGCAGAGTCGAATCTTGTCGCATGTTGAATGGACTCTCGACTCACCTGAAGAAATAAAGTTTATTGGATGGGAAGCTATTTAAAATAGTATTCATGATTGTATAATGTCTATCATACTCAATAAAAACCAACAAAACATACTTTTTAATAAGCATTGACTTTTCACACATTTACCATAAATAAATTGCATATAATTTTTTTTAACCGGTTAACTCGCAGGATGTAAAACAGGTACGATACTATTTTTTCTTTTTAAATATCCTTCCATTTCAGCCTAGATGTGTTTTCAGTTGGGGGGAGGGGGAAGGGAGAGGAGTGTGTAAAAATAATTTTAAAATCTCTCGTGGCTTTCGTAATAAAATTTTCAGATGTGTTAAATTTAAAAATATGAAAATAATGTAAAGATGATTTCGGTTTTCGGAAAAATGAACAATATTTCGTGTTAGGCAGGTTTCCGTCTTTGCAGGTGATTTTGTATGTTAATTTCTCCATCGAAATCAATATTTTTTTACATTTAAAACAGGATTTATTTTTAATGGATTCCGTCCTTCTAAGGTTTTTATATTTTTATGTGCTGATTTATAAGTTACCGCTCCGCTTTTTTTAGACAGGGAATTTGTCCCAACATTATTTCCGTACCACTGTTTTAATCACTTAACTGATTTCAATGCACAACGTACAGACAAGAAGAATTTTTATTTGATCTATGAATTATAGCTTATTGATACCACTAATTTTTTTAAATAGATTTTCATACTATTTAGTGGAAGAAATGTTTAGATTAAATATTAAGATTTTTTTTATTTATAAAAGTGATGTTTATCCCACATTTTCAATTTATTGTACGCAAAAAGAGAATCAGTTAACTGGTTATAAAAACAATTTTTGAATACGATTTATTTATAGTAAATGTGTGAAAAGTCAATGCTTATTAAAAAGTATGTTTTGTTCTTTTTATTAAGTATAATAAACATTATTATATTCACAGTCATAAATATTATTTTCCTTCATAATATATCTCATTCCTTCCAAAAAACTCTACTTCTGCAGATGAGCCCGAAAGTCGATTCAATGTATCGACTAAGAATTGACTCAGCAAAATAAGCCGAAATGCTCATGCATGTGAAAACTAGACTAATATCTGAATTCCGACAACCTGTTTCCGCCAGCGTCATCTGTTAGCCGAGATTCGAACTATTTTAAGAATGTTCTTTTCTAAAAAGCTGTTGATTTTCTGATAAGAATACAACAAATTGCGCATTTTTATCTCAAACCTTTTTTTTTGTTATTTACATTCAAAATGGGTCAGTCACTTACAGGACACCCTATATATACATACACACACACACACACACACACATATATATATATAGGGTGAGTCATAAATATCGAAACAATAGACTATCTCCTTAAATATTGCCTTTAGACCCATACTTCCAATTGCAAAAATTCATAAAAAAATGTGAAATTTTTGATAAGATAAATTGCGACTCCATGGGGGGTCTAGTTGAAAAGTTACGAAAATTAAATTTTTATACGGCCCCCGTAGGACAAAAATTCCAATTAGGAAAACTTTCCTTATTCAGTCCTGAATAAGACACAAAAAGTTGCATCTTCATATCTCCAAAATTCGCAAAGTTATAGCCGTTTAAAAAATTCATCAGGTTTTAAGGGATTAGACACAAATTGAAAAGCGCGCAATTAAAAAAACAATGTTACTTAAACAGTTCTAGAAAACGCGTAAAAAATATATTTCTTGATTTAGAATTTTGATTTTTTTTCTTTTTTTTTGTGATGATTAGCATTATAATTTGCTATGAAAATCACATTCTAAAATTTCTCATACAATTTATAAAAGTTTCATGTGGTTAGTACTGGTTTAAAATGGACAATCAAAAATCGTTATAACTCGTAACATTATTTATCGGATTTCAATTTCTTTCCATTTAATTAAAGATGAAAATCTGATTTTAATATTGTTCCAAGGTTTTTTTTTATATTAATTTTAAAACTATTTTAAAAATATTTATTGAAAAAATAACATAACTTTAAAAAAGTCATATTTTCAAAAAGAAACATTTTTTCAAAAGTAAACATTTTTTCAAATTTGCCGAAACAAAACTACTGTAAAAAAAAAAAAAAAAAAAAAAAAAAAAAAAAAAAAAAAAAATGACGTGTTTCAAGTTCTTTTTTCTTTTAAAAATTCTTAACATTTAAAAATTCTTAACATTTAATAATTTAAAGACGGAATAGAGGATAAAAAATTCATTATGCAGAAAAACGAAGTGTATTGTTTAAATGTCCGTCAGTTATTTTACGAAATGCTTTTTCTAAGATGCAGATCAAGTCTTTTTTTTTTTTTTTTTTTTTTTAATTTATCTCTGACAACTTCAGGCTTTTTATCATCCTCCTGAGGATGTTAAAAAATCTGTATTCTGGGCCCAGGTAGGGCCAGGACCGAGATGATACTTTTTTCAGAAGACCCGCCAGTCCGGGCCTAGCGTACTTTTCATAAAGGAGAGGACTACTTCCTACAACTTAGGTGCACTCTGGATGAAATTTTCAAACCCGGTCTCGACAAAATTCGTATTAAAATCACTGTCTCTGACTGACTTAATACATACATAAAATAAATAAAATTCGGCTCAATCGAATTTTTTTACGAAAAACATATAGATTTTAAAACTTTTATTTTTCAAAAATAAATAAATAAATAAATAAATAAAATAAAATAAAATAAATAATAATAAAAAACCCTTTAAAATTTATTTTTTTAAGATAGATTATTCAAAGGCTAAAAAAATTAAATACAATAAAATCAGTGAAAAAAAATCTGCCTATGACGGAATTCTGTCTTAAACGGAAAATATGTTGATCCATGCAAAATAAATGCAATAGTACCTGAAAAGAAAATAAGCTCCAATTACATCTTCTAGGGAGAGCATCTGTCTATAACGTATTTTTTCTTTCCTATGTCATTTCGTCTTATAAAGTTTAAGTATATAACATTTTTCAGAGTCTCCACGCATGGGATAAGGATTAACGATATTAAAATATAAGTGAAACATTTGCATATGAATAGAGATTCATTGATAAAATAAATATATTGCAGCCTTTGGCGCTTCTTTAATAATAAAAAGTATAAATATAAAAAACGAAAAGCTATAAAAAATTTTTTTGGTCAGAAATCCTCCATATGAAACATTTTTTTCCCACGCCGAATTAAAAAACTATGTAGAAATTTGCGAGTGAGCCGGGCTATGATTTAAACTATTTTCCAGACCGGTCCGGGTTATGATGTTGACATTTTTTCAGGCCACGCCGAACTTTTTCCCCTATGGGTCGGTTTAAGATTTGACCTAGATCTTTTGACCCGGGCAGATGTCTGGTATACCAATTTAACGTAAAAACTATACGCTGCTATTTTATGTCCAAAGAAAAAGCGCTATTTTAAACCGATTTTTATCAATTTGCAATTTGTGAATGTTCCCTAATAAGCGTTGAATCACAGAGAAGAAATCACAGTTTAGAGGCAGGGAAAAGTGGTGTAAGTCACGAATTTTTGAGGATTTTGTGATTTAATATCTCTGTGGGATTTTTAGATACGGAGATGAAATTTGTTTTCTTCAATTTAGGAATGGATAAGGAATAATTTCCTAATTGGGAATTTTGACCTACGGGGGCCGTATAAAAATTTAATTTTCGTATTTTTTCAAATAGACCCCCCATGGAGTTGCAACTTATCTTATCAGAAATTTCACCTTTTTTATGAATTTTTGCAATTTGAAGTATGAGTCTAGGGGCAATATTTGAGGAGATAGCCTATTGTTTCGATATTTATGACTCACCCTGTATATACCGGGTGTCTCAAATATAACAAATGGATTTTAAAATTCAATAACATGTAAATTGTGAAAGCTTTTTAAAAAATCCTGCAAGAGGGTTATGTATGATGTCAGTATTTCTTTTACTGTGATTCTTAATTTTAGTTCGGATTTTAAACAATGGATGACGCTGAGAGCAATTGGTGTTCAATCCAGACCCGATTTTTGGTACTTCGGAATCCATTCAATTCATTTTTCACATGGAAGATGGGAGTTACTGAAAAATCAAGCCTGGATTTAGCGTTTATAGCTTGCAGTGCTATCTATTGCTGCTATTTGTAACTAAAACTGAGAATCACAGCATAAAAACTCCTGATATCTAACATAACAATCCGGTAAGTTGCTTAATATTGAATTTTAAAATCCACCAGTAATTTTTGGGACATACGGTATGTATATAATAATAATAATAATAATAATAAATAAATGATAAATAAATTATTAAAAAATAACAATTATATAAAATAATGATAATAGTAATAATTATTAACTATTTTATGTAATTGTTATTATTTTTTAATAATTTATTTTTCACTAGCTGACCCGCCTGGCGTTGCCCGGGTCTGTAATAATAATCTTAAACGAACTTGAAATTTTTATGATTTTATCTTTAACTCGAAATATGTGTAAATACACTATTAAAAACATGACCCATTTTCTGTATCGTCACTCCACCGCTTTTATAGAAAATGATTACTTCAGTCTATTATGGAGCATTCTCATAGGTCAAAAGAGCGATATTCTATAAAAGCGGAGGAGTGATGATACAGCAAAAGGGTAAAATTTTTTACAGTGTACATTATATTAAATACGTGCCCCCTGACTGTGTGAAAAATTGGTTTAAAAAAGTCCTTCCGGCAATGCCGGGAGGAAGAGGTAGCTTTCATATACTTATAAATTTATTTATTTATTTTAAGGTAAGTTACATTGTTCAAAAATACTAAGCTCAAATTAGCGGAAATAAACTTATAAAATCAGTGATTTTATAAGATTGAAACTAGTTTTTGTCAAGACTGAATATTAATAGGAATTTTTAGAAAATAGTCATCTTTTATTCAACCTGGTTTTATTTTAAGCGATTCAGAGAGTCACCAAATTCCATGATATCATAAAGTGAATGCCATTTTAAAGCAACATTGTGGATCGTTCAGATCAGATCGTTTCAAAATGTCAGCCATAAGCAAAATTCAAAGTGCTATAACTCAGTCATTTTTTAAGATATAAACAAAATAAAAAAAATTTCTGGAATCGTTGTTTTAAGTTCTAACACGTAAAAGAAAAATATTTTTCAATTTTTAATTTTTTCGCATTTAATTTTAAATTTTAAATTTTTTAAAAAATTTAAAATGACCACCATTTTGAAACAAAATAGTGGATGATGCTGGCCAACGAACTCGGTTGAGACATTTGTATGTACTATGTACATCGCAAGTTTCATTGAAATCGGTTTATAAATACGCGTGTTATCACGTGACAAAAATCAGATCGTTTCAAAATGTCAGACATAAGCTAAATTCAAAGTGCTATAACTCAATCATTTTGTAAGATATAGACAAAATAAAAAGTGTTCTGGAATCGTTGTTTTAAGTTCTAACACGTAAAAGAAAAATATTTTTCAAATTTTGATTTTTTCGCATTTAACTTTAAATTTTTAAATTTTTAAAAATTTTAAAATGGCTACCATTTTGAAACAAAATGGCGGATGATGCTGGCCAACGAACTCGGTCGAGACATTTGTATGTACTATGTACATACCAAGTTTCATTGAAATCGGTTCATAAATACGCGTGTTATCACGTGACAAAAATCAGATCGTTTCAAAATGTCAGCCATAAGAAAAATTCAAAGTGCTATAACTCAGTCATTTTTTAAGATATAGACAAAATAAAAAGTGTTCTGGAATCTTTGTTTTAAGTTCTAACACGTAAAAGGAAAATATTTTTCAACTTTTAATTTTTTCGCATTTAATTTTAAATTTTAAATTTTTTAAAAAATTTAAAATGGCCGCCATTTTGAAACAAAATGGCGGATGATGCTGACCAACGAACTCGGTCGAGACATTTGTATGTACTATGTACATACCAAGTTTCATTCAAATCGGTTCATAAATACGTTAGTTATCGCATGACAAAAATCAGATATATATATATATATATATATATATGGTTATATATATATATATATATATATATGTCAACATATAAACGGAGGGTGGTTTTGGGGTCTGGGGGTCATGATCGGTGAAAATATACCAAAATTTTCCGGAAGTGCTTTCCCCCGGACGGCTGCAATAGGTAGCTTTTTACTTTTTGTAATGAAAGCTACCTAAAAAAGTAATATTTATCTGCAAAAGTACCCAAAATGATTGCAATGGGAAAAGCAGCAGGGAATATGTGTCCAACGATTGCGTGTTTTTCGTGTTAAACTGTTGATATTTATCCTTAAAATTACTGTTAAGTGACTTAACTAAACACTTTTTTTACATAGATATCCCAAGTGAAATGTTTTGAATTTCAAACTAATTATATCACTCTTAAATCCGACTATACCGTGAATGAAATCGACTCTCGGTGATTAGCTAAAAGATTAGTATATAGTATTATAATTTCAGAGCCATTTTACAAAAATAGGTGCATATTTTTTATCAAACATGCGTAATGTTCATTCTGCGAACAAAATCCTAACCGTAACCTAATTGTATTGTAATCATAACTTGTCTGTAACCTAGCTGTATCTTAACAGTAACTTAACTGTAACTTAAATGTACCATAAATGTAACCTGGCAGTCACCTTATCATAACCTACCCATAATCTAACCACAACCTAACAGCAACTTAACCTTAACCTAACTTTAACTTAACCATGACCTAACTGTAACCTAACCGGAAAATAAATATAACATAAGGAACGAAATTGCACGTACGGAACGTAATTGCACGTAATATTGTTTCTCACCGGAACGTAATTGCAACCTAACTGTTACCTAACCGTAACCAAATTCTAATTTAACGCTAACTATAAACGAAATATCTTAACCATCTCGCGCTAAGTACTTAGTAAAACTTTCAACCGCTACGGAGCGCATTATGTTTTGTAGAACATCCGAATTTTAGGTTCGGATTGGATTCATGTTCATGGAAATTATTTTGTCTTCTTCGGATACGGTTATGGTTGTTTGGAATATTTTTGTTCAGTTTAGATTCGGTTCAATTCAGATTTCGTGGGGTTTTTTTCCCCTTCAAATGAGATTTTTAAGTTCGGTTCGGGTTGTACTTCCATGGAAATTATTTTACCTAGTTCCATGAGGTTATACTTCACTGAAATATTTTTGTTAGGTTCAGATTAGGTTTGGTTCAAATTTCGGGATTTATTTTTTTTTTTACAAATTTTCTGGTTCGAAATGAGTTTATGCCCATGGAAATTATATTGTCTTGTTCGTATCTGGTTATAGTTATTTGGAATATTTTCGTCGGATTCAGATTCGGTTCAATTCAGATTTCAGGTATTTTTTCAAAATGATTTTTAAGGTTCTGATCGGATTCATATCCAGAGAAATTATTCTGTCTTGCTCGGGTCCGGTTTTGGGTCTTTGGAATATTTTTTCGGGTTCAGATGTCATTCAATTCAGATTTCGGTTTTTTTAATGGAATTTTTAGGTTCAGGTTGGGTTGCGCATCAACGGAAATTATTCTGCATTGTTTTAATAAGGTTATGCTTCTCTGGAATATTTTTGTCAGATTCAGATTTAGTTCAGTTTTTTAGGTTCGGATTGGGTTCATGTTTATGGAATTTTTTTTGTCTTGTTCAGATCCGGGTATGGTTCTGTGGAATATTTTTGTCAGGTTCATATTTGGTTCGATTCTAATTTCAGGTATTTTTTTCAAATGAAATTTTAGATTCGGATCGGGTTCATGTCCATGAAAATTATTTTCTCTTATTCGAATCCGGTTATGGCTCTTTCGGATATTTTTATCGGATTCAGATGTAGTTTGCATAAAATTTCAGGTTTTTTTTCAAATGAAATTTTTTAGGTTCGAATCAGATTTATGTTCACGGAAATTATTTTGTCTTACTCTTATCGGGTCATAGTTCTTTGGAATATTTTTATCGATTTTTGGTTTCGTTCTGGTCATTTTTCGGGTTTTTTTCAAGGAAAATTTTTAGGTTCGGGTCAAGTTGCATATACACGAACATTATTTTTCCTTGATCGGATTGAGGTATGCTTCATTTGAATATTTTTGTGGGATTCAGATTTGATTCGGGTCAGATATCAAATCCATAGTTTTTTTTTTCAAATGGAATTTTTAGGTTCGGGTCGGGTTTATGCTCATGGAATTTTTGTCTTGCTTGGATCGGAGTATAGTCTGTTTTTTTCTGGTTGGGATTGGGTTATGTGTTAATACGCCTAAACATTATGTTTTGCTACTATTCTTTTAGTGACTATTTTTGACTGACTATTAGTGACTATTAAATAATTTATTTTGCTATTTGACAATTTATTACTGCGTATGAGTCGCCTGCCGATTAGAACAATTGTACGTCAAATAGCCATTTCATTTTTATTTTAAAAACAAATTAAAGTCTTAATAAAATTTTAACTTAAACATTATGCATTCAAATTTAATCAATGATTTAAAAAAAAACTGCTAAAAAAGCCTCATATATACATATACATGTATTTACTGCATTATAGCTAATCACACATACATTCTAATGTACGAAGTACCAACGATCTGACGTAACAGCTGTGTTCAAAAATCCTAAGTTAAACTGACATTTTGCCAGTCTTTAAATTTTAAAGGTCTTTGGAGAAAAAAAATAGTCACTTTTGAAATGTCAAAATCTCAAATTGGTTTCTTTCATAGAAAAAAAGAAATTAATAGAGTGGAAGTATTATCTCTGGAGGTGATGCTAAATATGTAACCCTACATTAAACCCAATTAAGTACCAACAAAAGCACGTGCTTTGACACGCCTATCAATTGAAACTGGTTTAAACCCGTGTTTTTTTGCTCTTGTTTTTTAAAAAGAACTAATCTATCGCTTCACCGGTAAAAATTTATTATTTATATTATCATATGTGTTTTAAATATCAATATAGAAAATTATTTTAACGTTTTGCTTGAAAATATAACATTCTTTTTTTAATACATTAAAATCGTCTGCAGTCAGAAATCTATATTTTAGATTAATATTTCTTACTTAAGTTTTCATACATGATTTTAAAAGAATTAATTTGATATTTAATTATTGCTAATTTTCCAATTTCCTTCATTTTAAAAGCGAACATTTATTTTAATAAATAATAATAGAACAAAGCCCATTTTAAAAATTTGCTATTTCCTTTTAAAATATGCTTCAATTGTAATTCATTTCTTTCAATTCGTCTTATAATACAAAATCCCTCCCACGTCCTTTTGTTTGGCACATTATAATTTCAGCGATAAATGGTTTCATATTGCAAAACTTTTTTAAGGCTTACTTCACCTCTCCTTATCTCATTCCTCTATGGGTTTCTTTAATTCTGTCTCAGCTTTCTTACTACTTCTGCGAAAATTTTTACACAACCAACCAACCGTAAACAAACGAAAGAGAAAAAAAAATAGAAAAAGATGATTTTCTATGAGAGTGACCTCTCGATTTTAATTAATTACTCAGTTAAAAATTGGAATTTCGAAATTCTGAAGCTTTGGTGCATCGGGACAGATTTAGGGCTACTCTCAAAAAAATTTTGAGCTTCGTACATGCTGTAGATTTTGCTAGCCATCGCAGATACACACACAGACACACAGACAGAGCGTTTTGTTCTTTTATTAGTATAGATTTATAAATAAAGAAATGAATTTATAAATAAAGAAATGAAAATTTATTATTATTATTACTTATTTATTTATCTTATTTTCAATAGATTAATTTTAATTTAATTTATTTATGTTTTTTATAATTGTATTTTGTCTCAGTTTTTATTTAATTACTTCAATATTCTTCTTCTGATATGTGTTCTTTTCGTTGGGTAATGCTTTTGTGTGACAGGTTGATGGCTGCTGTTTTCCTATTCGCTGTTTCTTCAACTTGTTCCTTTCCTTTTCCTGTTTTCTATTCTCCCAGTCTTGCTGATGTTTTCAAATTAATAGCACGTGCTATTTGTGCCTGATGAAGAAATACTAGTTCTTTCTAAAAGCCTTGCTCATTTAATCGAAATTTTACACTGTTTTTAAGATATTTTGTTTATTCTTAGAAAAAAAAATGAAATTTAAAATTCTGAAATTTCAAAATTTATCGAAAGTTAAAAATAAATAAACATATCGCTTTATCAAAGAAAAATAGTAATTTTGAGTTAAAAAATACTATTTTTTAACTCATTATTTTGTTATATCATACGACAATTAACCCATTAACGCCCGAATTATTTTCGTCGCTGAAATTTAAATTTTGTATTTCCCACCACTTTTAAAAGCAAATTTACTTTTATCTAAATTTATCGAGGATTCTGTCTCGTGAAATAAGGTATATATATATCTTGCTCTTTACTGGTGGGAAAACCGCTTTCTTGCGTTTTTTGTAACCGTCCTCAAAAGAGGACACTGGGCGTTAATGGGTTAAACAATATTTTTATGAAAGCTTTCCTGCTTACGAAATGCTCAATTAGTAGCAGTGGCGATTTTATGATGACGCAGGAAAGCTTCACAAAAAAATGTTT
This sequence comes from Maratus speculifer, assembly GCA_964019185.1. NCBI lineage: Eukaryota > Metazoa > Arthropoda > Arachnida > Araneae > Salticidae > Maratus > Maratus speculifer. The sequence goes on from OZ025299.1 coordinate 187,828,593, forward strand.
GTCATTCAAAGTCAGCAGCCTTCTTCAGTGAACTTGAAATTCCTGTTTGTATACCGCCTTCCTTTTAAACAGAAAGCGTGACTTTCATAAAAAAGAGACATTTTGCTGCGTGGAAGTTCACTTCCTGAAGATCCAGTTTCGCAAGCACTAACGTCCCATCTTACGACAAATTTCTGTACTAATGTTTTTAATATGTCTTGAAAAAAAAGTTTGAAATGTTTGTTATGCAGGTTTCATATCATTTGGGAAGTTTAATTTGACAACCTAATGTATTATGTGTATTTCTTAATGTATGTTCACGATTAGGTCTCGTTCATGTTCATTAGAATCACTAATTCTTTATTGGCTTTAAATTCAGCACTGTAATTGCGACTTTAATATATTTTAACAGCAAATGAAAAAATGGCTTCAAAAAGTTATCTTTTAAATGTTTAAAAATTTATAATAATGAGTCTAGAGAAAAGAAAGTTTTATCAATTGAGCAACCTGGAGCAAAAATTGACATTCACATTTCACCCGAATAAGCAACGACTAACTTCATTAGAGCTCTAGAAAGCTCTGTTTTGTTAGGACGGAGTTCCTGACATAAAATCACGTGATTTAACACCGAATCATCTTGCAGAAACAGCTATTGTTTGTTACACCTTTCGCTAGGACAGCTTACTCACGGCATTGGGTTGGCGGAGATCACATGATTTGATTTCCATCCTAAGTCCCGTCTTAAGAAGCAAAAGCTTCTGTGGCCTCAAATGAAGTTCGCCTTGGATAAGCATATTGGCATTGCAGTGTCGCCAGTTTTATTTCCACATTTAATAAAAATCTTTGATACCAGAAAATGCAAAAAGTTTTTCAGTTTTATTTAATATAAGACTTGCTTGGTTACTTAAAGCAAAAATTCTTCTTCAAAATGTACTGGCCTTATGTTGAAATTTCGGGAAACAATGGGAGGCCAAACTGGCAGCAACGATAGTGCCTATATCCCACAGCGTAGATAATCGGCCGACAAAAATACACCAATACACCAATACACCAAACTGGCAGCTTGCTGGTCTGCCATGTAAACAGCTCAACAGAATATGTGACTGATGTGTAAAATGTGAACCAAACTGAGTGAAATATGTCCGACAATTGTTGGTCAGGTAGCTCAACAGTTACAGGGCTGACAATTTAAGTCAGCTTTAATATTTTTTTTTCATTAAGTTGAGGAAATTCAGTTCTTATTATATCCAGTGTGTATCTAAGAAAGGACAATAAAAAAGAAAAAAAAAAGTACTTTATTTTTTTACAATAATGATTAAAACAGATTTTCACATATCACATATTATTACACAATATCACTTCACATATATTTTGTTCTAATTACCACATAATAACTCCTCCTAACTAATAAATATTACACATCCCGTGGTGTAGTTTCTCTATGATTTCTGTTCTCCGCATTATTTCTGATGGTTGTACTGTGCAATGTGACGGTCTCACGTCGGACTTCAACAGGTTTGCAGCAGCAGCAGAACAAATATCGTTTAAAATAATTACGAAAAACACTGCTGATTAGATACAGTGCTATAGGATTTAAGCAACTATTTGCAAAAAATAAAACATAACCGACAATTTTACAACTGTGCCAGAAATCATTATAATTATCATTTGGATTCGGATCAAAATAATACCATATGAGGAAAACATGGCTAGGAAAAAAACATACAGCAAATATGACAACAAATGCCAGCACAATTTTGGCCACTTTAAATCGAGAACGTAACTGTTTCATATGATTTGGATTTTGACCAAAGTTATTTCTAGAACTTGTTATTAAATGCCATGCTATCATGACGTAAAATGATGTTATGAACACCAGTGGGATTCCATAAAGTAATAAGAATTTTGTTAGTATTACAATACGGGGATACCATGGCATCATATGTTTTGGAAAAGGATAACAAACATAAATTGACTTTTCTTTACTCACTGGCACTTCCCATAGGAAAGAAAAATATGCACCAGGTATGGCTAGAATGACAGACAAAAACCATATAGCAAATGCAATGACAATTGTCATGGTTTTAGCATGGCTACCTGTATGTTTCTTAATAGGGAGTACAATTGCAATATATCTATCAAAGCTCAGCATTGTAAGTGTAAATACAGTTACACCCATTGATACATCTTTAAGAAATTCACTCAATTTGCACATAAATTCACCATAAGGCCAAGTTTCAAATGTATATATTGTGCTAATGAAAGGTACTGTCCCAACAATCAGAATGAAATCTCCAACTGCTAAGCTCATAATATATGTATTTGGGATAGTACGCATGCTTTTATGGAGTACAAATATGCATATGAGTGTGCCATTTCCTAAAAATCCGACTATAAACACAAATGCGAAAACCGCAGGAACAATATATGTTTCCAATCTTTCTTCATAAGGCACATATTCTGTGAAATTTCCAGTTTCGTTTTCTTCTATCTGATTGTCCATTGTAAGTATCATGTTGGAAAAATTCATTAAAGGAAGAGCAGATGAACAAGAGTCGCAATTTTCGAGATTGGAATTCATCTTTTTTTCTTTGATTGGAGTTAGTTAAAGACAATTGGAGCTTCTTTTAAAAAAATAATAACTTATTTGTTCTATTTTCAATTTAAAATGTTAAAATGACATTGATTACCAAGGTTGATCATTTTTTCAATCATCGAATTATAAAACGGTATCCCTGGTTACTCAGAGACAGAATAAAACAAGGTTAAGAACATTTGATCTTTGATAGATCAAGTACTTGAAAGAAACATTTGTAAAGAAAAAAATTATTATGTTCTCTTGATTTAATACTTCTTTTTTATACGGTAAAATAAAAGAAATTTTTTGGAAATATATAACTTCTTCTCGACTTCACTGAGGCCTGAATTCTTTTTCCTGAAAAGAAATAAAAGAAAATATGTTAGTTGGCTTTAAATGAAAATCTAGAGAATTTTATTAATGATCAGTGTACTGTATATTTTCTTAGCAACATAATTTAAGTAGACACTTTATGTGTAATTCAATGGGTAAGGTCAACCCTCTATGAGAGGTATTTTAACACTTTGTAGGCAGGCGACATTTTCAGTGTTTTTTATTCTGTAGTTGATAAATCCAGTTATTGACCCCGTATAAACTTATAATCTGCTTCTAAATTAGTTCTAGGTAATATTAGTACTGACCATTTTTTTCACTGGAAAAATATGCATATCCTCTGAGAAATGAATTGCTATCAACATCCGAAAGTTCACGATCGCTACAAGAATAATCTGCTAACATCTGATCAGCAATGTTGAGAAATCTGGCGGATTTTTCATTCAGAAATTCAGTTAATTTTTCTTTATATAATGATAAACATTCCGTGAATAAAATATAAAAAAATTATTCATTAAAATGTTTTTGGTATAATCTCGGAATAACCACGTAACTAATTACAGTCTCCTGCTTTCAACGTTTGTGTTAGTGGGGATTGTGATCACAGCCTCTTGCCTATAGTTTTAAAATAGAAGTTATAACGTAAAGTATTAGGTTGATGTCAGATAATATTTTTGTTTAGGACTTCTCGATATCGAAATTCGATATTCAAAGAATATAAAAGAGAATTTTTTTTTTTTTTTTTTTTTTTTTTTTTTTTTTTTTTTTTTTTTTTTTTTTTTTACAAAAACCGGTATACGTAGGGCACAAATTGAATTAAAAATATTGAAAAAGTGTGTCTAATATTTAGAATTCACAGAGAACTGTCTTGTGCTATTTCACAAAATTCATGGAAAAAAAAGGGATCACCCGCATATTTAGTTAAATATTGAAAATAGCTTTGTCTGTCTAAACCTATACACCGTCAATAGGCTAACTAATTTCAGTTTTAGTTGAAAGGAAATTTACTTGAGTTTGATGCAATAAAACTAAAGTGAACATCTTGTAATTACTAGTTGAAAAATGACAATGCCTTACAAATTTTAAATATATTTTTATACTTTTATGCATATAACAGTTCATATTTAAAATAAAGTCATGCATTGGAAAAATTATTTTCATATATTTCAGTTAACTAAAGTTTATTCATTACGGTTATAAACCATTAAACAGTACAAATCGTTATGCAAATAATACTACTTTCAGTCATAGTAATAATATTCTGTTGGCGTAATTTTAATAAAATCAAAGTAGACATATACATTTTTATACATTCGTAGACATTGAGATATTTAAACAACATATATATATATATATTTATGTACATTTCTACATTAAAGAAGCTTGAATTTTAATTATGCATAATTTGGGTATAAATCAGTTGTGAAGTTGTGAAATATCACCAGGTTTTTGTTCTTCAGATTAAAAAAAGTAAGCGTGTAATTAAATTTGACTAATGACTTTTAAACAAGCGAACTACTTTGGTTGTTTTTTTAATTTTATTCCACAGCTTCCTTTATTTATGTTATTAGAAATGAAAAATGCTTTAAACAATGCAGTGTGCACTTTCTTTACGTCAAAGTTTCCGAAAAGACCAATCATCACACAAAATTGATTGCATAACAATAATTATTCTTTAGGTGCTTTGAAACCACAGCCCTGTGGTTATTTTAGGAAAAATTAGCATTTTTTTTAAATGACAGAGCAAGTCACTATGAAATAATTTCATAGAAATCGTAATTCATTATACAATATGCATATATTCAGCAGATATTATCCATAAAATTTATAATGATAAAATATAATTATTAAATGAAGTGACAAAATCTAATCAATTTTATTCATTAATAAAAATGATGTTAATTAGTCATCCCGATATAATTTTGAGATAAATCTACATTTTTGCTGTATTATTTATTCGGTATATCTTTTATGAATTAAAATGAACGCATTGAAGTAAGAACGATATATCTGAATCTAGTTGAATGCATTTGTGTGACACTTTAAAATGAAAACAAAATACTTCTAAGCTTATATAAAATATACACTATATAATCTCAGTGATTAATTTTTAAAGGTAATAACGCGAATGACAAAGGCATTATAATGTTTTGACGATAAAAAATATGCCATTACATTTTCTTTTATATTTTATTAACAATTGATGGAAGTATAGACTCAAAATAGTATTTTATTATTTCTAATTAAGTTGACAAAAGTGTTAATGAATGTAAATATTTTTAGTAATAATTTTAATTTATGATTTTCTGTCTCCTGAAATACAATGAGTGATTCTTAAATAATAGCATTTTAATAAACTTAAAGTGTTAAATAAATTTAATTATGAAGGCTGCGTCATTGGATAGATTTCATCTACGTACCAGAATGGTTAAAATTAGAAAATATGCTTTAATTTTTAAATTATCTCAGTAGTTTAATACCTTTTATGGACGTACTTAATATATTTACCTGGTGCATTGCCTCTAGGTTTACATAAATCTCTAGTTACTTATTTATGTACAACAATCTTATATATTTATTTATCTTTTATCATCCTTCATAGGACATGCATATAACATACATAACACTAAAATACAGGGTACAAAGTAATGCAGGGAAACACTCAAGTAACTTTTGAGCAGTTATATGTAGAATTGTGGAAAGAGTGTCTTCCCAGAAAATCATTATGAGCTATTATATGAAAGTGAATACAATGCCAATAGTAGTGAAATTTGGATCTTAGTCAATTTTATAGAAAAAACTACAAGAGACAGCAGAACAAAATCAATAAGTCAATAACAAAATGTGAAGCATAATAGATTTAGTATTAAGTTATGTCTTACAAATAAAACCAATGTAATTATAAACTTAGAAATGTAAGGTTATTGATATCCATTTATAATTTTAAATACGCACTCGCGTTTTAAATGTAGCATTGTAAGACTGATGCATGTTTTCTAATAAAAAAGCAGATAAAAAAATCTTTGTTAATGGTACTATTTATTTTATATAAAAAACCCCAAAATTAAGTATGCTTAATACGTCCACCTTCAGCAGCAATATACGTGCACGCTGCCGATTGTGGATACACTGAATATACTTAACTTCGTTTTCATATTAAAACAAATTATAGTTTTTGGTTGTCTCATATTGATTGCAAATTTCCCCAGAAACTTCCATATTTCGTCTCTAGGGGTGCTACAATTACTGTCGAATGGTAATGTATAGTTTTACTGTAGGTAAAATCTTGTTTCACAGCTATATCTTTATCATTTAAAAGCTATTTTAGTGTTTGGTGAATTTAGTTTGCACTCTAAATGGCATACTTACAATGCACAAAAAATCTTAAAAAAAAGAACGTTAGCAATAACTCTGTCATTATTTTGCAATATTCCACAATCTTTACTTAATTAAAATTTTTCAAATGTACATTTAAATATAAGGACGTTTTGTAATCTGATTGTCTTACATTTTTTTCTATGACAATGCTTTTCAAGAGATAGCTAATCTTTCACTAACTACATATTTGTTATTGTCTGCCACTGGCAGATGTTTCAACGTCTACAAGTACACAACAACCCTCTAAGACTACTCAAATCTGAAGGTGATCTACTCCCCCCCCCCTCCAAAATAAGAAAACACATTTTCCCTTTTTTGTGCAATTTAAAGTCGAGTCTGCTTTCGCAAAATTGTGTAGATCTTCTTTTGGCATAACCTGAAATCGGGTATCTTTAAAAAATACCTTTTCAATGAATTATGGTCCTAATTATTAGGGTAAACCTCTAAAAATGTTCAGATTTTAAAATTATATAATAAAGTAACATGTTTAGTTTTTCCTGGAAACTTATTTTTCTGTTTGATTAAAAATATCATTTATTGGTACAATTATCATTTATAAATTGTTAAAGAGTTCCAAAAAATAACTGAATATATTTAACACATTTTGATAAATATATAACAAACATAAACGAAACATAGGTTAAGAATCGAGAGAAGTGCATGTGCAGAATTCGTTTAACACAAATGACATAAAAATGAATCCTTAACAAATATAAGCTTAAGTAAGTGAAAACAAATCTTTTTTAATAACATTTGACCTATTACGTCATTTGTAGCATTCACCAGAATAATATAACGTTTGATATTTGTGGAAATGGAGATCTGCGGGGTGCTCCATCATACAAAAAGGGAGTTTGGGTGCTTAATGAACCTAGAACTAAGATTCAAGAGAAAGAAAATACAGATAAAAGGAGGAGTAAAGAGCAAAAATAGAAAAAAGATGAAATTTTTTTGTTGATAATCTCAATATTTTCACATGGCAAAATGCAGCTTCAAATTGCTTAATTTTGCAAAATTTAGGAATGTTGAGGTTACGTGCTACATTTTTGAAGATTGATATGTAAAGAAAAAGTTCCCGTAAAAAAATATGCACAATTAAAATTTTTATTATCAACACGTAAAATGTGCTTCGGAAAAGACTTATGTATTAGTGAAACTATATTTAAAAATGCATTGCAACAAATATTTAAATGTATCCATTACAAAAAACATAATTTTTTTTATTTCGGTAAATTTGAAATACTTTGGGGAGATTATGTTTAAATTTCATTCCCTTAAAAAACTATTTATTTATTAAATTGTTTTATTTGCTTCGTGACAATGTTTAAAGGTATAATTTATAAGTACTCTTACTTTCGTTAAACCATCTAAAACAATATCATCACATTCATTAAAATCATATGTATGATATTTGAGACAAAAATCCCTCATTCCAAATCCTCTATAGGAAGAAAATTATTTGTGTTTCATTACAGATAGAAGTAATTTTTTTGCTGTCGTATTTTATTCGTTTTCATGCTATATTTAGAGACATGATTGGTAATAGAATATCTATTACATAAATTTGTTAAACAAAATCTTAAGGTTAAAGAATTTGTTTTCCTTAAAGAATACATTTTAACTTTGTTGTAATAATTACTATGTGTTCTTATTACCTGATGTAGAGATGTAATTATTTGCTCACTAAAATATAATACTGCGTTTTTATTCACAATCTGTTGGAAAAAGAGCTACGTCTGTACAATTTGAAACTGCAGTTATTTTATTATCATTCAGTATGAAGCCCTTTCATTAATGTACGTTTGAAGAAGTACGTAATTGAAGAAGTTCTTCAAGAATGCTATGACTATGTTATTCCTGTATTATATATAAATCTCATGTAAAGTTCAAGAATGTTTGTAAAATGCAGAAATTTATAGCAGAATTGTTTTCCTTTGATTATTCCATTTAAAAATCAGGCTTTGAGAAAGATTTTTCTGATAAAAACAAGAAAAGATTTTCTCTCAAGATACTTTTAAGGGCTGTTTTGGGAAAAACTTTCGGATTTGCAAGAACTATATTTCAAGATTCGAAATCTGTTTTCATTTTATTTCTTTGAGTGTTGGAAAAGATTCCCTGACCAATTTAATAAACAGGAAGAAATGAGACAACTACCAGAAGTGGGAGTAGCAAGGACATGAAAAATGTAAACAATATTTCCATGCAAGGTTTTGTTACGTATGTAAAAACAGTAATAAACTTTAGTTGATATTTCTAGATTAATTTTATAGTGACAAAGCAATATAGATAAAAAATATAAATAAATAATTAGCATCGTTTAAAATACAAAAAACTTTATTTCTTGTTCTAGTCTAGTTTCGGTAGTCATAACCTACCGCCCTCAGTGCGAAATATGATCGCTCAGAAAAGCTTAGAAAAGCTAGTTTGCAACAAGAAATAAAGCGTTTTGGTGATTTAAAAATTGTTATTTATTTATTTATATTGTATTGCGCCAAGTAACTTATTATTGTAATAGATAAAAATCTTTAAATGCTATATATGGAAAAGTCATTTTTTTCGTTACTTCCATCTTTGAAAATGTTTTAAACATATTTCAGTAATTATCACAGAATTATTTTCATATTATGTTCTGAACAAGAATTTAAGCTCTATGTCATAATGTTATTTTATATTTGTTCGAATATAAAAAAATATGTTTTTTTTGCATAAATTAAAACATTTCAATTACTTTAAAAAAAAGAATTGAAAATCGCATATCATAGTTCAGTGCACAAGTGTAATAGAAGTATGCAATGAAAAGGAAATTGGAATATAATTAGTTGAATCGAGTGCACGATGTCTTCTGCAAGCATAAAATTTTGCGAAAAGAAAAGTAAATGGCGAAAATTCTAATTAGTTAAAAGATTAAGAATATTTGTTAGGATTTTATGTTTTAAAATCATTCCGTATTACAATTGAAGTAAAGCATTTTTGTTTATTCAGCATTGTAAATTAAATATAATAGCACTCCGAAAGTAGGTACTTTGCCTTCTAATTATTTCTGTTAAACATTCTGAAACAAATTCATTAATTCTACGTTAAAATTTCCTTTATGACATTTAAGATAAAATTTCGTGATTTTACAGCATATTTGGAAATAGTCCGGGAGCCGATGACGTCAAAAGCATCGTGGAATTGAAATTTTTTTATTAATATTCACAGTAAAAAATCGTATCAACAAAATGAGCTAGATATGTCTCAGTTGATAAGCCGATAATGTGTTTATTTAAATTCATTTTATTAAATATCGACAATGTTTTAGCGTCGTCACAGATATTAACCAATTCTAGAGCATTTTATAGGGAAATTATGTGCTATATTATTACCTGTTAACTGTTACCTGAACTGTCTTTTGGACATTTTTAGGCATTTCGCAAACTCAGATGAAAATAACATATTTTATCAGGGATTCAGCTTATATGCAGAACGGCTTTTTCTTTCAATGCAAAAAACATTCAGCTATTAAAATGTGATGTAAAAATGTAAAAAAAAGTCAGACATTTTAGTTTGTATAAGTAAAAGAATAGATGTCCCCGAATGGGGACCCAGGGATCGAAGAGGTTAAGATAAAGATCAATAAAGATTTCTTTGCAGTAACATTTTATTCGTTTTAATGCGATATTTCGAAACACAACTATTAATGCAACATTTTCTACTTACTTATGTTAAACATTATGAACCAAGTTCATTAATGCTTGTTGAAATTTCGCTTATGGTATTTAAGATCAAAATCTCTATATTAGCTTTGGGAAGAAAATATTACTAATGATCAATAAATTTATGACACAAGTAAGGATAAAGTTTAAGGAAAATTCACTTCTCATTTATCATGCAATATCATTTACATTTGCTTTTCCTTTTGAATAAAAATCTTTGCTTTTAGAGAAAGGAAACACATTTCCCCTCTGTCCTTTGTTGGATCATAGTTAAATTTATTTCTTTCACTAGACTCTACGGGGCATTTCTTAGAAAAGTTCTATTCATGCAGTCTGATCAATATTGAAATAAAACTTGTAGCTTTCTGAAATATCCCATGTTGGGATAATTTGGATATAAAAAGTGCGTGTTTGTAAATTTAATGCAGATACTACAAATGACAGTTTTTATTTTTTATTTATTTTTCTGGCTTCATCAAAGCTGTGTGTTCTTCCAGAATGCACCCATGTACGTTGGTTGCCCATTTTAGTACGTACAAATAAATAAATGATATCAAAATCCATACTTTAATAACTCTCGACAAATGCCATGTTTCTTGAAAAAATTCATAGTATGAAAACGCAAGAATTGAATATGGCTATTTAGTTGCTAATTAACTGAAGGTTCTCCCAATACGGTCCGATTTCTAAGGCGTCTCACCAGTGTCTTAGAGATTGTGCTCTCGAAGCTGGTAGACGGGGGGGGGGGGGGGGGGTGCTGGGTTCGTACCCAATCGTGCCCGTCGGCCTAACCGCTCGGAGTTTTCTGTGGTTTTCTCCGAACCTTGGGTAATTTTGCGTAAATACGTGTTTGGTTCCCTTAGAAAGACTTCCACGAAACGCATTCCCCATGGGGCCTATATCCTTCGTGCAGATAATCGGCCGTCATATATAACACTAACACTGATTTCTAAGACATATTCGAAATTTTCTTGTTTAATTAATGCACATATAAAGAGTGTTTGGGTTTAATGTTCTTTCATTTAAGAGCCTAGATATTGTCCATAAAAATGTTGATATTTTAATCAATCTAAGCTCAGTAAATCGTTGCAAGTTAATGCGCTTTTAATAATCATCATTTCAAAAAATACATGGATTCTCAAAATATATTAAATTAGTTGGGTGTAAAACCTCAAATTGAAAATATAAAATCAAAATTTCTCTAATGTCAGATGTTCGATGTTTGGGAGGAATTTTTGGAATTAATCTGCCATTTTCGAAACTGTTTTATAAAATCAATATTTTAGAATGGTGTAATTTTTTGAAGGTTTAGCCCCAATTAAACTAGTTGGATGTGGTAATTACAAAAATTCCATACATGTTAATGCTTTAATATCGTTATAACAGTGCCAAAATTAAATGACAATCCATACCCATGGTGAGGATTCTAAAGGTAAGAAATTCAGTGCATTAGTTCTTGAAATAGAAATCTTGCGGATATCAAGAAAAATACAGCATGAAAGCACAATCTTTAGGGCGATTTACACCCAAACATAATCTGCAATCAAGCCCTTATTACCGCATGGGCAAATCGGGACTTTGCCCATGGGCCCCGGACCTTAAGGGGCCCCCAAATCCATGCATTAAATCATAAAATATTTACTTTTTTCCAATTCCAACTCTTCAATATGTTGAAGTTATTAAATTCATCATATTCATTGGTATTCATCATATTCATTGGTATTCATCATATTAAAATCATTCATGTAATATAACAAATTGCTGAAGTTAAATAAAAAGTTATTATTAGATATTATAGTTAGAGATTATTTTTTGTTCTGTACTAAAGAAAAAAAGTGTCCTTTTAGTAATTAAGGTACTTAATTTATAATTGATGGAGCTAAGATTTTTTTTTTCTATTTGTAGTCAAGGGCAAATATATATTAAAGCATTTACATACACATATGAGTGGTCATCAGTTCTATTTGAATTATGTTGCAATGACTCGAAAGGGGGCCCCCTAATTTATCTTTGCCCAGGGCCCCAATTAGTCATAATCGGGCCCCGTCTGCAATGACATATATCAAAGTATTCCTGCATCTGACGTTTGAGGAAAATTCCTGAATTAGTCCTTGAAATGCAGATGTTGCGGTAGTTGGGAAAAATTCAGCACAGCAGCGCCACCTATTGAGTGATTGACATCAAAACATAAACAGAACCAATTCATGTCAAGGATTAACTAAATCTCAAGTTTGATGAAAATCTATGCTTTAATTCTTGTGATAGAGAATTTCGGAGTTCGTGAAAAACCCAGCATAGCAGCGCCACCTCTCGAGCGTAAATGTAAGCAGCATCAATTCATATTAAGGACTAATCGAATCTGAAGTTTAATGGAAATCCGTGCATAAGATCTTGAGGTAGAGCTGTTGCGAAAAAATGCTGTATAGTAGCACCACCTGTTGAGTGATTTAAACCAAAAATTAATCAGTATCAATTTATATTAGGGACTATCTGAATATAAATTTTTATTAAATTATGTGCATTAGTTCATAAGATAAAGCTTCCACAAAATTTATGTTACATACATACAAACAGAGACAGTCATGTGAGATATTTTGTAAAAACATGTTTTTTGGAATCTTTGACCCACAAAGCGTGTAAATACGTCAAAAAACGACATTCGAAAAATTTCACGAGTTCAATACCTGATTTTTGTAAAGATAGAAGAAAGTAAAAAGTCTTGATTAATTTCAAAAAGAAACAAAAAAGCAAATAGCTTGAACAGTTTAAACATGAGAACATATATCGATCAAAACAATCATATATTAAGATTTTTTTTCTTCAAAGCCTTGCACATTCTTTAGTCAACTCGGATATCGGGCCGTTAAATTGATTATCATGATTAAATAATGGGTGGAAACGGTTATGATTGTTACTAGATATTTTAAGGGTTGAAAAAATACCACTTGATACTTTTTTGAGAAGCTTTGATCCATTTCCCTAGCGAATAAAATCAGTTATTGCGTGTCCAATTGGTAAGACGTTACGATTTTTACACGCCTCAATTTTTACTCATTTGGTTATTATTTTTTTCAAAATTGTCAACTTTCAACTAATCTTCCGTAATGCCTGAATTAGTTTGATCCAGGTTAACCTCATTTTGTACCCGAAAACATTTTGTACCCGTACGTATTACGGAAGATTAACGTCAGGTTGGCACCAATGTTTGTTTTTTTTTACATTTAAATTTCATCTCTTTCTATTTTATGATTTACGAGAAAAAAATACACAGAAGGAAAAACAAAATCCGAATATTTGTGATTTATCTAGTTTTAGAAAAATAAAATAAAATTGTTAAATTTATGTTAAATATTATACAGTTTGATTTACATGCAATAATTTCTATTATTTTTGCTATTAAATAAGAATATTTATGTTGCGCTTCTGAGAAAATTTTTATGACAGGAAATATTTTTAAATAAATGATGAAATTAATATTATTGCACATTAAAATTAATATATTTTGTTACTCTATTACGCAGATAAAATAGGGGTAAGTCAATATCTTCTCTTACACGATAATTTTTATCCAGAGAAATCTTATCATTTGAAACAAAAACTTTTACCAAAAATCTCCCATGGTAGTGCTTACGGTTGCACTATCTTAAAGTGAATCTGAATTGTATCCACCCATCCATGCTCGGAAAACTAGCACTGAATTCCCCATCTTTTTCTAATGTTTTCATAACACAGTGAAACAAAATAGCATGCTTACATTAGCATGTGATTTTAGATACAGAGTTTCAAAATATAATATGCGCCGGGAATATAGTACCTGTGCCTAAAATGGACACCCTAAGGAAAATGTATTTTTTTCACCCCCATGTACACGTGATAGAACTCCAAAAATATATGACCATGATCCCTGGACTGTTGACTATCATTATTAAAATTAGCGACCTTGTAACTATTATGGTTTTTATTTAAATGATAAAACAAAAAATGTTTACAAATGTCCATATAAGGAACCGCTAGTCCCTATTATGGACAGGTGTTTCCTTATTGACTTTCTACACAGTGTGTATGGAAGATCCACTTTTCCAAGAGATTTTAGAGGAGAGGGAATAAAAAAAAATGTACCTTAAAGTATTCCGAGGAGGAGGGGGGACAGTAAATGTCTTCTGAACATGCATTTTAGAAAGGGGGGACATTCTCGGTTTTTACCCTTGGAAGACCCATGCAAAGCCGCTTAGTTACTAGCAAATATTATGAAGTAATATTGTTGGTTTTGCTCAGCTTTATTGCATCTGTCTGCGAATTTACATCTGTTATTAACCAGTCCTCACAGCATGGACAAATAGAAACTTTTTCACCATGGACAGTAAGTCCCACATAATCCTCATGAACATATCTGCCACATGTGATGCATGGCCGCATTTTTGAAAAAGCATCAATACTGCAAAAGAAGCAGTACGAGCTCTCCTTTGTTGAGGAAGTCATACCATTGGTACCTACGATTTCGCCAGAGATATCCTAATGGATATCCTAATGGGGGACTTATTTTTATCTTTCTGCAAGGGTTTTTTGGAGGAAGGTTTTTGGGGGATTGTTCAAATAGCATCTTGTTGAACAAAGATTTTACCTTTTTGATGACTTGGCAATATTAAATTTTCTTTTTTCTTACAGTTGTAGTTGATGGGGACATAAGCTGTCCATATTGGGAACCGGGCGTAGTTTTACTAAATCTTGTACCGAATTAATAAGGATAATCATTTTAAGCAAAATATGCAATAGCAATCGAAAATATGTTTCATTAGCTTTCTAAAAAACTCCACTTTTCAACATTTAATGTAATTTTACCATATCTAATAAGAATTTAAGCTTACAAGTAATTAAGATCAGCACATCTCGAAATAACAAGTTTCCTCTTAAATGGCGAACAGCGCACTTTTTTACACTTTCCAGACTTAATTAGCTTTTCGACTGCTTTTCTTCACGAAAATGTTTAGCCATCTTTCGATCAAAATGGTCACCTTTAAAAATATTAGGGGTGTCCATATTGAGAGCCCTGTCCATATAGGGTAGAAATACCTTAATTAAAAATAGATATGTTTAGTAGACATATGTAAAAATATTAACTGTGCTAAACTGAACAAAATTTGGTATACATAATATTTACTCCATAAAAATCAGATTTAATAATAATAATTAAAAAAAAAACATCACAGAATTACATCAGATTTTTGCCAAAAGTTGAAAAAATGCAACAGTCGCGCAACAACAACGAAAAAAACCCCTCTTACATTTTAATCTTAAAATTGTAATAGAAAAAGGCGGAAATATCCATTTTAACCGTTTAAACGCCAATGTTCCCAAATGGGAACATCGCATTACTTGATGTTCAAAGATATATTTTCCAACATAATAAAGATGTCCTTATTTTTCCTATAAAATATAAGATTTATTACAACTTTTGAAAAAAAAATATTTATGTTTACCCCTTGAGCTCTGATGGTAGAATTTTCTACCACATAATTTTAATTCCGAAATGTCACAATGCCACCAGAAAATTCAACCAAATTTATTTTATAAGGGTTTAATGCATTTTTTCGTGTTTATCGTTAACCTGTTTTTTTCTTTGCAAAATGCTAGTTCCAATGGGACATTTGGAATTTTGAAGAAATTTACACCCCAGAGCTTTAAGCATTTGTCACAGGTTTAAGGAATATGCAAATTCACTAATTTGCATAAAAACATATTATTTGTTTTTATCGTTTTCTCTATATTATTTACGTTTTACCTCTAGGAATCTAAATGTTTTTGGAATTCAAGAAAATACTCAAGAACAGTATACAACAGCATATAGCGGAAAATAATTTGTTATATTTGCACAGGTTGTCAATCAATAATCATATTCCAAAATGCGAAAACTGAAAATGAAAACAGCAGCAAAAAAAAAAAAAAAAAAAAAAAAAAAAAAAAAAAAACCTACAGAATTTTTTTTTTGTTATTTTTTAAATTTGTTTGCATAAATTAAAACATTTGAAGCTGTAGCGTAGGAAAAACAAAATTATTATTACATTGCGATATTAATTCGGCGTGTAAACGGTTAATAGAAATTATGCTTTGTTTCAGTTTATGTTTAAAAGAAAACAAATGAAGCTTTTCATTATTGAAATTGTGCCAAATCTGGAAATTTTCAGTATCTAATTAACATATTAATAGTAAATGATAATTAACACTCAATTTTCACACCATCCTTGACTGTTTTGGTAATTTTCTCTTCAGGTTGCCAAACAGGAAATCATTCGGTCAAATAATAAAAAAAAATTGGAAATCCTAATGTTAAATACAGTTTTAATCGTTACAAAACAATGAGGGTGGATTTTAAAGGTTAACTCAAGAACTATTTCATGGAGCAAACTGTAATTTTAGGTTCGAATAATAGAAGCTTCTAGAAACCAATTTAGCTTAATGAAAGAATACGCTGCAATTATTCATATTCTTTACGAAAATTAATAAAAAAATTATTATTATTATTATTATTGAAATTCCAAACAGCGAATGACTTACACTTTGGTTTGGCGCAGCATGTCCCAAGGTGACTTTGCGCCATAAAACCCCATTTAATCAACCTTATCGTTTGGTTTTCCAAGGAAAAATTTATTTCAAAAGCTAAATACAATTAATATATAATTAAATATAAAATAAAATTTCACTATGAAGGAGACCCCCCTAAGCTTATTTTTTTTAAACATAAATAGAAAGAAAAAATAATTTTCAATAGAATGGTTGAATTGTTTTGGAAGAGGATCAATTTAATCGTCAAAATGTTATGATTTTTTTTTTTTTAGCCGCCTGTTCTAAAAACGGATTTTGAACAGTAAAATAAACATAGAACAAGTAATATTAGTATCTAATGGTCGTCGCAAAACTTTCTTCTGCATACATAAAAACGCTCGCGATCAAAATTAAATGGCAATCTACGCATGTTTGAGATATAGTCATTCTGGAAATCATGAAAAATGTAGTATAGCAGCTCTACCTGTTGGGAGTTATGCATACAAACTTAATAAAGATATATTTTTGCCAAGGTCTAATAGAATAACAATTCGAGTCATATTCCGCAAATTATTTCTTGAGATATAGCTACCAATATAATCGGGGAAAATGCAGTATAGCAGCGTCACCTAGTGAACGTTTTCCACAAAAATTTAATCAATTCAAATTTATGCCAAGGTTTAACGCAACGTAAAGTTTCATTAAATTCTGTGGACTACTCCTTGAGATAGAGATCCAAAACATTGTCACATATATACATGCAGACAGGCAGGCTCACGTAGAAATATTTTCTAAAGTTAGTCGAATAATGTTCAGGATCTTCTAAAACCAATAAATTCGTCAAAAATTTTCCCGAATAGAATACCATGTGCTTGCTAAGGTAAAGGAAACTATAAAGATGCGTTTCACGCGACTGCCTAACATTTAATCTCAGTCTTAATAATGACGCCCCACTTAATTGAAGCCCCACTTTTGGCCATGATGGTAAAAATTGGAAGCATTTTGCATATTAAATCTGCTTTTCGTGGTCATCAGAATATTTACATCAAATATTGCTGTATATGATGTAATTGACCCTTTTACAATAGAGTTTTAATTATCTCTATTTTCATACGTATTGTCAGTTTTAATTTTACTAACATAACTTAAAGCGGCATTTTCTGTCATCAGAAAAGGTCTCCCCAGGCATTGCATTCAAGCTTAGAATAAAGAATAAGATTTTAATGTTACTGAACATGATTTTAATGAAATGAACCTAAAATACGAAATAACTAAATAAAAGTAAAGCAGTGTTAAGTATAAGTTTATACACGTAATGCATGCATAATTTTATAACAGTTATTAATGCTCCCCATAGTTCAGGAGTTTCAATTTTATGGATTTATTCCAGCTGATCCATCTAATTGCGGCTATTTTTTTTACAGATTTTTCTTTTAGTAAAAACAATTTAAGTCAATTTTTAACTCGATAATATTCTAATAACTGTAATCGCTATTCGATTTGTAAGATATATAAAATATTTCGGAGAATATATAGAATCATCACGGAAATGTATAACCTGTGTTATATATTTACACATTTAGAGTTTCAGGATAATTCCTCATGAATTTATCTAGATATTTAACAAAATGTCTAAAAGCGCAAGTGGCCGGTCACATTTGGCCATATAATGTATTTAACATACAGTTGTAATACTATTTCTAAATTAGCAATAGTTTTTGTGCAAAAGTTTTGAGATGTCAAATTTCTGTGATTCGTGTTGTAGTTGTTTAAAATGGTTAACTATGAAAGTAATGACGTAATGAATGTAAAATCTAATTTTCTAACTTATCATACTAGCAAAGTGGCAAAAAGTTAAGTTTTTTTGCCTTTTCATGAAGTATTGTTCCTTTTGACATAATTTTACAATAAAAAGCACTGCAATTGTTATCACTAATTTTCAAAACAAAATTTATAAGAATAAATCTATTTATAATTTTGGCGTAATAATGAATATTAGTACCATTAAACAATATTTTCATATTTTAAAATATATATACCGTTTATCATACACGCTGGTACCGAGGTACTGTCATATTCTAGAACAGAGTCTAAAATACATTGCAGACTAAACCGAAAATGTTAAATACAGTGTATTCAATGTTAGAGTTTTCGACACATCAGTGTCACGGACGAAAATTAAATTCTTAATATCTTCGCAAAATGAAAAATTTTCAAAAGTTACCATTTAATTTATAAAAATATAAGAAGAAATACAAATTTTTTTTATATTTCGTTAGTTATTATAATTATTAGTTATTATTTAGTAGCTATTAATTATTATCTATTAAAATCAGTATTATATTTCAATAAATATATTGACTCATATTTTCTCTTAATTGTTTTTATTAATTTTTTTCTTACAAGTCAAAGTGCCTACAGCGATAAAAATACAGCGATAATGTGTTCTTTTAAGAAGTTCTTTGTGAAAATATTTTTTGAAATGCTATAAATAACATATAAATTGATGTTAATAAATCCATGAAAGTAACTTATTATCAAACCTTTCCTGAATTTTAAATAAGAATTTCTTCTTATAAGAATATGATATATTGGCAGTTTATATGTAATGAAAATTACGTAATATTAAATTTACAAGATATTTAATTTGCTTTCCTATAATCCCTAAATGATTTTGTACTTCCTATAATCGGTTTGAAGCAAAAGCGATTCTACTGATAAAGTTTTCACAAGTTTTGCTATAAAAGCCTCTTTTATGTCTTTGTATCTGTAATTAAAGGCCATAGTTCAGAACCGCTTGGGTACTTTCAAAAGGGTCGAGAAAATTTCTAAAAGTATTAAAATTAAAAAATGCGTCAATGACAGAAAAATGATTTAATATGAATGAAATGCATCTGAGCTTTTAGTTCTGCGTAAAATTGAATTATTTTGGAGTGGAAATGTAGAATTCATGTTAAGTAAATATTGTTTAACAAACACAATATACAATAAAAAATTATTTAATAAAAATTCAATTAAATAAAAGCTAGTAATAAGATTTTGTTTTCAAAATAGCATTTTATTAGTTGTATTATTTATACAGAAAAAGAAATTAATGCGGATACGTATTCATCAAATAAAAATATACACTGCTCAAAACAGTTAAAGGATATTGCAGTTTTAGGTGGATTTTGTATCTGGGAAACTTTTTAGCTGATTGATACATGGTCGACAGACATAGTAGGTTATATGAGAATAAATTACACATGTTTGGCAGAAAAATATGCATTTTATTGCGCATTTGTGTACAAAAGGAAAAAAAAACACAATTTGTGCATATGAGAAAAAAGAATAAGAAAAGGTGTTTTCTTCAAAGAAAATCATTTTCAGTAGGAGGTATGGTTTCCATGGGCGGCCAGCAACGTTGAACACCTTTGAGGCATGGACTCAATGAGGCTATTAATGACGAGTTGGGGTATTCTGCCCCACTCTTCCAGAAGAGCTCTTTCCAGTTCTTGGAGAGTTTGTGGGGGTTGTTGGCGCCCAGAAACTCGTCTTCCTAGAGCGTCCCAAACGTGCTCGATTGGATTCATGTCTGGAGAACACGCTGGCCATTCCATTCGAACGATTGCTTCCTCGGAAAGGAAATCCTTTACCAGGTTTGCACGATGTGGCTTGCAGTTATCGTCCATTAAAATGAAGTTATCTCCGATTGCTGCAGCGTAAGGGACTACAATAGGTCTGAGGATCTCATCCCTATATCGGCGACCAGTCAGAGCTCCATCTCGAATGATGTAGAGGTCAGTGCGCCCGACAATGGAGATGCCACCATACACCAACACTCCTCCACCGCCAAATCTGACACTTTCGTGCACGAACGCAGGATTATTCCTACTGCCACGGTCCCTCCAGATGAAAATACGCCTATTATCCGGATGCACAGAAAAACGGGACTCGTCAGAAAACAGAATATTGCTCCATTCATTTCTCCTCCAGTTGACATGCTCGGTTGCCCACTCCCTGCGGTCGGGACGATGCCTTGATGTTAATCTAACACAGAACATCGGTCGGCGAGCATACAGACCTACAGCATGGAGCCGGTTTCGGACAGTCTGAGTTGAAATCGTGGTGCCTGTAGCCGAGCAAAGGTGTTGTTGGAGAAAAGTAGCGTTCATGTTTCGGTGTCTCCGAGCTGTTAACGCTAAATACCGATCTTCATTGGGCGTTGTTGCCCGTCTACGACCTTGCCCTGGTCTTCGGCCTGCACATCCACTCTCCAAAAAACGGTTCTAGATCCTGGAAATGACACTTTGTGACACTCCAATGGCTTGCGCTACTTCGGCTTGAGTTTGGCCCCCTTCTAACCTACCAACAATTCTCCAAGCTTCTGAATCTGTCAAATGAGTTCGCTGAGACATCGTACTCATCGAAACAAAGCAATCACTGAATGCCCATCATCCTTGTTTTCATTCTTTTTTATTCAGTTGAAAGTCAAATTTTATTCGCTGCCGCTGAAGCGACGTTTTTGACGTCGAACTCAAAATTTGCATACTCCACAGTTTGAAAACCAGAAAAATTTGCATTTGTGATTCTCTTCTTCTATTTTCGGCAAAAAAAATTTCGTTTGCATCTTTATTTTATATAAAACTTCAAATATCCTTTAATTGTTTTGAGCAGTGTAGCTTCAAATATGTTTAAATTAATTGATTATTAAAAAAAAGTTTCGTGTTTTGTAATTTTGCCTTATTTTTTTTTTATGTGAATTAAAACTTTTTCTAATTTCCAAAAATTAGAAGTAACTTTACAGTTTTTACTCATTATCACATACCAGCATTTCTAAGAATATTGTTGTTTTAAAAAAGAATATTTTTGCACTCTTCCTTATGCTTTCTTTACACCGACGCATTTATTATAACTCTAACGTTGAAATTACTTTTTAAATACATTTAAATGTACAAGTTGTATGATTTTATGAAATTCCGTAAAACTTTTGCATAAACCTGAAAAAATATATGCACATAATATATGCATATTTTGCATTTGTGATTCTCTTCTTCTATTTTCGGCAAAAAAAATTTCGTTTATATCTTTATTTTATATAAAACTTCAAATATCCTTTAATTGTTTTGAGCAGTGTATTTAAATTGCACAATGCAAATATTCCATAACCATGCAAAATTTCAATTTTCTATAGACTGATGCAAGTTTAATAATTATAAAAATTCGTTTATCCAAAATTAAGATACGAAGAATTACGAGTTTCTTGTAAAAAGCAATTTAAATAATTTCAAAATGAAGAGATTTAAATAAAACAACAACGCAAAAATTGATGATATATGAATGTTTACAGGTAATAAATTTATCATGGTAAAAAGAAAATAATAATATGAATTAAACATTTTCACTGTGATTAAGTTTATTACAAATTATCACTCACAAAATGGAAGGATGTTAAGAAAAGGCATATATTATGCAACATTTCCATATCTATAAAAATATATATACATTAAAATGAATTCATTTTTAGTCTAACGTTTAACAGAATTATTCATATAATAATATGCATATAAATTTCCTAAAGAACTTTTAATAAAAAATAATGCAGTATATTTTTTAGATTGCCCACTAGCACCAAAACAGCATTTTTATATGAAAAATATTAGGCAATCAAATTAAGTTTTGAAATCTATCAAAAACGATAATTTCGTATTAGCTGCATAGTAAGAGTTATTAATACAAGATTTTGCTTCTTACGACAGCATTTTGTATTCTGATAATTTCAGAACTATATGCAATAGTTATTCAGAACTATATTGAGGTTCAATTATTAGTGTGTTAAGTTTGTATTTCATTTATATTATATTATTTATTTAATTAATTATTAAGAAAGTTTTTAATTTTTTAAGGAATGTTAGTTGTAAGAAATTTCTAAACTCTTTACATTGTTTTAAGGGTAAACAGATTAATCTTTTGTGATTGAATTTCGCATGATAAATTAAAAAATAATTTGTGCTAGAAAATTATATTTAATTCCACAAACAACCAGTAAACACTGAGTTGTAGATTGCGAACAAACAAATAAATTGTGCTAGAAAATAATTTGTGCTAGAAAATTATATTTAATTCCACAAACAACCAGTAAACACTGAGTTGTAGATTGCGAACAAACAAATTCGAAAGCTTTTCTTTTTTTCCTATTTGGCGATTTCAAAATTTAACTTGAGGACGTGAGTTTTATAGGGTAAATTCATGTAACCGTTTCTGTTACATGACTTTTTGCTGTTATCGTTTTATTAAAAGTTCTAAGAATCCCAGTTTTCTAGAAAAATTTAGTAATTTCACAATTCTTTTACAGTTTATAAAATTGAATATGGCAACATATCAAAAAATGGAAAAATGTACAATGGGACAGACCATTCTATTATAAAAATCTCACGAAAATTATAGTGAAAATTATATATGAAACTGTACAATTTTTAACAATAATAGGCCTTTTTAAAAAATATATAATTCATTTTTTTAAATAAAAGTCATCCTTTTTAAAATTATGTTTGATATATATATATATATATATATATATATATTAAATACTCTTATAATTTTATTAATAACAAAAGATAATTACGTTCCTTAAACACATATTTCTAAATATTTGTTTCTACATATAAGCATTATTAAAATTTAATTTTTTCTACTTAATTAAAAGAGCTTAACTTGTAAAATTGATTAACTTGCCTTTTTTATTAGCAAATGAAATATTTATTTGTAACAGCCTAACAAACAGTAGGAAATGGTACAATGGGCTGCCGCTCGTTAGAAAATTTGGAGAGTTTAGTAAGGAATCTTCCCACAAAGATGACAATGCATAAATTATTTACATTTTTTGACTATAATTTCTATAGTTGGCTTACCTCTCAAGCGTAAATTGAATTGTACATTTTTACTACAGAATATTCAGAGAGGAATACTTCATAAATGCCACGAAAGATAAATATTATACCACAGCTACAATTTGTTCAACAATAAAACGCCAAAGCCAATATGAAAAGCAAATAATTAACAAAGTTAAAGTTATTAACATTTAAAATGATTTTTTTTCTTTTGTGACACGCTGCATTTAAAACTGATTTTAAGGGAATGGTGAAACTTGCAAAAATCATCGAGAAGCATAAATTTTTGATTTTGAATTATTAACTTGCTAAAATAAAAAAATAAAAATATTTTATCATAAATTTGACAGAAAGGGTATTTACTTGTTTAAAAGTAAGTAATAAAAATGACATATAATGCACTGGCTGTGTATGAATGAATAGTTTTTGGGATTTGTTTACTTCATAACTTTTGATTTAAGAACATGACGAAAATATTATTGCATATTCGTATAATACAAAACAAAACTTTTAAAAAAAAATGTTATATGTGCGTGAAGTTGAAACTTGAAACATTACTAACCCTCTTTGGGACCGATAAATTTTATTCTTTTGGCACCACTTATTTTTTTAAGTTACATTTACTTCATCACTTAAATATTCTAACTTGGTCCCAAAAACAAATTAAGTGTGCACTGTTTGAAGGTGCATATATAAACCGGTGGTCCCGAATGGGTAAATAAAATAGTAATTGTAATAAATTAACAATTAAAATTCAAAGTTTAGCAAAAACAGATTGACGAAATTAGCATGTAGACACTTTCTAACTTTAAGATAGTAATTTAGTAATAACATTTTAATAAACTTGATAACATTTTAATATTAATTATTCATTTTTGAGTTGAACTTTACATAAGAAATAATATTTATTATCATGTTCTTAGATGAAATTTTATGAGGTAAAGAAACTCTGGTAATTTATAGCTGCTCTGTATTTCAAATGCATTTTTTTTTAAACAAAATTTTCGCAGTCTTTACAGCTTTAGAGGGAGCAACTTTAATTTTTAAGCATAAAATTCAATATTTCAGAGGAACAATTTTGACCCAAGCAACAGCATATCTATGTACCCTCTTTGGAATGTTGGTTTATAAAGATCCTCAAATTTCTAATAAATTTAATACGTGAATTTTTAATGAAAAATCACCTTCTTGCCGAATTATTAAAATAACTATCACCCAAATTAAAATAGTCTTTGGGGGCACCGTAATACTTACCCATCATGATATGCATTCTATAAAATATGAAAAGGAAAATTATGTAAACTATTTATAAAATGCATCGAAATTTCTAAAAATAAAATTTAAACGTATGTTTAAATATTTTTAATACATAGTAATGCTCTATTACTGAATTGCGCGTATTATTTGATTATCCCGTTAACCCATTTCGAGAAATTAAATAAATTGCCAAACTATTCGTAAATTACACAAATTGGCATAATTTTTATTTTAAACAACGAAAAAACAAATAAATTAGTAAAAGATTAATAAAAATACAAGTAAAACGTTGAATTAAATATCACTTGATGACGTAACAAACCACGTGTAACGTCTTTAATGTCAAATGAATATGACATTAACGATCAGCTATTATTGGCCTTTATCCCTATAGTTTGGCGATTGTTTTTTGGCCGACGGGATAATTAAGTAGTACTGAATTGCGCCAAAGAAACATCCTTATAACTCCAAAAATAATAATCGTATTAACTTAAAATTTACTGCATCAGATTAAGCGTCTCATTTTCATTTAAAATATATGTTTAAGTTGAAATGTGATTGAAATATAGGGTCATGAAAAATCGAAAAATGTGGAAAATAGGATTAAAAATATCACGACAGCTAATTTACCAATTGAGTTCATTATTTATGCAAAATTTGTGTTTATTTATTGTCTTTCATATTAGCTCCTTAAAATAAAAACTTTCGAAAATTTTTACATACCTTTCATCAGAACGAATATTTCGAGAGTCCGAAAAGAACAATTCCGGATAATTGAGGTTACTAATATTAAATTGGCTTCTTTCCATTATTACATACTAAGTACACACAAAATTTTAAGTCCCTATCTCAATTTGCTCGGGAAATAGAGCATTTAGAGACACACACACACAGACAGGCGGACAGGCAGATACACATACAGACAGACAGACGGCATTTTTTTTCTAAAAATATATTTTTTTGAATCTCCAGTGTTTGAAAAGTGTTAATCCATCAATTTTTTTTCGATTTTCAAAACGACTGCAAGACTTACCCTATACTGGGTAACTGTATGATGGGTAAGTAAATATGGATGCACAATAAATATTCTATATTTTAGTGCATTTTAACTGAATAAAAACTGAAATGTTTATTATTTTTTTTATTTTTATTTATTTATTTTTTTTTTTTTTTTGTAACTTTCCGATTTTTAGATTTGAAAGATAACTCAATGGCGATGTCGTGCATTTCTGGTATCAGGATTTTTTATATCTTTTTTATTTTTATTTTTTGAAGGGAAAAGAATTATATTATATTTGTACATATAATTTAATGAGTCGTAAAATATCTCTTAAATTTCAATATTGTAAAAAAAAAGGAGAAAAGTGCATATCTTTTTAAATCTGAGAAAAAGTTTCATTTAATGAAAATTTCACTAAAACAAAATTAAAAAAGGAAAAAATATCATAGAACATTCTTAATATAGAGAATGATGTAAGTTTTAAAAAATTTTAGATTACATCTGTACGTATGAGTTTCCAATAAAAACACATTCATTGAATGCATTCGCAATGGTTTATTTTGGAAACAATAGAAAATACCAATTGTAAATTTCTTAGTGGGTGAAAAAGTCCGGACCAGGATTCGAATCAGGTATGTATTGGCTGAAATGGCCAATGCTCTTCGAACTGAGCCATCCTGGACTATTATTGGACGACTAATTCACCCAACTAACATGTAACTATTTCGGAATCTGGTTCAGGGTTGCAAGCGCAGTGCCAAAAATGGCTGATTTCAACACTAAAATTTAATAGTATTCTTTGCTTTATCTAATCTCAGCAATTTAGTCATTAAATAAGGCGAGAAATACCTTGCAAATTTAGTGCTACCAATCAGTCATTTCTGACGCACTGCTTGCATCTCTGCTGGTTTGGGATCCGATCATCTCAATAGAATAAGTTGAAGGTTATTTTTTAGAATACGGTCATTCCATGTCAAGTGTCCTAAATTTTGGCATGGTTCCCGCTCGACCCCCTTCAATTTTTTATAATTGATACAGAATATACATGTAGGTATATGATGAACATTTGGAAACTGTTTAGTGCAAAAAGTAATATAGATGGGGCGCCAGGGGTCCATTTGTACCAATCACTATTTCATGGTCATAGAAAAAACGGCCAAATCATCAACTTTGGCATCATATTTCTCATGATATATAAAACCTTACTTATTGAAAATAGGTGGTCTAGTACAACTTTTTATACTAAAAAACGCAACTGCAGTATTATAAATCACAAATAAAAACTATCGTCATTACTAGGCCTCAAAGTAGGCCGTACGGCCAATCTGGTTGAATTTTACCCTTACTTTAACATGCTGTAACTACTACAAATATTATTTTACAAATTTGTCGCTTTACAAACTAATTACCTATGAATATGTCATAAAGCCGCTAAAGTTGTTTTTTAATTGCTTAAATATTCAATAAATTATTCATGTTCAAAATCTAATAAAAAATTAAAATCGTCGATTTTGCGCCATTTTCAGAAGCGTATATCTCAAAAGGGACACTTCTGATTTGGTTACAATTAGTACCACTGCAAAGAGCATATCTTAATTTATAAGAAAAACTTTATTTCATTTTGGGCCTCTTGGATATAGAAGAAAAATAATAAAATTCAAAAACCTATTGTACGAGATAATCCAGATACATACGAGAAAGGTATATATTACGACAGAGTCTTTCAACATATTTTACATTATTCTTTTTTTATTACAACTATTAATGCATATAATAATTATCACTTTTTCTGGTCACAGTTACTTCCTCTTTACCATTATGAATGATTTGTAACCACATTGCCAATGAGTTATACTCAATAACCAGGCAAGATTAGCTTCTGGTTGGGTATTGCATGTTTCAAACTCGGAACGTGGGTACCTAACGGGATCCATAGATTATTATAGAGTAAATATTTTGATTATTTCAAGCTCCCATTATGTTGATTCATGCTCTTCAAACTATAAAAAACAGTTCAGTTTGTCAAATTTCTTATTGATTGCGATTGCAACAGCTTTCGGTAAATTGTATTGCTGACTAATTTTTGTTTTTATTGGAACTGGAACAGTAATTATTATATGCTCTTCGGGAATCCAACAAAGATCTTGTCTATTGGGCCAATAAAATGTTTCCGAAGGTCCACGAGGGAGCATAAAATTTATTAGGACATCGTTCTCTTCAAGTGAGATTTCATGTACATTTCCAATCCACCAATTTTTCTCGTAGATACAGGCAATATACTGTCCAGGCTGTATATCGGATAAGGATACGTTGTGAAATGCAGTCAAGTTATAAAATTCTAATTACTTGACAGGTTTAACAAAGAAAAATGTCATACCAGGCCAAAAAATATGCAGATCATGCAGAAAAGAGTTCAAAGAAAGAAGAACAACATGGTCCTCATCTCCAAGCGAATTGGAGCAAGATGAAATAGATGTAACGGAAACATTGAACAAAAGTCTAACAGCTATTGATTTGTCCCCTTTAAAATTTCAACGAACATCAACAAGAGATATTAAAAGCTATGCAAAGCGAAAGATAAGTGAAACTGAAGATGTGATTTCAAAGAAAATAGCTATTGTTGCCGGTATAGATCCATGTGAATTAAGACAACCTACTACAAGCAACCAATGCCCAGACTGTTTAGATTACAAACAGCTAATTAAAGATTTGAAAGAGAAGTTACAGTTGTCAAAACGTCCAGAACAAATACAAATATTAACAATGGCACCTCAAAGTTGGACAATAAAAGAAGTTATGTAAGAGTTTGGAGTTTCAGAAAGAATGGTAAAAGCAGCGCGAAAATTAAAAGCAGAAAACGGAATATTGGCTTTACCAAGAACAAAGTTTGGTAAGATGCTGTCAGAAAACGTAAAAGAAAGAGGAATAATTTTTTTTCAAGATGAAGAATTTAGTCGAATATGTCCAGGAATAAAAGATTTCATTTCTGTTATGATAGATGGAAGGAAAGTTCAGATGCAGAAGCATCTATTACTAAGCAATTTGAAAGAAATGTTTGCAGTCTATCGAAGTAGAAATGGGCCGGAAATCGGATTCTCCAAATTTTGCGAGTTAAAACCAAAATGGTGCGTGACTGTTGGTGCAGCTGGTTCACATTCCCAATGTGTGTGTAAAATGCATCAAAATGTGAAGTTGATGCTAGCAAGTTGCCCAACTGATGTAGATTATAAATTCCTTATAAGTAAAACAGTTTGTGACTTGAATTCTAAAGGTTGTATGCTTCATCGCTGCGAAGTATGTTCTGGAACAGATGATTTAAAATTTTTTTGGAAAGTATTTTCGAAGATAATGATCTAGAAGACACCATTGAATTTAAACAATGGGTTCACACAGATCG
The DNA here is from genome assembly GCA_964019185.1 of Maratus speculifer. Classification (NCBI taxonomy): domain Eukaryota; kingdom Metazoa; phylum Arthropoda; class Arachnida; order Araneae; family Salticidae; genus Maratus; species Maratus speculifer. Next base: position 187,857,619 of record OZ025299.1, read on the forward strand.
TCACACGTTAGAAACGAAACAGATGACAATTGAAGATTTTATTGAAGAATTGGTATTGAAAATCTCAGCACTTTCTACGCATCATTACATTTCAAAGCATCAAAGTAAACATCTGAGGATGACCAAAGATACTCTTAAGCCAGATGAACTGATCATATTGATGGACTTCGCAAAAAATTACAGTTTTGTAATCCACGATGCTATTCAAGGTTTCCATTGGGAAAACAGCCAAGCGACATTGCACCCATTTGTTATCTATTTTAAAGATAATTCGGAAACTAAAAGTGCGAGTTGATTGTCTCAAACATGAATCAGTTGCGGTATATACATTTTTAATAAAACTAATGGAGGATCTGAAAAAAAGCTTTCACGAAATTACTCATATACATTATTTTAACGACGGATCTTCTGCGCAGTACAAGAATTTAAAAAAAATTCTGAATCTCTGTTATCACCAAACTGACTTTGGTATTTCTGCAGAGTGGAAATTTTTTGGCACAAGTCATGGGAAATCACCCTGTGACGGAATAGGAGGAACTGTAAAACGGTTAGCTGAAAGGACAAGTCTTCAAAGGCCAATTAAAAACCAAATTTTAACTCCAACGGATCTATATGATTTCTGTGAAAATAATATAAAGGAAATTCCATTCATTTTTGTTTCAAAAAAAGAAATAGAAGCAGTAAAAACTGAGCAAGAAGAGCGTTTCAAAATCGGATGTACAATTCTTGGAACAGGAGAACATCATCATTTTGTACCAGTAAATGAAAAACAAATTCGCGTCAGTAGGATATCAAATGATGCAACATTCATTATAACACATGTTGATAAGAGTGCTAAAACTGCATTTCGAAATATATCCTTATCAGAAATACTAGGTTTGGACAGTATATTGTTTGTATCTACGATAAAAATTGGTGGATTGGAAAGGTACATGAAATATCAGTTGAACAGAACGATGTCTTAATATATTTTATGCACCCTCATGGACCTCCGAAAACATTTTATAGGCCCACTAGACATGATCTTAGTTGGATTCCAGAAGAGCCTATAATAATTACTGTTCCAGTTCCAATAAAAACAAAAGTTACAAACAGCAATACAATTTACCGAAAGCTGTTGCAATCGCAATCAATTTGACAAACTGAACTGTTTTTTATAGCTTGAAGATCATGAATCAACATAATGGGAGCTTGAAATAATCAAAATATTTACTCTATAATAATCTATGGATCCCGTTATGTACCCACGTTCCGAGTTTGAAACATGCAATACCCAACCAGAAGCTAGTCTTGCCTGGTTACTGAATATAACTCATTGGCAATGTGGTTACAAATCATTCATAATGGTAAAGAGAAAGTAACTGTGACCAGAAAAAGTGATAATTATTATATGCATTAATATTTGTAATAAAAAAAAAGAATGATGTAAAATATGTTGAAAGACTCTGTCGTAATATATACCTTTCTCGTATGTATCTGGATTATCTCGTACAATAGGTTTTTGAATTTTATTATTTTTCTTCTATATCCAAGAGGCCCAAAATGAAATAAAGTTTTTCTTATAAATTAAGATATGCTCTTTGCAGTGGTACTAATTGTAATCAAATCAGAAGTGTCCCTTTTGAGATATACGCTTCTGAAAATGGCGCAAAATCGACGATTTTAATTTTTTATTAGATTTTGAACATGAATAATTTATTGAATATTTAAGCAATTAAAAAACAACTTTAGCGGCTTTATGACATATTCATAGATAATTAGTTTGTAAAGCGACAAATTTGTAAAATAATATTTGTAGTAGTTACAGCATGTTATAGTAAGGGTAAAATTCAACCAGATTGGCCGTACGGCCTACTTTGAGGCCTAGTAATGACGATAGTTTTTATTTGTGATTTATAATACTGCAATTACGTTTTTTAGCATAAAAAGTTGTACTAGACCACGAATTTTCAATAAGTAAGGTTTTATATATCATGAGAAATATGATGCCAAAGTTGATGATTTGGCCGTTTTTTCTATGACCATGAAATAGTGATTGGTACAAATGGACCCCTGGCGCCCCATCTATATTACTTTTTGAACTAAACAGTTTCCAAATGTTCATCATATACCTACATGTATATTCTGTATGAATTACATAAAAATCGAAGGGGGTCGAGTGGGAGCCTCTAGGCCAGTTGACATGGAATGACCCAATAGCAATAAACGCTGCATGCGTAATTATTGTAGATTAATTTTCAACACAGTTATTCAATTGGTAAATAAATCATAATTAGTAAATTGTAAATTTCCAAGAGGGTGAAAAATCCCTGCCCATGATTCGAATCAGGTATGTATTATAACAGAAGTAATTTATTAATAGAATAAATTACTTCTGTTATAATTAATTTACCGATTGAATAATCGTGTTTAAAATTAATCCAGGTATGTATTGGCTGAAGCCGCCACTGCTCTTCCAACTGAGCCATCCTGGATTAATATTGAAAGACCAATTTACCCAACTGATCTTTAATGATCACAGAATCTGATATGATATCTGATCAGCTCAACAGAACAAATCGAAGGTTATTTTTTGGAATTGCAACAAAAGATGCATATTGAATTATATTAGATTAATTTTAACAGTTGCACATTTCCAAATGGGTGAAAAAGTCCGGGCCAGGATTCGAACCAGAGATGTATTAGTTAAAGCCGCCAATTTTCTTTCAACTTATCCATCCCGGAGGAATACTGGAGGACCAATTTAATCAACTAAACTGTAACGGTTTCAAAATCTGGTCTGATATCCGGAATTAGATAAACAGAATTAAATAAAGGTGGGTTTTCACCAACTTCAAAATTTACAAATGTTATGATTTGTTTACCAACTGAATTGAATAATTGTGTTAACAATTAATCTAATATAATTGTTTATTGCAGTTGAGTGCAAAAATATTTCTAAGTTTGGATATTGTAAAAAGCATGAAAAAAAATTTCGAAATAAACTGTCGAAATAAAATGTCGAATAAAATGTGAAAAAAAATCGAAATGTCGAATTAAATCGAAATAAAAGTATCATTTAATGAAAATTACACTAAAACAAAATAAAAAAAGGAAAAATATCCAAGAATATTCTTAATATACAGAATAATAATAATAATAATAATAATAATTAAAAAAAAAAAAAAAAAAAAAAAAACAGATTATGTTTGTACGTATGAGTTTCCGATTAAAACATGCTCGTTGAAAGCATTCGCAATGGTATTTTTAGGAAACAATAGAAAATAACAGTTGTAAATTTTCGAGTGGATGAAAAGGCTCGGGCCAGGATTCGAATCAGGGATGTACTGGCTAAAGCCGCCAATGATTTTCCATCTGAGCCATCCTGGACGAATACCGGAGGACTTATTCACTCAACTAACCTTTAACAAATACAGCATCAGGTTTGATATCCGATCTGATCAACCGAATAAATTGAAGATTATTTTTTGGAACTGCAATAAACACTGAATACATAATTATTTTAAATGAATTTTTAACACAATTACTCAACTGGTAAATAAATCATAACAGTTGTAAATTTCAAAATAGCTGAAAAAGTTTGGGTTGTAATTCGAATCAAGGATGTATTGATTTAAGCCAATGGTCTTCCAATTGAGCCATTCTGGATGAGTACTGGAGGACTAACTCACCCAACTAACCTTTAATGGTCATAGAATTTGGTTTATCTCCGTTCAGCTAGATAGATTAAATTGAAGGTTATATTTTGGAATTGAAATATACTTTGCATACTGAAATATATTAGATTAATTTTAACAGTTGTAAATTCCCAAGTGGGGGGGGGGGGGAGGGAAAGCCCAGGCCATGATTCGTATAAGATATGTATTGGTTGAAGCCACCAAAGCTTTTTCAATTGATTCATCCCCTAGGAATACTGAAGGACTACTTCAATCAACCTACCTTTAATGGTTTAAGAATCTGATCTGATATCCGAATCAGATCAACAGAATTAAATGAAGTGGGTTTTCATCCACTTCGAAATTTACAACTGTTATGATTTATTTACCAACTGAATTAAGTAATTGTGTTAAAAATTAATCTAATGCAATTATTTAAGCAGTTCCAGAAATGACATTCTCTTTAATTTATTGAGCTGATTCAGTTATAAGACCAGATTCTATGATTGTTAAAGGTTAGTTGGGTGAATTACTCCTCCAGTATTCGTTCAGGATGGCTTACTTGGAATTGCACGATCCGCTTCAGCCAATGCATTCCTGGTTCGAATCCTGCCCCGGACGCTTTTACACACTTGGAAATTTACAATTGTTGCGATTTTGTTACCATTTGAATTGACTGAAAGAGTGTTAAAAATTAGTCTTCTTCCCGTGATCATTACCAGACCGCAGAAGCAGTTCCAGGAAGCTTAAAATTGTTCACGAATTATTTTAGCGCGTGTGAATGTCACCTTTGCTTCCATTTTCTTGTCTGCATGGTATCCCTACCTTTTGCTTGTAAAAAACTTAAATTTTAAAGGCTATCATTTTTTTCTTGTTTTAAAGAGATCACTTAACAATGTGTTATGCCAAAAAATAACAATAATTTCCAGTTTGTTTACGAATACTTTTGAAAGTAATACTTTTGATAACGTCAGTGTTGCATTAAAAAAGATTCTTACATAGATTTTTATCGTTTGAATACATATGGTAAATAAAAGCGTATACATTTATTAGGGCTGCGTGAGTGCTAAACAGGTTGATTTTGTAAAATGTTGGGGAAGATATTTTATGATTTATGTATGACATTGATAAATAAAAAAGTAAAAATTATATTACTTTTATCGTTAGAATATTTATAAAACAAAATAGAAACAATTTATAAATTACAAAAAAAAAAAAAAAAAAAAAAAAAATTCTAAATATACCTTTTAGCATTTTTATGAATCCTTTTGAGTTTTCTACAACTAAAAGTTTGGAAATTGCTATATTTTTCATCGGACGATTGTTACAATTGTAGAATAGAATATTCTTCTTATGTCGAAATGCTCACTGATGATGCACCAAAATAATTATCATCTAGTCATATATACAGTAACATGCAGGATAAGTCACATTAAAATAATAAGAAAAAATAGAATATAGTTGTCTTTTTTCTGAGTCTGGATTTTTGTCCAAGCGTTATGACCTGACCCTGCGGTACTTTGAAGTACCACATCAAATATCTAGCTGTAACTGAAAATAACAAGTCAGAAATTGCACATCAAGCATATCAAACAATGTCCATACTACAACGAAATAATAAAAATATATTCAGATTTTGGTGTAATAGTATAGAATAATTTGGATTAAAGTACAAGACGCGAAATCTTTATTGTGGCCATGTAAATACTATCTGTTTTCTATTATACAGAAGTAACTTGTAGTAAACCTAAGCAACGAATTTCCATTTAAAAAAATGTGAACTTATTTAACATAATTAAAACGCGCCCCAAATTATGTTTCCCCCCTATACCATTATGAATGGAATGCATTTGTGTAGCCCTATAAATTAATAACATGCACCACTTTGCACCACGAATTGTACAGAATGTATATTTTAGTACATACATCATAGATTCATATCATTTTTAGTATGTCTGAAAGAGTGTAACATCATAAAAATGAACTTGGAACTATTTTTCCCCATTGGGCGTAATGTAATACTTTTGACTGTCAATGTAAATAAACTATACATTTAATTTTCCTAAAATTTGAAATGACTTGACAAAATTATGCAACAAATGTATATTTTAAGTTTCAAACGATTCGACTTGGTAGTTTTTGCCTGTTATATGCAGAAGGACAGACACACGGACAGACGGACTGAACGACGAATTTAGGTGCTAGGTATTTACATAATTACGAACGCATCTAATAATAATAATAATAATAATAATAAAAATCTTGTTTTTAGTGCGTATGTCTTCTAATGTATCATAATAATTCAAGGAAAAAAGTTTGGAAGAGATAGTTTTTATACTTAGAACTTGGACAATAATGGTTAACGTTTATAAATACATATACTGAGCATTAACATTAGAGAACGATAGAAAACTAGCTTTCGTTTTCAACCCAAAATGCGAGTTTCGCCGAAAATTCACTTCCGACAACAAAGCTACCAATATTTCGGTCGGACCGAAATTCGTCCGAAATATTTGTATTCGAAAATTTTCGCCATTTCCTTCGACAATTTCCAACATTACTCATTGTTTTTTAGCTGTATAGGCCCAAATGAGACTCTCTTTATTTATTGTTATGAACTTCACTGTTAACACTGTTCAGTATAATTATCAGTTATTACTGACTCAAGACGTGAATGCAAGTTATGAAGCAAGCAATGCATATATGACTAAATTTGAAGACGCTTTTCATGTTTTCCTAAAAGCAGCAGACTAAACAGCAATAGAAAATTTTTACTTTGAAATGACAGAAGTGTTTCGAATACTCTTTGAGAAAATTCTAGAATAATAGATGAAGATCATTCACAAAATCAATATAGAATGTAAATTGAGGTATGTCTATCTAAAACAATTTTTAATGAGATGAAATTCGTATGGTTAGAAATCAAACTGTGTCTTATAAATTAATTATATTTTATTTTATATGAAAAAAAAAATCCACCTCCGAAAGGAAGTACTTTATATGCTTATAACACCTTAGTCATTTAAACACATCCAAATATAGTTGAAAATGTTTATGCATTCAGGATGTTTATCTATCTGGTCGTCTGACCGTCTGTCTGTGATATAACTCACGCAAATATGCTTAATTTCTTTGTAATTGATATATTATGTTATTGAGATTTATCATGGCATGTTTGGCATGTAAAATAATGTCTATACCATGTATATTATTCTTATAGAGGCACCCGAAAGCAATCGGTTGCATTATGATTTCTTTAGAAAAATCTTTCGCTAAGTATTTTAATGATGTTACACTATTTTAAACATTTTGAAATTGATGTGCATTATTAGAGTGCACCGTAAGATGTTTGTTATGGGATACGCTGTGCATAGCATTTTATGTTCATTCAGTGGAAAAAAAATTCACAAAAAAGAATTCTGTTACAGTATTGTCCATGAGAAATAATTTCTGGAGATTCGTTTTCAATTGTAGCATGCGTTTTCAAAAATAATATTTTTCATATTATGTGGTGTGTATAACGTCTCGAATTATGTAGCAAAAATGATTCAATTACATTTCCTCTTATTAACGGAAATTAATGAAAGAGAATTTTCAACTGCGACAAGCGTTTTGTATCTGAACTAAATTTTTGCATGCTATGTAATATTATATATGGAAATCCCATATAAAGGTTTCACAAAATAATTATTATAATTTTCTGACTGTATATCGTATTTTCTGAGATTCTGTTTGTAAGTGTATTATGCATTTTCTAAATTGTTTACTTATACACAACGTTTCACCTTATTCAACAGTAAAGTTATGTCCTGTGTGTGTTAAGAAATCTTTCATAATCTATGTTTTATAAGTAATCTATCTCTCTTATTTAGTAAAATAATGGTATTACGAATCCTTCAATAGTAAAAAAAACTAGCCTTAAACAAATCTCCAGGAATGACTCCTGGAATGATGCTGATGTGTAAGGTTTCCGGAAATAACGCGTCCGGGTGGACCACACCTTCCATGAGTCGAAGAGACCGATCAGGAAA